>JAPQWV010000175.1:600000-997503 GCA_027422505.1 Craterostigma plantagineum
ACATCACGCGGAAAAGCTTTAAAGTTTTAACAAAAAGGACAGAGAGCAACATACATCAGCGTACAAGAAAGAAAGAGAAGCGCAAGCCATTTGCATTGGAACAACGTAAATAATCTTCCTTCAACATTCAGAACTGATAAATCCCATCAACGGCCTGAGATTGAAAACCATTATTCATCCACGGCTTCAGCAAATGATCATCAAAGGCTCTGCCCATAACAGAAAACTCGTCGTTAGAACTCGCCTGAGGTTTCGAATCTTTATTACCACCGTCGTTATTATTATAACAAGAAAATTGCAGCAGCATTTTCTCCAGCGATTCGAGCCTCCCTTTGAGCTCATGGGCATGCTCTCTCAGAACCCTATTCTCAGATTCGACGGCGGCGTAGCGCCCGCCGATCTCATTGATGCTTCGAGAAACTTCGCTCATGTTTTTGGTGAAGTAAGTTATCTGTTCGTTCAGATCTTTAATGTGCTGTTCCCTTTTCATCCTCGAACGCCTAGCAGATTCTCGGTTGGATATCATCCTCTTCCTCTTCTTTTCGTCTGTGATCGTGGCGTAGTTATCTGCGCCGCCGTCGTTCCTTGGCTGCTTTGAAGACATTTCTTATTTCTAACAACCTTCTTTTTTCAGGGGAAAGTGTAAAGCAATTGATCAAGAAAAGACATAAAACCAGTACAAGAAGACGACTGAGAAAGACTGGACAAGCCTAATTCTATGGAGGTGAGCTGTGAGGAGACGTTGACTCATATCAAAAATGGCAAGAAGAACAGAGGAGCAACATGGCTATGATGATGATGATGAAAGTATTCAAGGGTTCTTTCAGAATCTTGAAATTACGACGAATGCAGGGAGAAAGGTGGGATTTTGATTCTTGAAATTGGAGATGTAGAGAGAAATGGTGGAAGGGTTTTCATTCATGGCTATTCATGGAGTATATATAGGGAGTTTGTGGTGCACGAAAAAAGAAGGTTCAAAAGGAAGCTACGGAGAAGCGGACATTTGGTAAGAAAATGGTTGGATAACGATAGGCACAGCACACAAAACATGTACTTTCCTCTGCCTTTGTTTTCCATTGTTGTGGATAAGGTTGTAATAATAGAATTCGAAAGGTAAAGGATCGCATCATTAATGTTCTAGATGTCGATTCTCTCCCTCCCAAGGTTTACGACTACCATTCATGCTCCAACAACTATTACTAAAATATTTAAAATAAAAAAGAATTTGTATGAATAATAAAGATGAACACAAGAAAGAGAGAAGAGCTCGACAGTTGACACAACATGTAATAAATTATATATAATTAGATATACATATAGCAGCCAGCCGCATATATTGAAAAGCATTTCAATCGTAATAAACTTATCCACTCTTCACCTAAACGCTATTGTAGTTACAAAGCTTACGACTTAGATAATAATTGATTTGGATTCAATAAGGTGATATCGGTATCATAAAAGGTCAGGTGTTCAGCTTTTGCCCCTTGAGATTGTTGTCCAGAGCGTCACTGAACTTAGATTGGACTTAGTAAGGATTTGAAAGGTGGGATTGTGTTCAAAACAGAAAAGAAAAGGATATCGATATCTCTTGAATCAAGCCAGGTAATAGTTGATAATTCAATTTCTTTGGTTAATTTTATCTCAAAAGGCTGCCTGATCCTATTATTTTGCAGTCGTAATCAGGGAAAATTCAAGAATTCAACACCCATAAAATAATAATAATCATCTTAGCTACGTAGCTGCGTTTTTCATTAAGATAGAAAACACCAAATTGGCTACGTCAACTATCTATTATTCTACTTTAAATACGTAGATAGGTGGCTCATAATAACTACTAAGATATGCTTCCATTACATTGATGATAGATATCTTATAATCCTAATCATGTCACAGTGCCATTGCCAAGAGAACTAACTGTCTTAACATAAAGTTACTGCCCGAGAATATTGAGTTAAATAACAGTAGAATCAAGAAAAACTCAGATGAACAAAGTACTCTTACCTACTTGTGCAAGTCAATAGATGATCCATTGGACAATTCTTCAGTGACCTTGTCCACAGTTTCCCTACTCATGTCGCCATAACTCCTTTTCTTGGACGATGATGAAGGGACAGCTTCTTTGTCTTTCTCTGTCTGAGCGGTTCGATCGCTTGTTGAAGGAAACAATGGAGGTTCAAGCCCACTTAATTGGCAGAATACTCTCTCTACTGTTTCATTGATCTCCTTCCCCAAACTATTTCGATCTAAGATTAACTCCCAAACCGATTTAGAGGCCTTCTCAAGCACAGGTGCCCTGCACAGATATATGTATATGTAAAATGGTAGGAAAAAGCCAAACATTGAAGAAGTGAGAAATTAGCTAATGAAAGTGGTAAGAATGGACGGTGTCTATTAAGATCTTAGGGAGCCCATAACTTGGTCATTACTCCACGCATAAGCTAAACACCGAGGAAGATGAGCAGAGTAATATGTTCTTACTCTAGCTCCTGTCTAAGTGCATCAAACAATTCTCTCTTTGTCTGTTTCTCAGCGCCAGGAGTGTTGAGAACCTTGCTCTGCTCCACCATTTTAATTGTATTGCTTCTAAGCTCCTCCTGCGAAGACATTAATTTTACATTTCTTGGCTTCCACTGAGAAATCTTGGGGTTATGACTTAGGCAATATTTCCCGAGAATCACGCTAAACATATGCAGCAAAGGAGAAGCAGTTGATGGTGATGTTATTTACAGCCAAAAAACGAATCGAGAGAGAAGAACTCACTAGCTCCACTCAATATAACTACAATGTAGCAGACAGTAAGAATCACATAGGTTAGAATCCACAGATTAACAAACAGAGCATCATATTCAGGGGTCAAACGATCGAAAAATCCTAAATTCACAATAAAAGCAGCTCGTCAACATCAAAAAATCACTGAAAAAAACGTAGTATAACAGATAAGACCAGTGAACGGTAGTCACACTCACGTACATTGGCTTTCAGCTGATTTATGATCTTCAGTCGCAAGGAGTCGATTGTCCCATCGTTCATTAGGGTTTCAAGAACGTCCTCTGGGGTAATAACAGGAGATCCCATCACATACAACACCACAGCTTTTTCTGGGATTTGCCGGGAAAGGATTACGACGAACGACGAAATCGAAAAATTCGCTATTGGGAAGAAAAGCTCGTAAGTACGACGTTCGCATCCCCGCGTTTCTTTAATACCACCACCACCGCATAAATAATGGGCCAACTCATACTAACATGGGCCGCAATTGGTCCATTATCTGCTTAATGGGCCTGTGACTTTAATAATAACCCACTACGAAAAAATGACATCATCCAAGCGTTTCATTAGCCGTTACCCGTTAGGCAAACGGAACAATTTGTATTAATTATCGCAACTAAAGACAAAATACAAATCAAATGACGAAAAACGTTGTCACAAACACTAATATTTTTTAAAAAATAAAATAAAAATAATGAGAAAGGCTAGAGATGGCCGTTAGGTGTGGTGTCGATGGATCGACAATATTAAATAACATTGCCCTCAAAACAATTAGTATTTAAATAAATTTGAATTATGAGACTGCATTATTACGCCGTCGTGTCGTTTATCATGTGGCCTTTTATTTTATATCCCATATTCCTAAATCCGATGATCAATTTCGTGTGTCGATATCGAATACATATACCAAAAGAAAAGACAACATTGTATTAGTTCGTTCGTGCCAAGATCGTACGGTGAGAGTTAAGTAGCAAAGGCTCCTTACGATGTTGATGTCTTAACAGCAATTAACTACAGTCAAACCTAAGGTCGTCTAGTAACCTCCAACGTACCTAATTCTTTATTTATTAGTAATAATATAAACACACACATTTACGTGTGTAAGTATATATACGCAATCACTCTCCTTTTATCCAAAACTCGCCTGACGTTTCCATTGTTTCTACCTTTGCTTGATTCTCTTTAGTTTCCTCCACTCCAAGGTAATGGGATTCTACATATCCTTCATTATAATTTTGTATTTTTCTCAATTATTCTATGTAATAAGCGATAGAGCTTTTATCTAGTTGTTATCTACAAAGCCATAAAAAAGCATCGGTCTCTCTTTGTGGCTTTCTGGTGGATGGTAAATGTTTTGTTGATTTTTTCATTATTATTTTATATCAAGTTTGAAGCTTTAGCCATGGAGGACTATAACGGAAGGAACAATGAGGAGCACAGTGCTTCAACTGAGGTATTTTACTTTTCTTTTTTATTTATTATGAAGTCATTTCCTGAGTTGCTCAACGCTAAAAGAATATGTTTTTGACAACAACATACGTGTATTGTTGTAATAAACGAGAAAGCCATTGATTATACGAGACTTTCGTGTCTAGGCAATCAAACTATGTGTAATCGAATTATTTATAGTCAATAATGTATATATTTTTTTTCACTAATTGGATATGGTAATATATGAAATTTATAAAGGGGGAGAGATTATCGACGATTTTGTTGGCATTCACATGCAACATGATCATAGTGGTCCTGGGTTAAAGATTATATGGTTATATTTGATTGTCACAAGATATATGGTAGTATGTGTCGGCCACTCAATTTTAATCAGCAAATGTAGTTTTATTATATCTTAAAATTGTCGGCACACAGTTAATTGCGTTTCATTATAGTTTCTATGATAAATGACATTTTCCTTGTATTATACATATGTGCGTGTAATGTGTGTAATAACCTTTTCTTTTATTTATTTTTTGAGTCAATTTGAGTTAGGCAGCCCGAAGTTGAATTTCACTCATGTGAACTTCCATCGTTCCTTATTATAAAATCTTGATTTAGTAATGTTTTCGTTCCACAAGCAATGTCACATATTATAGAAATTGAAAAAGGCAAAGATGTGACAATGATAAAATTTTTTTGAAAGTCTTGGTCACCAATTATTACTAGTTATATGTATTGGTTCAATTTCGCTTTCATAGGCTGCTCCTAGTGATAAGAAGTATGGAGGGCTCGTGCCGAAGAAGAAGCCCTTGATATCTAAGGCACGAAATCTACTTCTTTATTACCATAAAATAGTTATCCATATTTATAATTTTGTCATATATCTTTATTTATAATTTTATCAATTTGTCATACTCCGTATTAGTTTTATGACTGATATAGAAACCTTCTAATTTTAGGACCATGAAAGGGCCTTCTTTGACTCTGCAGATTGGGCTCTATGCAAGGTATTACTTTAAAAGTAAAATTTAATTTTCCATCAAATTAGGTTACTAATAATTTTCTTATTATAAATTTGAAACGTCAGCAAGGTGCAGGACTCGATCAACAATCAACGGTGGCTATAGAGACGTTACAACCAAAATTGCAGGTATTCGAAGTAGTAGCTAACATCTTATTTCCATAATTAATTTCCTTACATAAATTAAATTACAGAATAAATAAATCTTATGTTTTTTTTTTTTTTTTTTTTTTTATAGAGAACGCCTCATCAGCAACTACCACCTCGAAGGCCTGCCTGTACATCTTGATCATTGCAAGCAATTTGAATTAATGTTTGATATATTATTGATTATTGTGCGACTAATCGAAATCTTATATTTCATCGTTAAAAGTGTTATTACATATGTTTTGTGTTAAGAAAAAATAGAACAATTCCAATATATTGAATCGGGGGACAACTGTGGCGAAAATAAAAACAAATAAATATATGTCATCTATACGATGTTGCGCTTCTTTGAAATTAAAACGAAACACTTCAAAATTTGATGATTAAAAATATGATTTTCCTATTTGTGTTATGTAAAAATTCTCTTCATGAAAAAACCCTCTCTTATAACAATACTAATTTAATTAGAATCATAGTCGCAATAAGCCTAAATGACAACCCTCGCAAGAGCAAACCTTGCTCGATGAGAAAGTTCTCGTCTTTGGCTGTTAGGGCTTCATATGAATTGCAAACCGTATCGCAGAGGATCAATTATCAAGAAAATCCCAATATTTCGATTGCATCGAAGCTCGCTTCTGTGAAAAATCAAGGTGAAAACCCAATACGTTCTTCATCAGGTAAGTTGAAGATCAAAGGCTCAAGTATCAGTTCCGTTTCAGCTTATAAGCCTGGCATTCCAATTGCTCAGCAGCGTTTGAACTCAAAACCCATCGACCATCGTTACCTTTCTGATATCTTATCGAGGAAGGACTGGTTTTTACTTCTAAACCATGGATTCAAGGCTAACAAGAGTATACTGAATGTTCATTCTGTGGTTAGTGTATTGCAGAACCAAGAAGACCCTTTGTGCTCGTTGCGATTTTATGTTTGGGTTTCGAATATCGATGCCACTCTTGCTAAAAACCAATGGATTTTAAGGGCTTTGAGTAATTCCGTTTATAGAAAAGGGCCTGTCTTGTTATCTGCTGAGCTGGTGGGGGAGCTGAAAGGATTTGGTTGTAATGTGGGCGAGGATTTGCTCTGTGCTTTGATTGGCAGTTGGGGTAGGTTGGGTTTGGCAAAGTATTGTTCGGAGGTTTTCGAGCAGGTTTCTTACTTGGGCATTAGTCCAAGTACGAGGTTGTATAATGCAGTCATCGATGGACTAATCAAAGCCAATTCGCTCGATTTGGCTTACCTCAAGTTTCAGCAAATGGAGGTGGATAACTGTGTCAGGGATAGGTTTACTTACAATATTCTTATTCATGGTGTTTGTAAATCTGGCGTGGTGGATGAGGCACTTCGGCTTATGAAACAGATGAGGGGATTGGGATATTTCCCCAATGTGTTTACGTACACTATTTTGATAGATGGGTTTTGTAATGCTAAAAGAGTGGATGATGCATTTAGGGTTCTTGATAAGATGAAAACAGTAAACGTTAGGCCTAACGAGGCTACGTATAGATCATTAATAAATGGAGTCTTTCGTGCTATGATTCCAGACGATGCTTTTGAATTACTGTCCCAATGGGTGAAAAGGGAGGAAAAAGTCCCTAAAGTGGTCTATGATAGTATACTCACTTCTCTTTGTGACAATTCATTACCAAAACTTGCAGCTGCATTTTTCAAAACAGCTGAAGAACGGCGGTACGTCCCTAACTGTTCGGTATCTAACATTTTGATGACTTGTTTGATTAAAGGATCAAATCTTGAGGCAGCTGTTCAAGTATTCGATTGTTTGATCAAACTAAATGTGAAGGTGGACTTGAGTACTTGTCTGGCACTTTGTCAGGCTTTATACAAGTCAAAAAGAGACTCAAAGGCGAATCAATATCTAAGTCAGATGTTCAAGGAAGGAACTGTCGATGATGCCTATTCGTTCAATATGGTTATCGATTGCTTTTGCAAAGCTAAGATGACGGACAGAGCATTTGAAATCCTGGGATTGATGTTCAAAAGAGGCACTTTCCCTACACTCGTTACCTTCAACACCATTATTGCAGGTTATAGCAGGGAAAGAAATGTAGCTCGAGCACGCAAAATGCTGTTGATGCTCCTTGGCCATGGTTATAAACCCGATGCTTTCACCTTCAGTTCATTAATTGAAGTTCTTGGGCATACTAATCAGACCGACGATGCTTTTGCCTGCTTTTCTGAGATGGAGGAGTGGGGAATTTCTCCTGATACTGTTACATATAACAGCTTGATTCATTCCTTGTGCATTTTTGGAGATGTGGGAAAAGCAATGAGGCTATTGAAAAAGATGGAAATCGATGGAATAATGCCTGATATGTATACCTTTAATGCCCTGATACAGAAGTTCTGTATAGATAACAAAATTGATAAAGCACAAAGGCTTCTCTCAAGCATGTCGATGCTGAACTTAGTCCCCGATAACTTCACCTATGCAGCGTTCATTAGTGCACTGTGTGAATGTGGAAGGTTTTGTGAGGCTAAAGAGCTGTTTTATTCGATGGAAGGGAATCATTGTGCCCCAGATTCTTACACGTGCGATTCTTTCATCGAGGGTTTAGTCAAGTTTGGAAAATATCAAGAAGCTCAAGAGATTTGGTCGAAATGCAATGAGAAGGGATTGGCACTTAAACCCCTGCCTAGCGAGCCCCATTTGGACTTACAATAGGTACATTTGTTTATAATGTGTTCATTTTTTTCCCAATTTTTGAATAGTTTTGTTCAACTGCGTTGTTTAGAATTTCTGTACAAGAATGTAACTTTGTAGTTGGGAAATGCTCTCTCATGTCAATAGTCAAGACAAACCATGACTGACTACTCTTCCAAGAAACATATTAATACTTTGGGTTGGTAGCTACCACTTTTGCAGGCCTTTACTTCACCTTATTGACTATTTGGTCTTTCCAAATACAGTTTCTTCGGTGACACTCCACCTCAAATCTTCCCACTATAAGATATATAATGAATGGCATGTGAAAAACCATCACTGTGATTGTTACTTACTATTCTCAATATCCCACCTTATCACCGTCATTTTCTTGACCAAAAATGGCATCTATAGCATCAGCCAACTACCGACTTTTAGCTTCACTTTTCGTCATCACCTTTTGTTGGAATCATGGTATCATATATATCAAACTTCTGAATAGTTGCTGCACAAAAAAAAAGAAAAAAAGTAATTCTTCCTCAAACATTTCTTACAGGAAAAGCGTTCGACGACCCCAACCTAGGAGCTGCGAGCGCAATCGCAAATGGCTACGTGCCGCAAGCTGAAGCCGGTGGAACGACTCAGTTTTTCCCTCGAGCTGGGATGATCGGGTCGACGAGCCCTCTCATTTTCAGCAAAGCCCTTCACTGCCTCAGAAACGATAACGTAAGATTCTTAGTCGATTTAAATCCTATAGATTTTTGACACGTATCTTACTTACTACGGTTGCTACGCAATCTGCAGATCTACAGCAGCTGTTCAGAACCTTACAGGCTAACGGAAAGCGGAGAACTCGGCGTGCCACCTCAGCACGCCGACGACTACTGCGGTGGGCCATGTGTGGCTGAGACCCACCACTTTCTTGATTGTATCGCCGGAATTTTCGAGAAATTTGTGTTCTATAATGGCGCGACGTTGAATAACGTGAGGGATGCGCTGGGCTCGGGATGTGGCTATGGACCTTTGAGAGGTTCGTGTGTGTGTTAGTGTGTGTAATATACGCGGTGTTATTGCGTAAAAGATTTTCTGACCGCGTCGAGTTCTTACAGGCCACTTCGACGTGCTTGAGCACGCACAGCAAGTCAACGGTGTCGGCTCGAGCGGTGGGTCCCGCGTGGCTGGGTTCGTGGCCCTAGGGGTGGTTTTTATTGGCCGGAGATTATTGTTTTGATCCATGTTTGAGAGTTGTTTTTTTGTTTTGGTATTTAAGTTGAATGAACGGAATAGTCCCTCACGCAAAGCGTTGTTTTAAGTCTTATATTGTGGAGGGGTATTTATGTCTTTTCGTGTTGAGGAATTGCATTATCAAACATGGCTCTATTCCATCATCAGGACTGTACTGTTCATATTACGCAAACCCATAAATCTTTTTTGCTTACAAATTCACTCGTTAGAACGATTTTCGCCGGGAGATTAGGAGGTGTTTCGCTGCTTGCCACCGGAGATCAGAAGTTCTGTTTTAGGAGGATGAGGCGGCCGTCGAATCAGTCTTCGTCGCCGATCAATTTCAACGCTGTGACTCGGAAGATCGACGTTGATCATCGGATCTCTATACGCAACTACTACCGCATAGCTGATAATCTGCTCAAACAGGTACGGAGTCGCTATGATCGGCTTCGTAGATGGAGTGTTTAGCCTTTTCATCTTCAGCTCATTGAGCTATGCGTTTTGATGATTTGTTGGTATCTTTGACTGTTTCTACAGTAAATTGAGCTTTTAGCATCCCTTCTTTCACGCGTTAAGCGTTTATCTTTGATTAATCAAAATTTGGTTTTCCAATGTTAAGTAAGCAATTGCGTATGATGACCTACCGTTCATCATTTCGTGACATTTCATGATCTTAAAAAATGTACATTTCTCCATATTTTCTATATGCTATTGGTGAAGCTAGTAATGGATTTCTTGTTCTTTTGTTTCAATTTTATGGAGTGTTGATTTCTCTATATTCAGGCAAATATATACAGGGAGGAGAAGAATATTGTAGACTTGTATGTCATACTGCTCAGATATTCGAGGTAATGGCTTAAATAATATCAATCATTCAGCGGATATATCGCTTGCATAGTAATATTCTGTTTGCACTGTGGGCGAAAACAGTTTGGTGTCGGAAACCATACCATACCATCGAGATTACCAGACATTATGTCCGAAAGAAAGAACTTTCTATAAGAAGGTATCTTCAACATGACAATCAATTGACATGGTCTTTTTTTTTTTTTTCAAATGAAGGTACGTATAGTTCAATTTATCAAATGTTGTTGCAGAAATTGCTTCCTGTGCTAGATGAGTTGGAGAAACTGAAGCCAAAAGTGCGGCATCAGCTAGATGAGCTTAATAGAGTCAACAGCACGTCTCAAATGCATAAGGGTGATAGCCCAAATATGATTTCATATGCCACCTCGTTGAATGATAGAGCTTCATTAAATAACAGCAGTAGCCAGGTATAGAACTAGAGATCAATTCATTTTGGTAATGTGCAGTACACATTTCTTTATATTGTATTTTTTTTATGTTATGAAAAATACTGTTACTCATCACCATTTCTTTGGTTCAGATTCCACCTTTTTCAGCACGTTCACGCGCTACATCTAAACAGAAGAGCGAATCTACTCTAGTTTCTCTATCACAGTCTATTGACACCCAATTCCAAACGCTGTGAGTCCAACGTGTTAGTAGGATATTAAACTCTTTCTCTAGTTGGTTTGCCAGTGATGTTAACAATCTATTTACCATTTTGTTTGCCATTTTCCTTCCGTGGAAAGTTATTACTTAATGAATGGTAAATAAGGTCTTCTTTTTTGCGTTGGGAGTTACGAATTGGCTCCCCAATGTCGAACAAACTTACACTAGCGTATTGACCACATGGTATGAGAAATATTGATTAATTGATAAAAAATAAAAATATGATTATTTTGTTAACGTTACTAGTTAAAGCAACTAGCATAAGGATATAGTGATGATAAAAGCAACGGTCGTTGTGGGGGTAGTAGTAGTGGCAATTCCGTTGTTGCTTCATTGTAGTTTCTTACTAAAGCCGGCTTTTGTAACTCCCATTATCACTTTCACCAATTTTATGCAGCTGATTTGATAATGAAATTTGGCAGATCTCTTAGCATACCTCTTCCAAAGCAGGAAACACTGTCCAGGCATTCATTTTTAGGACCAAATGGACTTCATGGTCAGTGGGTCGGGCCCAGTGCTGGGATTAAGGTGAGGTTCAGCTACAATACCCTTAGCCTTACGTTGATTTGTTACCCAACATAAGCAAGAGTCATATCTTTATAAACTTTTCTTGGATTTTCTTTTTCACTTGACTATGTTGCATCTGTCCAGGTTAACTACCCAACAAATATTTCTGTGGATTCACTTAAAGTTTCAAGGTATTGGGTGAATGTAGAAGCTAGCTTTTTCCTTTTGACATTTTATCTACCCTATCGTAGTTGGGAGTAACCTTTCAATCTTTTTATTCTAAAGCCTCAATCAGGCTGACCAACAAGATCATGTGGCAACGACAAGCAGTGATTTGAAGTTGGAGAACTCCACCATGGAGTCCGTTCTGTCGTTGGATGATGGTAGATGGCTTGCAGAGGATCTTTGTCCTCCTCAAGGGAATGAATGGGAGAACAATGATTTGAGAATTATCAGACAACCTTCGCCTCCTCCCGTTCTGGCACAAGTGCAGCCCCAAGTGCTTCCTTTATCTCCCTCAAGAGTTGCTGATCCAAGGCCGGGCCCACCGATTGTCTCTCAGGATGGGCAGTCTGGATCCAATTCTTACCAGGATCTTCATATTGTGAGTATCACGATCTCAGATTCTCAACTTGACAATAATCAGATTTATACAACCTTATTCGACATATTATGTAAAACGACTTGGAATCCTCTGTTTTTTGCATTGATTTATTTACCGTCATGCGAACGGCTTATTGTATTGCTTGTTATGTTGTAGCCAGTGAAGATTATGGAGAGTTTTTTGAGACTGGCACGTGAAAATACAGCAAAGAATTTGGAGACATGTGGTGTTCTTGCTGGCTCACTTGTGAGACTTCAGTGTTGATATTATTATGTCTTCGTGACGTGACGCCGTACTCTCTATCAACTATAAAGGTTTATTTTGTATTGGTTTGCAGCGGAACAGAGTATTCCATATTACGACACTCATTATTCCTAAACAGGAGTCCACTTCAGACTCGGTACTGACTCTAAGTTATGATTAGTAATTTTTCTATGACTAAGAAGCAGCAACAGTCTACCGGTCTTGTATGGCCATGTTCTTATTCTTACCTAGCATTCTATAATACTATAGTTGTTAGCATTTTGGCTGCAAATGATCGATACAATGAAACATTTTGAACAAAGACGATTTCGATGTGACATTGTTATGGCCAAGTCGTATTACTTGTAGTTATGATCTTGTGTTAAGGACATCTGCTCATTGCCTACTTTTAACTTACTGATTTTTTACCTGTTTTAGTGCCAAACATTGAATGAAGAAGAAATATTTGACGTTCAGGACAAACGCGCTCTTTTCCCTCTCGGATGGATTCATGTAAGTCAACTAACTTCACAAGTTCTCTAGATTTGTGGGAGGGAATATTCATTAGAAGAAAAAACATTAAGGCCAACACGAGAACATACAACTGAAAAGCTTCTTTTGTAAAGCGTACTATATTTTACATTTGACTAATTTGTTCTTAATTTACAGACACATCCTACGCAGACATGTTTTATGTCTTCTGTTGACCTGCATACCCATTACTCATACCAGGTTCTGAATCACGTTTTTTTTTTACTTACTTATGGTCTATCACAACTTATAAAACATTTCAAAGTAATAATAAGCTCACTCTAATAATGCTCTCCCATTCTTACATTTCTTATGTAGTTTATCGTCGTTTCCTTCTCGAGTTCATATTTCGCCATATAAACTCACCTTCTCATTTTTAGGTCATGCTACCCGAAGCAATTGCAATTGTAATGGCACCTACGGACACATCAAGGTGGAGCAACTAAATTTCTAAACGCCCATTCTATTCCCAAAACTCGTTATACATACATCTAGTTCGTTATTATTTTCCATTTAATTAACAGAAATCTTTTTTCCCTATATTTGCAGTCCTCATGGCATATTTCACCTATCCGATCCCGGCGGCGTATCTGTTATTCGAAACTGTCAACAACGCGGTTTTCATCCTCACGAAGAACCCGAAGATGGAAGCCCTATCTACGAACACTGTTCCCACGTTTACATGAACGCCAAATCTACATTCGACGTGGTGGATCTCAGATGACGAGTGCCAGGTATTTCTTTTCTTTTCTTTTTTTCTGATCTTTCGTCATCTTGGCAAATTATTACAAACCTTTATGTCCCAAACAAACGTATTTTTCGAACCGCAGTACAATATTTACATCATCACAATGGCAACAAAATGTGTAACATCCAATTGTATTAAGCATAAGATTATCCATACATCTTATTAGTAGAAAACGAATGAAGGTAAAAAGGGAGCCTTTATAAGGGGCATTTATCATAGAAAGCCAAAAAGCCCCTAACTTGCGTCTTATTTGTTCATGACCCGTTGAAGCCAACGTCGTAACGAGGCCTTAATTTTGCTTTCGAACGTGTACGCCTTGTAGGACATAATCCTCTGTTTTCTCTTCGAGTCTGAATGGCCATGCCTAACCTTCGGCAATGCGTAAGAATTGTTCGAAGGGACGAGCCTGTTTTCACGGGGGAGACGATCGCCTATTCGATTATTGTCGAACTTGGTGTTTTCGTTATATTGTTGGGCCTTATTTGATGTGGGCTCGAACCGTTGATCGTGAGTGTACAGCCAATAGGCGGCCGACCCTTCGACCCCTCTCATCTTTGTATTTTCGCAGATGACGAACGGCGTATGAAAATTTGTCGCGGTTGAATGAAAATTAAGAATGTTTTTCAATTTTTTTTTGTATATTTACGACGATGGATTATATATAGTTGGATGGGACGCCGAGGGAGCAAGTGAAGATTGGAAAAGAGGACAACCTTATTTTTCTCTAAACCTAGTTGGGATTCAATGGAGGAGCTTACTTAAAGGTTTTATGTGATAAGCATAATAAGACTTATGGGCTGCGCAGCTTTAAAGTTGTACGTGGCCTTGAGTCCATTCCTAGTTGAAAATGTGAAATCTTTAATTCTTTTTGGGGGTGTGTCTTTGAGATATGAAAAAGGTGGCCCTCTCCTCTGTACGTCTTTTGTCTGGTCTCACTAACGAACAAAATTCGCCTCATGGCACTTCCTTTTCAGTTACTGTCATCATAATAAAATCAAATAATAACAAAATTCGTCTCATGGCAACTTTTGTTCATTCCCTTGTGTTGTTTCTTAAAAGCTATGGTTGTGCCTATATCTGAGAAAATGTTTGTAGGCCGACACTGTTGCTTGTAGTTTGTATTGTGAAGTCTAGTGATGCATCAAATATAGAGATTTTCATTTTTTTAAGATGGAAACTTATTGTGGAACACATAATACAAGATAAGACTATGGCTAATGTTCTGCTCAAGCAAATATTCATATCGATAGATCGATCATTGAATCCTTAGGTACGTAGTGCAAAGCCTTAGCTAGTTAATATCAATCACAAGACATGACGTGTTCTAATTCCGTAGCCACATGCGATTTGTCTCAACTTTACAAGTTGGGCAATCTTTCATCTTCGAAGGTTTTCTTTCTTGATTTATTTTGTAATATTAAAACTCGTAGTTCTATCAACTCATTGTGGCTTATAATGAAGCTACTTGGTTTAAGGAATGCCACTCGCGAAGTGGATTAAGGATATGGCTTTTGACAAATCAAAGATAAAGCACGGTTTGTCCTTTGCTTAATGTTATCTCAATTAAAGACCAAAATACAATCTCAACTCTCGCCACTTGTAAGAGACATGCTAATATCTCCATCGATATCTAGTTTCAAATTTGGGTTGGGATCATCCAAATCAATCAAGAATAAATAAAAGACTTATTGCAATAGGGATTTATCTTGATCAGGTTGCCATTGCTAAGGCGTCACATAGTTGATGTGCCATATGAATAAGTTCGACTATACCACCAAATTTTTTCATACAATTATCTAAAGTTTAATGAGCTTTTTGCTGTGTTTTTTTACCACAATAACACACATCAGCTACATTATTTCACGAAAGCATCGTACGGTTAGGATTTAGCCAAATTGGGATGTTTGGTGTAAAAAGGCAACTCCTCACTTTACCACTTTTTGATTATTCTCCCATGCAACAGTGTGACATCACAAGATTTAATTACGTAATCACGTGGTCAACAAAGTCAACACCATTAATATAAAGAAATAAAATAGAGAACGTTCATATATGATATGATAATATTGCTGTGAGACTACATTTTAACAAATAAACACAGTTCTTATGGGAAAATTCAATCAAATAAATGACGCGAAAGGATCCAAATCCATCCTCTTATTTTCCATCTCGATAATAGAGTAAAATAATATGTTTATTACTCCAATATTATAATTAAAAAACACCTCAGTCCACACACACTGAAGCGTGCAACTGCGCAATCTGATGAAACCCTAGAATCTCCATTCTCAGTGGCGGCAAAACCGCTGCCGAAATCCCCAAGACACCCTTACAGTAAACGGCAGCGATAGCGTTTCGCAGTCAAGCCCATTCTCGTCATTTCGCTTTATAGCATGTTATTTAGGGTTTTCTCAAAACATAATATATCCGCCCACCGATCGCGGTTTCTAGCAATCGCCTCTCTTCGCTTCAAATATCATTTTCTCTCTCTACAAAAAACACCTCTCTCTCTCTCTACATTTCAGTCATTTTTTTTTTTTTTTGCTTAAGCACAGTCCATTTTCTGTGTTCTGCCGCCGCGATCTTCTTTCAGCATAAGCTTGATCGTGTTCCCGACTAAGTTCAAGCTTGGTTTTTCTGTTTGTGATCTCCGATTTTGCTTCTTTCTACTGTTTGATCTCAGTTTTTTGATCGAGTAGTCCTCGCGAGGTGTGATCGTAGTGTGTGCCCTGTTTTTTTTTTCGTCGATCAAGTGTCTATTTGGCCTCAGAGGTCCGATCTGAAGCCGTCTGATCCGACTTTCCGACTAAGGTTTACTGTTAGATCTCCGATCAAGAGCTTCCTGGCGATGGATCTTAGTGATAAAGTAAGGGATCACGCTTCTTTTGAGTTCATATCGAGCTCCGTCGAGTGATTATTCGACGATCAAAGGTGCTCTTGTGTTATTCATCACTCATCAGCTGAGCTGCTTCTTTCTGCAGGGTTCTGAGTGCGATGAAGTGAGCAGCCAAGCACCAACACTAGAGAGAGTCTCTTCCGACGCCTCGAACGTCAAGACTTGCGTCGATTGTGGTACTTCTAAAACGCCTTTGTGGCGAGGTGGTCCAGCCGGGCCGAAGGTAAACTATTCTTGACATTCTTACTTGATATGTATGCAAAGGCTTAAATGAAATGCCTTCATTTCGTAGTTAGTTGTTCTTTCTTTGCTGGTGATGGATCATGGATGATCTTTACAAGTCGCCATTCTGTGTTTCTTGTGTACGAATCTTGCACACGTCTTCATTAATTAACATATAATAAAACCTTGATGCCATACCTCCCCTCACGTGACACATCTCGTGTTTGCATTAATTAATGTTTGCTGAAATTATTATATTACCGAACATCTTAGCAAGTGGCTGTGTGGAAAAAAAAATAGATAGTCTTGCTTGAGGACTTCATCTGTGTTCTTTCTTCTGGGTAATAATTTCCTTTTCTTCCTTTGTTTTCTTGTGCTGTGAAGTCGCTGTGCAACGCATGTGGCATAAGGAGCCGAAAAAAGAGAAGGGCTTTAATGGGAGTTGCAAAGGACGAAAAGAAGACAACAAAAAAGGCAACAGCTGTAACCAAACAACGCCATCACGCTTCCCAAAGCAACAGCTGCAGCAACAACAGTAGTACCACGAGCAGTGGAGATAGTACCACCACCACGTCGGCGGCGGTCAACGGCAAGAAGAAAGCCTTGTGGTCTGCTTTCGGCGGCGACGTGGCTCTTCAACGGCCGAGGTCAAACACCAACCGAAGGAGGAAGCTCAAGGAGGAAGAACAAGCGGCTTTTCTTTTGATGTCCTTATCTTATGGCTCTGTTTATGCTTAATTTAGTTGTGCTAGTGATTGCACTGTTTTGTGTTCCTTGATTTTTTTCTCTTTTTCTTTCCCATGTGCTTTTCTTCTTCTAATCTGTGGTAGCTTTTTCCATTGTCTTGTACCTGCCAGAATGGTAAGCACCAATGCAATGAGATTTGTTTTGGGCTCAAAAGTGAACTATGCAATTATTTATATTTGGGCTAATTACGTTCTTTGTAGTATATGTTTTGCATCCATACGTAGTTGCTCTTAATGGGTACTGACACAGATTTGAAAATCCCACTTCATGTTTTTCTCTTTGCTGGCGAAGATTTCAAAATTTCGTGTCGTTCGATTATTTATAGGGGCAGCAAACAACCCACATTTATGTACGTAACAGAAGTAAGTATATAAATTGATTGCTTTCCGTAAATTGCAATACGGGCCCAAAGTTATAGTTTGAGGCCCGATCCGATATACGTCATCATCATAGAGCAGCAAAAGTTAAGGTAGTCTTTCAATCCCCATAACCATAATGAAAGAAAAGAAGCTTTTGAGCTTCACAAAGGAGGAAATATTAAAAGCTCTTTAACTACTCGATGGTTGTGCTTTCCAGCTAATGCCCACGTTCGGTTTTAATTTCAAAGTGTTCCATTAGTAAATCGAATATACCACTTCATTAATTCTTTAATAAGAAATATGAAGACAAAACAACAGTCAAACTAGGTTGTTTAAACTTGGATCGTCATTAGGAATATACCGTAAGATAAAAACAGAGTTTCTGCTGCTTGAGCTAGTTGGAGTTTTCTTCTTCCTTCTTCCTTCTATTTCTTTCTCAAGTAATTCTTTTTGTATTTCCCAATTATTTTCTGGGAATAAATTACCCTTTCATTTTTTGTTAATTTTATCAACATTAAATGACGTTTTGCAGTTCTTTGTTGAGAGCACTCGGTATTAAAGATCTTCAGCTGTTCTGCTGCGGTAGCTATCATATTGCCATCTGTTTCATTATGAAGAACCTAATATCCACTATTTTATATAAGGTAGAACAGAAACCTAATTCCCCCGCGCATCGTGAGACCATCTCTCCCACAAATGTCCCAATTTTACAATTCACATGATTATCGAAAAATATAAGATATTAATATCAATTTGATCAATCATATAACAAATAATAATATAGTTGTGTTTATTCTATATAATTATTTTATGATTTGATGGAATATAGAAAATAAAAAATAAAAATGAAAAATTGTTGGGCTAGTCTGTACTTAAACGTATCTCGGGCCCGAAAGTTGATGGGCTCAACATATTCTATTCTTCGGTCCAATCTTGTCATGCGTTATTGAGCTCAATCTTTGTAGGCCCACATATATTTATAGCCGATACTCGGTTAACGTTGGTTGGGGGGGTGGTAATATCGCTGATTTTACAATAAATGTTTACCGAGTTATGAATTATGATTATTACTACTACACTACACTACAGAATTATACTGTTGTACTATGTGTCTTTTACCTATATATATATATCATCGTCTTGTGTCTGAACCTTCAAACGCTGCAGTGCTACATCTATATATATACATATATATATATATGTATATATGTAACATATTCATTTCTTTCCTAGTCTTCTAATGGCAAAAGATTCGAGCTTATAATAATCTACAATAACAGCATGTGACAGTGCTTGTAGTGCGCCAAGTCACGTGATACTTGATTTTTTTTTGTCTTTCAACTTTTGCCAATTTTATTTTAATCTCTGTAGTCCTAATATAATTTATCATGCCGTGCGTGAGCCGTGAACATTATTAATGCTACAATTTGAAGAGTTAGATTGACATGCGTCTAATAAATGTACATACGTACTTACATGAGGTGCATTTATTTACTAGGGCTCCTATGATCCAATGGTCATTAATTACATACAACACAATCTCATCTCATCTCAAGCCTCTGTAACAACACTTTGCTCTGCTTATATAATATAATATATCCCTTCTTCAGACCCCAGCAGTTTTCAAGAACTAAGACGAAGTCTCTAACAATGTCGAGTGTATCTCCCTTCTTCTCCATAAATGAACCTCATCAGCATTTCAGCGACTATGGCTTTGACCCTCAAATCGACTACTTCAAGGTATGTTTTTTACCTCGAAAATCAAATCTTTTATGAAGTTTGAGTTTTTACGGGGATTTCGAAAGGTTTTGGAAGAAGCCCGAAAGTCGAGGATGAGAGGGTCGTCGTCGTCGAAGTCCGCCATAGATTTGAAGCACTTCAAGCTCCAAAAACCCTTCTCAAGAGACGAATCTTCCAAGAAAATCAAGAAGAAGAATAGCAGAAAGCGCTGGTGGAGAAACGCGCTTACTCGCTTCTTCAAGTTCAGCAATGGGTCGCCGCCGCCGCCGCCTGAAGAAGTCGCCGGACAGCGCCGCGTCGGATTCACCTCCGGCCCGGTTTACGCCACCGATAGTAGTAGCTCCGGCCGGCTAGGGAAGGGCGGCGACTTGGGCATTCCTTATGTGAACCTCAGAGAGATGAATGGGGCGGGTCAGGGGTATTATAGGAATTCTTGCGGGTCGGGGTTGCCCATATATTTGGTCAAGTGATGCAATGTAGCTTCTCATCGCTCAAAAATCTCCATGAAATAAATGGAGAGTGTATTTGGTTGTTGATGAATTAGCTAGCTCCCATGTTAGCTTTTTCTTTTTTATTTCCTTGAAAACAGAGAAGTCCTTCCAAGTGGTCAAAGATGTGATTTTTGGGACTTTGAGCTCGTTATCATATGCTATGGTGTTAGAGATCATTCTTTTCTTTCTTGATTTTATCGCATTTCAAAGGATGATTCTCTTTTCTAACCGTTGTTTTAGAATGTGGACTGCACAGTTTTCAGATAACTTAACTTAGGTCCACATGTTGAATTAACGTCAAGAAATATACATTTTTGTCACATAATTCGGGGAAATTCCAAGCTCCATTTTGAACCTACCTTTTGAACTTGGTGTGATATATAATAATAAAATATATTACAAGGGATTGCAATTGCAATAATATAACATACTATGATAAGAATGCCATACTTTTGGTAAAATAAGAAATATAAGATGCCATGAACACAAATGTACAATACTAGTCCGAAGTTTTTAGCTTATACATCAGATTTATCGAATTTTTCTATGAAACCGATAAAAGTAAAGTTTGCGAGGGGTCAAAGATGTTATAATATTATCTAAATTATTTATTTATTTTCATCCCTTCATCTTCATCCACCTACTATTGTATTAGTATAAGTTGTGCGAAGATAAGATACCAAGAACTTCTTTTGTAAGTAAGTACAAACAACAATGGAGAAAATCGAGCACAAGACGATACCCATCAACGGTCTGAACATGCACGTGGCCACCGTCGGCGAAGGCCCGACGATACTCTTCGTCCACGGATTCCCGGAGCTCTGGTACATGTGGCGCCACCAGATGGTGGCGGCCGCCGAGCGTGGGTTCCGCGCGGTGGCGCCGGACATGAGAGGCTACGGCGAAACCACCGGCGCCAACCTCGACGACCCTTCGAAGTTCACCATATTCCACTTGGTCGGCGACCTAGTGATGTTAATCGATGCGATTACCGATGAACAGAAGGTGTTCGTCGTTGGGCACGACTGGGGTGCTTACGTGTCTTGGTGCTTGTGCTTGTTCCGCCCCGACAAGGTGAAGGCCTACGTGGCTCTGAGCGTTCCTTTTTCTCCGAGGAATCCGAAGATTAACCCTGTGGAGATGTTCAGAGGAGTCTATGGAGACGATCACTATATATGCAGGTTCCAGGTATTTGGGGAATTTTTAGGGTTTATGCAGTTGTGATTGATCTTTAACAAACCTCGGTATGAGAAATTCAATGTATTGATTCCTAGTCCACGATTTTGGGAGGAAAAGGACAAAGATTACTCACACTTTTTGTGCGTTTGGTGTCTGAAAAAGAGAATTGGAGTAGCCTATCTATGTCAAGATTCTTGCTTTTTTTTTTGTGGTGTTGTGCTGCTCATCCAACTGGAGTTATAGAAAGAACAAAAACACAAAAGATTCATTATTCCCTCATAAATAGCATACCAAGAATCTTCAGACCGAACAATTTAAGAATTCTTGGATTTCGATTATCAATCATTGCAGGAACCTGGCGAGATAGAAGACGAGTTTGCGAAAATTGGTGTCAAGGAACTCATCAAGAACATCCTCGCCTTCCGTACTCCAGGCCCTTTGTACTTCCCTAAGGGCAAAGGGTTCGGCTATTCAGCTGATAAGCCTTCATGGCTGACAGAAGATGACCTCAACTATTACATCAGCAGCTTCGAACGAACTGGGTTCACTGGAGGAATCAATTACTACCGAGCTTTCAAACTGTAAACACTTTCTTCTTCTCTCTGCCTCATATAACGATCGAAATATATATATTAACTATGTGGCTGCCCTGCCCCGTTTTTCTTACAAGGAACTGGGAACTGACTGCCCCGTGGGCTGGAGCTCAAGTGAACGTGCCTGCAAAGTTTGTCGTAGGCGAATTGGATCTTACCTACCATATCCCGGGAACTAAGGATTACATACACAAAGGAGGGTTCAAGAAGTTTGTGCCATTGCTCGAGGATGTTGTAGTCGTTGAAGGCGGTGCTCACTTCATCAATCAAGAAAGGCCAGAGGAGATCAACGAGCACATATTCGCCTTTCTGAAGAAGTTTTAAAAGATGTTTTCACCATGTTGAGCGTGTAATGAAGGGCATGCTTCCCTGTCATTTCTGGTTTGTAATAAACAGAGTATGAGAGAGTCTGATGTAGTAACAGAAGATGCTTTGTGTTAATAACTGGGATGGTGCAATCCAATGCCTGTTTGCTAACTGTTTAGTAAGTGGGGAAGAAACAATAACCAAACATTGAAGGGAAGGTAGCAAAACACAAATATACAAAACACAGATTACACAAGGGTCCATACTAGTCTTATTTTCCTTCACGTACGGAGAAGAGATTTACGCCGTTGAACAAAGCTCAGCCCGACTTGAAGAGGAGAATAGCTTTGGAGTCCAGATAGAAATAGACAAAGTGGTTCGTTTCGTGGGTGACATAGGAGCCTGCGTTTACGACGAAGAAAGAAAAGGCGATCAAGAAATGGATCCATGTAATTAACATTACATGAAGAACTTGGAAGAAAGCAGCAGCAAGAGGATGATTCAAAACTTCAACTGGGATCGAAACCTTAAAGCTACAGTACATAGAAACAGTCGAATGGAGTTAGTTTATTACCGAAGTTCTTGCCCACAATGCAGTGCCAAGTGGGGCCATATTTCTTGTCGAAAACCTTCTTTATGTGCTCGGCTACATCCTTCTCCACATTACACTTCTCGAATGCCTAGAACGATTTGACAAGCATGCTAATAAGATCTCAACTCAAATTCTAGACATAGAGCGACTTAAAACTTCATCATAACAACAGTAGAAGCCTCTGCTTTACTTCTCAGACAGTCCTTCAACAATCTTAGGGATAAACTAATTCGATATATATATATATATATATATATATATATATATATATATATATATATAATCATTCAAACTGCACAGTAAGCTCGGCTTAAAGATCCCTAAAGGTACAATAGTATCACTACCTATACTCACCAAATTTGACAAGTAAGAATAGCAGGGAAGCTTTCGAAATCCCAAAAAAAAAAAAAAGATTAGATCCTAGAGAGAGAGAGAGAGAGAGAGAGAGAGAGAGGGAGAGTACATCAATGGCAATGTCGATAGCTTCTTTCTGCATATCATCTTTCATGTCAGCACTCTTAATGGTGGCTTTCTTGCCGGAATTTGATCCGGAGGAAGATTTTTGATCGTCGACGGCGGAGGGTTTCGGTGCTCCGCCGCCGCTCCTCTTTAAATCCTCACTCATCTTCCTTCCTTTTCAAGCCGAATCTTCCCAAGAACCCACCTGAAACTAAGACGGCAAAGTTTGATATATTTCGCTTCAGAAAAAGCGTTTTATATAGATAGTTAAATAGAGAAGATGGAATACTGGGCTTATGCTGTTCTGTTACTGATTTGTGAAGGTAAACCTGGGAGCTTTTTTTTTTTGCTTTCACAGTGCTATGCTGAAGGGCTCAGATTTATATAATTCCGAAACTGCTTGTAAATCGATCTATATTAGTAACTTGACACGTTTTTCATTGTAGTTCTATATTATTTATAACTACAAATTCATTAAGATGTGATGATGATTGCCCCGGGAATGATAAGAATCTTTCTCGCAATCATTTGAATGCCTTTTTATCTTAATTTATTTTTGCAGAATTATGAGTCACAGTTTAAAACAATCATAGAGGCCCATTTAACCCATCATGCTGTAAAGGCCCAATTTAGGGAACGGCCCATTTAACCGATCATACACCGGCCTAATTGAACCTAACAATAAATAAATCATTTTTTTTTATTATTATTAACCCCAAAACAAATCTACATTATAACTAAGAATGGCAGGACTATGAGTTAGGAGTTAGGACCACAGACAGCAGGCGCATAATACGCAAGATTTATTACAAAGCTTAACTTAGCTTACATGAGCTTCATATTATAATGCTAAAGTTACAGTACACTGTTGTTCTATCACACTCGAATCAACAAAAAGACAATAAAAATGGGGTTGTTTTTACGAGGTTTAACAGCTTATTACGAGATAGAAATGGCGGGTTGCTCTGTGATTTCATCAAGAAATAATGAAGATCTTTTGTTTTTATTACTCCGTAGTGCGTAGGCTTTTGACATGAATGGAATCCATTATATGCTTGTCCACTTGAGCACGAAAGTGAATTCAATTGACTCTGCAAAAACCAGTGAGTCTGCTAATCAGAGAAAGCACCAAAAGGACGAGCGAAGTATTATCGATTGACTATTCATGTTTTCTGTAATAATATTTTCTTCTCCACTTCAATATCAATTCCCTCGATATTATCCATGGAATGGATGGACCCTTTCGACATTCTTGTGGGTGAGAAATGAGAATAATGAAGATTAAAAGGGGATGATTCATGGTCAAACGGTCATTGAATGCCTTTTACCAGTAAAAAACAGCTATATGATTTAACCAGACCTGTCTTTGTTCATTTATTATCCATGTAATAACAATGCTAATTTATTGCATAAACTGCTCCGATCTCCACGTGCATCTGGGAATTTGCCCATCTGTCACCATTCTTTCGCTTACTTCAATGCCCCCCTTCATTTTTTCCTCGAGCATTTCACCATACTGATCTCTCTCTCTCTCTCTCTCCATTTTCATCTGGGCTCACTTTAATCTGTGGAAAGTTGAAATTTTTTGCACTGGGCTGTTGTTCTAACCAGAAGAAAAAGGACAAAAATGGTCATGGAGGTGGTGCATGAAGACATGGGCGAAGGCAACGTCCAATGCGCAAACCACCCATACAGAAACAGCTCGCCGCCGGGCGGAATCTGTGCGTTTTGCCTCCAAGAAAAGCTCGGAAAGCTCGTTTCTTCCTCCTTTCCAGTCCACGTCTTCCCCACTTCATCTTCTTCTTCTTCGCCTTCTTTCAGATCTGAAACTGCCAGCGGTTTTTGCGACGCACAGAGAAGTACGCTCGTTCTTGGCTCTTCTTCTTCGTCTTCTGCTGCTGCCGCGGGTAGCAATGGTTACTGTCATACGAGGAGATCTAGGTTGCCTTTTATCCTTACGACGAACAAGAGAAAGAAGAAGAAAGACGGCGCCGCCGCGCCGTCAGATTCCGCCGGCGTTGCGTTCAAGAGGAGCAAGTCCACCACAGCTCCTCGGACGGGTATGCGCTTCTTGGACGGCGGCGAAGATTACAGCCCTCAGAGAAGAGGGTTCTTCAGGTCGTTTCTTTACTTGTCTTCTAAGCATTACTCTGCCGTTAAAAGAAGCGATAAGAGCTCCAAAGATTCGAACTTTACGCCGACTAGGCCTGGAACTGTGACTAGCCGTTGCAGTAGTACAGTTGCATCAACCTCTTCTGCCATGATTAGTTCATGTAATAATCAGAAGAGAGAAAACTTTGTCGTCGTGGATGAGAATGGTAGCAGCCCTGAGCAAGCTTCTTTTGATAGAAAGGTATCAAGATCTAGATCTGTTGGCTGCGGTAGCAGAAGCTTCTCAGGCGATTTCTTCGAAAGGATTTCAAATGGTTTGGGAGATTGCACGCTGAGGAGAGTCGAGTCTCAGAGAGAAGGCAAGCATCATAAGTCTCACTCATCATCGCTTCAAAGGAGTAATAATGGGCATGAAAGAGTTAGGTGCGGTGGGATTTTCAGAGGATTTATGATCACATCTTCTTCATCATCTTCCTCACTGTCCTCACATTGGGCTTCAACTTTAGCTGAGGAAGTCAGCAGCACATTGAATGGAAGGCCAGAAACAGCTATGTCTTCAGCTCCTTCAACTGTGAGATCACATATCTCCCATGGAAGAAGTAGGAGCTGGGGCTGGGCACTTGCCAGTCCTATGAGGGCTTTTAGTAGGCCTTCTTCTTCTACGGTGAAAAGTGATTCTGCTTCTTCTAATAAGAATGTGACTCCAAATTTAGCTGCAATTCCTTCACTGTTGACTGTAAGTGGCTGAGAAACAGTGCAGACTAGCAGCAGCAGCAGAACAAGGGCTTAGGTTTTGTTTTGAGTACTACTAGTTGATACTGTGATACAAGTTTATATATTTCTTGATTTATATTTGATAATGTTGCTCTTAATCTGTGATGTTCATGGGTTTGAACTGTTGTTTTTCGGTGTGGTTTTTCTGTATGTTGAGAAGGAATTGGAACTAAGTTTGAACTACATATGGTAGGATTATTATTACTATTGCCAGCAATTCTTGGAAGTGCTTACAACCATTTTTCACTATGCATAACACACAAAGGTGTCTTGGAAAGCTCTCCTTGTGATATGATTGCTCACTTTTATGGCACATTGAGATTTTGCAGCTGAGACTTTTTTTACATGCAAGGAAAAGAGAAGATTTAAGATGGGATTATCGCAAGGGGTCCCACTTGGTGTCTCCAGAAAGGTGTATTTCTCGATTATTTGTTCCCACCAAAGCGTTTAGAATCTGTGAAGAGTCACATGTCACAGTTAATGAGCGCATGTGAAATGACAACCATTGATTTTGTCTAATCATTGAGAGTCAAAGACTAATGCACATGATTGGCAATTGAGACACCTTTGATGGTCTAATTAGGACATGATTGGAATCTAAGCATGTTTTAGTATTGTTGATCGATCAAGGCATTCTTTTACTAATAATATTAAGATGAATAAAGCAAAAGCTTGAAAGTAGAGCATATAAGTACAGAACAGAGCATTGATAGGGACTCATGAGAACACAAAGGGACAAGCAAGAAATGTCATTTCTACAACTCCATGATAGAGATGAATGATATGTACATATATATTTTATATCTATGTAAAGATTGTTGCTCCCAACGGACCACTTTAGATATTTTATGCCTGAGGGGCCTCAGAATTTGAGAGGTATCCTTTTCTTCTTGGAAATATTAGGAAGTGAATATGTACATATATATAGTAGTCCAACGCCAACTAGTACAAAAGGAAAGACTATTTTAAATGCACCCTTAAATTGTCAAGACATAATTCATGGCCTGCAACAAATTGAATGCCTTTCACGTTGTTGCATGTGCTGCTAAATGGTGAAGGCCACAGCAATAATAGTTAGCTATTGCCACGTAGATGAATAATATTCAAGAAATATGACGGTTTTTTTAGTTATTACAAACTCAACTTCCTCACAAATTAAATACATCGAACGAAACTGAGAAACTTAAGACGAAAGCACCATAACAAGAAAGGGGGTAAAAAAATGACCGAGGACGATAAAATGTCCCATGAAAGCAATTTTATCGCCTTTTAAACTGCCCCATACAGAATAACGATTCCAATTGAATGGATTTGGTTGTATATGAGTGCACTATTTCAACTCCAAGATTGCAAAAATTACTATAAAGTTTGAGTTATGGCAATTTTGGACTTAGAATATACTTAAAATTGCTAGTGTTAGACCCCCTTTTTTTATTATTTAATTGGTATTTGATGAGTGTATTATTCAAGGGTTTACGAGTATAGTGTGTATGTAATTATGGAAGTTTTAGAACCGTTCGTAGTTGACAAATTAGGGTTAGGTTATTATGTAATTATATTTTAATAATTGAAAAGAGATTTATAATGAAAAGATATTTCTGAAAGTTTGCTACATATAAACTTCTCTACAAGAATATGCATTGTATATATATATTAATGGGATATATATTATTTTTAAATCCAACGGATTTCCTTGTATATGAGTGAACTATTCATTCTCAAGGCTGCTAAGAGAGGAAAAGGGCGAAAGTTTTTAAAGCAAGGAATCTTCAAAAACAGTGAAAGTCATAGCCCAGATATAGCTTTATTATTTCACAACTATTGACTTCCCATGATCGAGAGTTGTCACACGACGGTACATATATGGTGCCTAATGAATCAGCCAATTTTTTTGCGCTTAGTATTGATTTTAGTTTCTAATCAGTTTTCTTAATCGTAAAATGGTTTTATAATGTCTATGGTATCCTTAGATCCATGTTCATCAAAACATTTTTGGACATTGTTTTTTTTTAGATATAATAATTACCAGAGTCAGAAACACAAATTTGTCCTTCTCCATTACAGATTACACATTACACACTGCACCATGAGTACTTACACATATTAGTAATAACCCACAAGACAAAAAGTACGCAGGCATGCATGCCTATACGCACATTCTTTCTTGCTTATTATTCATTACATACTTATTACTATTACACACACACATCTTGGAGAAGACATATAGATCATCAATCATCATAATGGGGGGATCCGAAGCAGAGTTAACACATGATGGCAAACATCCTAAACAAAATCGGTTAACGATTAAGACTAAACCCCAATAAAGCGATTGTATCTTCAAGAATAGGGCAAACAGTATTGTTAATGGCCGGCAAAAGTTTAAAGACCACTCTGCACCGATACAGTGCGAGGGGACCCAAAATGGCCGTTACTAATGGCGCAGTGATGTTAGCGTTCTGTTAACGTCTGTAGTTAAAGCACTGCGAGAGCAATTTGTTGGTGTGTGGCATTCACGCCATTGATTTTGATCTGATCTTTGGGGTTGTGGGAGGTGAGTAATATGAGGAAAATGAGCAGAAATGTTCAGGTAATTTGTTGAAGAACGTTGCTGTCTTTAGGGTTTGTTTGTATGTTTTGCTGATATGGGTTTTTGTGTGAGTTGTGGTGGTTTGAAGGGGAGAGAAGAGGGGCTATTTTCATAGGGTTTTCTTGCATGCATGAGTGTGTTGTAATGTTGTTTTGTTGCTGAAATTGGGCATTATTCTTGTTGACTATAGTTGACGTTTCTCTAATGTGTTGCTCAAGGGTTTGGTGACTCTACGAGTAGTAGTAACGTCGTGTATAGTTGACGAAGTAGAGATTTGGAATTTGGAAAATTTTGTTGCTAAAAGTGAGGGCGTGGAAGTTCTATTCCATGTTTAGGGTTAGGGGATTAAGTATTTGTAATTTATAAGAGATTTTATATATATATAACTACATATAATTTCTCGATCTCCATCATTAAAGGAGTTGTGATTGCGTAATTAAACTGCACTTTTTCTTTGTGTGTAATTAATTATATAATAATATGCTTCGTTAGATAAAATCTCTCCTTTTATTATTTTAACCTTTTATATAGTATGCTTTGAATGTGTGTAGTTGGCTTGTTACGAAACTAGCCAGGGAACTGTACCATATGCCCACCCATTATCATAGTCGAAGCACGACTTTGGAAAGAAAACATTAATTCGTCATAATGTATTATTAATTAATAAAGTACCAAGAAAAATACAAAAAGTAATGTAAAACTACGAGTATAATATGCCGATGGATGTTTTTAAATCGTTGTCAGTTGACCATAAGTAGAGTAGAGAGAATTGGCTACAAAGCGTGGTCCGCGGAAACTCTATTCTAAATTTTAGGGTTTGTTAGGGTATTTATTAAGTATATTTGTAATTAAAAAGAATATTCTGAATGTTTATGTATTTTTTTCATTTTTTGGATGTTTCGTTACATCACGAAAAGGAATTGTGTTGGGGTACACATGCACTTTTGTTGTCTGTAATTATTATTAACTTTTTTTGGGGACGATGATGAAGTCTTTATTTTGTTGATCTTTATATAGTATGCTTTCCCAAATTGATGGTATCAGAAGACATATAGTTGACTTGTAAGGAAAAGTAGCGTAGGAGCTGTAGCACCACCCACCATTATTGCTGCTAAACCTAATTTATTTAATACCGGCATTAATTATTATTACAGAATGGTTGCATAGCATTGAGCGCTTCTTCTTTAAAGCAAAGCTGTGGGGACACAGTACATAAGATGGGATTCTGCATAAGTATACTTGTAGCAGATGTAAATCTTTGCATTGGCGTACCCCAAGTTTGATTGGGTTCTAGATTAAGTTCCAATTCTTTTATTCCAACCGATTTCCTTTGTATAGTGAAACTGAACAACCTTTTTTATTCTCAAGATTGCACCCCAAGATAATTGAAAATGATGGAAGTTTTTAGACATTGGTAATAACTAGCTTTTTCACTAATGGTAAAAAGGTTATTACCAGTGTTTATGGGGTAGCCTGAACCTCAGGAGATTGAGGATATGTAGCTGTGTTAATACATCATCTATCCATCAAACTTTATTTTTCTGTTACATTCGTTCATAAAAGATAACAGAATTAGAAACTCAAATTAGTGCTTCTCCATTTACGCATCACACATTACATCAGATCATTACCATTACATATTCGTGAACACATACACAACCCACAAGACAAAAAGTACGCACGCATGCATGCAAGCAAAACCTACGCACTTTCTTTTTGCTTATTATTCATTACATATACTTCTTAATTATTACTATTACACACACACACATCTTGGAGAAGACACAGATCATCATCACCACGCATCATCATGGCAATGGAAGGATCTCAAACACAGTCACAACAACGTTCAAAATAATCCCAAGCAACCCATTAATCAAACCAAGCGTAGTCCCCACGAAAGTGAGGGTGCCCGAGAGAATCCCAGTGGTAGTGCTAAGTACAGGGCAGATAGTATTGTTAAGGGGCAAAAGGCTGGTAACACTGCACGGAATAGGTGTGACGATACCCAAAATGTTTGGTACTAGAAATGTCACAGGCACAGTGATGTTAAAGTTTCCATTAACATCTGTTAAAGCAGTGTGTATGCTGAACGTTCCACCTAGGTTTGTGCAGTTAAGGGTGACGTTTACCCCAACTAGGCCTGCAGCGCCGGGCACGCAAGTCCCAGTCGGCGTGCAGCAGATTCTGCCTATGGCATTCACGCCATTGATGGTGACCTGAGCTTTGGCTTGCAGTGAGTTGTGGGAGGTGAGTAATATGAGGGATATGAGCAGAACTGCTGAGGCAATTTGTTGAAGAACGTTGTTGGTGGAAGCCATTTTTAGGGTTTGTTTGTATGTGTGTGTGCGCTGCTTTGTGTTTGTGTGAGTTGTGGTGGTTTGAAGAGGGGCTATTTATAGAAGGTTTTCTTGCATGAACGAATGTGTGTAACGTTGTTTGGTTCTAATATTGGACTTTTTTTTTTTTTGTTGTTTCATTGATTTTTCTTTAATGTGGTGTACGAGAGTTTGGTAACCTACGAGTATTAATGTCGTTAAAGTTGACAATTTGGGTGCTGAAGTGTGGGGCGTGGAAGCTCTATTCTATGTTTTTAGGGTTAGGGCATTAAGTAATCAATATTTAATAAGAGATTGTAGATACATGTCTATACTATATATGTCCGTATACATCATGAAAGGTGTTGTATTTGCGTAAACTGCACTTTTTCCATGTGTGTAATTCATTATATACGCTTCTTTGTCGACGATGATAAAGTATCTCTTTTTATTAGCTTCTTTATATACATTAAAACATCTATAAATTAATACTATAAATTAGTAACCTCTCTAAAATAATAAAATCTTACGGTCTCGACTTGGGGCTTTGTAAAAAATCGTCAAATTCGTTAAGATAATAAGATAATAATCCTTCAAAGAATTCCTTTATAAGTATTAGGCCCCCTTAAAATTATAAATTAATAATTCATATATACTGCAATCATAAATAATATGATAATTTGCTAAAATATGCCTATTATTACTATCCTTTCTTGAAATTTAAAATAATTGGATTTCATCTCTGACTTTATAAATTGCAGCAAAGAGTTTCGATTTTCATGAATATAATTGGTACTTGTATACAATGAATTAATATTTATGAATATATTTTAATTATTTACAAATAAATTGGTTGATGGATGAATATAGTCAATGAAAATATATAAATACTAAATTTACTTAATTAGAAAGTTTCTCTTTTAATTAATATAATATGAGTTTATCGATATATTAATATCTCTCTAAATTACTAAAAATTAAGAGTCCCACTATTATTGAATTAGAGAGGTTTTACTATAGTATGCTTTGGCATGTCTCTGTTGGCATGTTAGAAACTAACCAGGGAATTGTAACACGTCCACCTTTATGCAACTCAACTTCATGTACTATATATATATATATATATATATATTACTAAAATTTATTTTAGTTTGAAACATTTCATAGAAAGCATAGTTTAAATTTAATTTGTATGTTTTTTAAATATGTAAAAAATGGAAAAATTTATTTATTTATATAATTAAAGTAGGATAGTAATTAACTAAAAATAATATTAAACTTAAATATAGTAATTGAGGGTAGCTAAGTGATTTTTTAAACTTTATTAATTAAATTTTTTCAATCATAATTGACAGACCATTTGACAGTTTATCCTAGTCCCTCACCCTTAATATAATAGAATAGATAAGTCGAAGGTCGAGACTTTGGAATAAAAACATTAATTCTTCATAATAGGGAATTAACTAATAAACTACCGAAAAATATACAGAGCAAAATGCAAATGTCCGTTTTGTTTTATTAATTCAAAAGGAATGTAACGAGTATAATATGCTCTGTTGCTATAGAAGTTTTTTAAATCGTTGGTAGTTGCTAAAGAATAGGGATTTGAAGATTTGATTTTGGTCCGTGGAAGCTCTATATCCTATATTCTAAGGTTAGGCTATTAACTAATTATACTTACATTACATATTAAAGGATATATTTTAATGATATTCTGAAAGTTTATGATTTTCCCCTTATTTCTGGACATGTTTTCATAGTTACATCCTAGTTAATGTATTTAAACCCGTGCGGTTTCAACTCTTAATTACATCTGAAAAAATCAAAACCGCACGGGTTATAAAATATATTTTTGATCAAACTTAATGTATGTTTGTAAGAATTATTTTTAAAATATTTTATTAAAATATTAATAACTTATTAAGTTATTTTATTAAGTTTTTTTTGTACATAGTTAAGACTAAATGAAGGTATATAACTGATAAGTTAGGATTTTACGTCATTTTTATACCCATTAAAAGCGCATTTTGAATTGTTTTATATTTGAAACATCTTCGAATATCTTATGTTTATATTGCATATCTTATTTCATATATATCGAGGTAAAGTGGAGCTAAAATGATCGGGTATGGAAAGAAGCCGACAAAACAACACGCACATGAAAGCATCTCACGACATCACAAGCACGCAGCTCAAGCAAGCAACTAAACCATACATCATCTATCCATCAAACTTTTTTTTTTTTACATTCGTTCATAAAAGATAACAGAATTAGAAACTCAAATTAGTCCTTCTCCATTACGCATCACACATTACATAATATCATTACCATTACATATTAGTAAACACAACCCACAAGACAAAAAAGTACGCACGCATGCATGCAAGCAAAACCTACGCACTTTCTTTCTTGGTTATTATTCATTACATATACTTCTTATTACTAATACACACACACACACACACATACATCTTGGAGAAGACACAGATCATCATCACCACGCGTCATCATATGATATGAAACACAGTCACCACAACGTTCAGAATAATCCCAAGCAACCCATTAATCAAACCAACCGTAGTCCCCACGAAAGTGAGCGTGCCCGAGAGAATCCCAGTGGTAGTGCTAAGTATAGGACAGACAGTATTGTTAAGGGGCAAAAGGCTAGTAACCGTACACGGAATAGGTACGAGTCCGAGGGCACCCAAAAGGGTTGTCACAATCGGCACAGTGATGTTAAACGCTCCATTCACGTCCGTTAATGCACTGCTAATGCTGACCGTCCCACTTATAGGGTTTTTGCAGTTAAGGGTGACGTTTACCCCGACTAGGCCAGCAGCGCTGGGCACGCAAGTCCCAGTCGGCGTGCAGCAGATTCTGCCTACGGCATTAACGCCATTGATGGTTATCTGAGCTTTGGCTTGCAGTGGGTTGTGGGAGGTGAGTAATATGAGGGATATGAGCAGAATTGCTGAGGCAATTTGTTGAAGGAAGTTGTTGGTGGAAGCCATTTTTAGGGTTTGTTTGTTTGTGTGTGTGCTGCTTTGGGTTTTGCGTGAGTTGTGGTGGTTTGAAGAGGGAGCGAAGAGGGGCTATATATAGAAGGTTTTCATGCATTAACAAATGTCTGTAACGTTGTTTGGTTCTAATACTGGACTTTTTTGTTGTTTCATTGATTTTTCTTTAATGTGTTGCACAAGGGTTTGGTAACCCTACGACTACGAGTTTTAGTAATTAGTATCGTTAAAGTTGACAAAGTAGAGAGATTTGGTTTTTGGAAAATTTGGGTGCTAAAGTGTGGGGCGTGGAAGCTCTATTCTATGTTTTAGGTTAGGGCATTAAGTAAAACAAATAAAAGAGATTATAATGTAAGGATTCTACCGTTCACATAATATATGTCTATTTAGAGATATCTTCTGGATCTGTATATTTACATCACGAAAGGAGACGTGTTTGCGTAGTAAAAACTACACATTTTTCGTTCTGTTAATTATGCTTTTCTTTGTCGACGACGATGATAAAATCTCTCTTTTTCGGTTTTTAATCTTTTTTATCTAGATATGGTTTGGCATCGAAAGGAGATTGCATATATAGTTGACTTGTTAGGAATTACACTGTACCACCCAACCTTATATCATAGTCGAAGGACTTTGGAAAGAAAGCATTAATTAGTTACACAAAGAAAATACAGAGCCAACAAGTCTCCGTTTTGTTTTACTAATAAAAATTGAAGGAAAAACGTTACGTATGATATGATTCACTTCACTCTTAACAATAACCTTCCTTTTTTCTAGCATCTCAAACAAAAATGGCCTCAATAAGACAGTAATAAAGAAACGGAGATATCTTTTATGATTCTCAGTCTCCATTGAATATATTTTAATTAAAAATAAATTGGTTAATGGATGAATATAGTAAATGAAACATATATAAATAGTAAATTAGCTAGAATTCTCTTTTAATTAATAAAATATGTTATCGATATATTAATAAAACTCAAGGGTCCCACTATTATTATATTAGAGATGTTTTACTGTAGTATGCTTTGGGGACGTGCTTGTCTCTCTCCGTCAAACCATAATATTCAAGACAGATTCGATGAACCCAACAAGCGTGTCATAAAAAAAGCAAACACACAAGATGGGATTCTGCATATAACACTTGTATCAGATGTAAATCTGTGCATTGGCGTACCCCAAGTTCGATTGGGTTATAGATAAGTCCAGTTCCTTTTTTATTCCAGCCGATTTCCTTTGTATAGTGAAATGAACTACCTTTTCATTCACAAGGTTGCACACCAAGATAATTGAAATGATGGAAGTTTCAAAACATTGGTAATAACTAGCTTTTTCACTAATGGTAAAAAGGTTATTACCAGTTGTTTATGGGGTAGCCTGAACCTCATGAGATTGAGGATATGTAGCTGTGTTATTACATCATCTATCCATCTCACTTTAATTTTTTTACAATTGTTTAAAAAAGATAACAAAATTAGAAACTCAAATTAGTCCTTCTCCATTACGCATCACACATTACATAATATCATACCATTATATAAAAAAGGTTATTATCTGTGTTTTATCACTTTTATCAAATCATCAAAACTATAAAATTCCGTTATTTTAAATTAGAATTAGGAATATTTTTTTAGAATTAATCGAGCTGTCTTCGTGGATCGATACTCGGACTTCCTCCGTTTTACTACTTACATGACCTAGTACACTTGCTAGTATTTGAACGTGTCAATAACAACTTTCGATTTATTTTATTATTTATAAATCATATTTTTTTTTGAAAAATTGTTTTAAGTAACATTTTAAAATATTGAGTTATCATTAATTATAGATCAATTCTTATAACTTAATATCTATATAAAATCGTGTCATACATATTTTTGTTTGCTAATTTTTTGCTCGTGCAGTGTACGGGTTTTAAATATACATAACTAATATAAGTTAATATAATTACTTAATTATCTGTAAGGAAAGAATTTGATCAGGAAAAGTGATATATCATGAGAGTAAAAATAATTTCAAAGTATATTTCACTCTTATAAATGGTATAAAAGGAAGATACGGTAGTTGATTAAGATCAATGAAGTGAAAGGAGAGGACAATTGCCATTAATATGGCTTAATTTATGTTATAAGGAAGACAGTACATGATAGGGCTTAGATCAATATGACTTATTTTATCTTTGAGTCGTGATATTTGTGGAACAAAATTAAAATGTAAGATATACTTTAAATAAATTGGATTTATCATCCTAACTCTTTCTGGTATATATTTACAATCTTGGACTCGTGTAAAATGCTTTCCGAGTTATTAGCAGAAAAAGAAGAAAACACACCCTTCCTTATTCTTAAAACACAGTTCTAAGATGCTTTCTCATGAAGAAGAACCTATATTTTCCGAGTTCGTTCATGGCTAAGACGTCAGCTGCATAAACACATACACGCAAAGTACAGTAAGTCAATATTTATCTTAACTCAAACACTGCGCTCTATTTCTGATCTTAATCAAAAGTTAGAGTTTGAGACACTCACGTGCATAATGATATTTCTCCTTTTCGTTTTAATTAGAATTATTCCACATAACCAAAATATTAGTTGATACGTGTATTGAGACACATGGTGGGACCAAGAAACCACGGGCCACGGTTTATATGATAGTCTAACGAGAGATAACCTCATGAGATTGAGGATATGTAGCTGTGTTATACATCTACCTTACTTAAATCCTTCTCCATCAAACCTTTTTTTTTTCAAATTCGTTTGCAGAAATACCAGAATTAGAAACAGAAATTACTAGTCCTTCATTACGCATCACATATTACATCATATCATTATACCATTACATATTAGTAACACAACCCTCAAGACAAAAAGTACGCACGCATGCATGCAAGCAAAACCTACGCACCTTCTTCTTGCTTATTATTCATTTCATATACTTATTATTCTATTACACACACATACACACACACACATCTTGGAGAAGACACAGATCATCATCACCACGCATCATCATGGCAATGGAACAATATGAAACGCAGTCACCACAACATTCAAAATAATCCCAACCAACCCAAGAATCGAACCAAGCGTAGTCCCCACGAAAGTGAGCGTGCCCGAGAGAATCCCAGTGGTAGTGCTAAGTATAGGGCAAACAGTATTGTTGAGGGGCAAAAGGCTAGTAAGCCTACACGGAATAGGTGCAAGTGCGAGGGGACCCAAAGTGGTTTTTATGAAAGGCACGGAGAGGTTAAAAGTTCCATTCACGTCTGTTAAAGCGGTGCTAGCGTTGAACGTTCCACTTAGGTTTGTGCATTGAAAGGTGACGTTTACCCCAGCTAGGCCAGCAGCGCCGGGCACGCAAGTCCCAGTTGGCGTGCAACAGATTCTGCCAATGGCATTCACGCCATTGATGGTGATCTGAGCTTTGGCTTGCAGTGGGTTGCGGGAGGTGAGTAGTATGAGGGATATGAGCAGAACTGCTGAGGCAATTTGTCGAGGAACGTTGTTGGTGGAAGCCATTTTTAGAGTTTGTTTGTATGTGTGTGTGTGTGCTGATTTGGGGGTTTGTGTGAGTTGTGGTGGTTTGAAGAGGGAACGAAGAGGGGCTATTTATAGAAGGTTTTCTTGCATGAACGAATGTGTGTAACGTCGTTTGGTTCTAATATTGGACTTCTTTTGTCGTTTTATTGATTTCTCTTTAATGTGTTGCACAAGGGTTTGGTAACTCTACGAGTATTAGTAATCATTAAAGTTGACAAAGTAGAGATTTGGAAATTGGAAAATTTTGGTGCTAAAGTGTGGGGCGTGGAAGCTTCATTTTCTATGTTTGCTAGGGTTGGGGCATTAAGTAAAACAATATTTAACAAGAGATTTTAGATATATATCTATACAAGATTTAATTCTGAATTTGTCTGTATACATCATGAAAGGAATTGTGTTTGCACTGCACTTTTTACTTGTTTGTAATTAATTATATATGCTTCTTTGTGGACGATGATCAGAATATCTCTTTTTTTCAGCCCCGTAGCTGAAGAAGTCGGGGCATGAAGCGAAACTCGAATTCGAGTCTGAGCCCTTATTAAATATTTTTTCCAAATGAGATACGAAATATAGCATAAATTTATAGCATAAGTGTGAATTAAATAAAGAAATACAAAGAAATGCTCCATCTATTTTGAAATACAAGTCGATTTATACTTTTGTTTTTGTTTTTTAATACAAGTCGTTTTCCTTTTTTTGTTGGAAATGTTACAACTTTACCCCTCATCTTAAATAAAAATAATTAGATTAATAGGATAAAATAGTTAATTGAGGGTACAATAGATATTTTATTTTATTTCTTAATATGTATGCAATTAACTTAAACGGCTTGTATTTCAAAACCGAGAGAGTATGTTTTATAATTGAATGTTCAATAAACACTTAAAATAGTTATATAATCACTATTTTTGAGAAATTTTGGTTTGGATTGGGTACATATGAAGATAATGACGTCTACTTTTTTTTAAAAAACAAAGAACTCATATTTATTGTTTGAGCAAAACTTTAATAAAAAATAAATGTTTGTCCTCGCTTTTGTTAACTTTAAGGAGCATGTATAACTAACAATCTTTTGCACAATTTTCTATTTTATTTTTAAATGAAATTATATACCACCTTACAATTATATATATATATATATATTATATGTATATATGTGTGTATGTGTGTATATAAAAAATATTGGGTCTCCTTCCAAAGCTGGGCCCGAGGCGAGCGCCTAGTTGGCCTCATAGAAGCTACGAGCCAGCTTTTTATTGGCTTCTTTATATAGTATGCGTTGGCATGTATCTGTTGGCTTGCTAGGAAACTAGCCAGGGAACTGTAACACACCGCCCTTTACGAATATAAGTCGAAGGTCGGCGACTTTGGAAAGAAAACATTAATTCTTCATAATGTATTTTAATTAATAAAGTACAAAAAATTACAGAGCAAGTGTCCCTTTTGTTTTATGTATTGAAAAGGAATATAAGTCGACGAGTATAATGTGCTCTTTGTTATGGAAGTTTTTAAATCGTTGGTAGTTAGTTGCTAAAGAATAGGATTTGAAGATTTGATTCGCTATATAAAGGGTGGGTCCGTGGAAGCTCTATATTCTATTTTTAGGGTATTAGGGTATTAAAGAATATATTTAATGGAAAGATATTCTGAAAGTTTATGATTTCCCCCCCTTATTTCTTGAGCTGTTTTTGTAGTTACATGATCATGAAATTGGAGATGTGTTCGCATAAACTGCAATATATAGTAGTAGCCTGTAATAAACTTTTTGGATGGACGACCATGATGAAGCCTCAAATTCCATTTTAACCTTTTTATAGTATGCTTTCCAAATGGTACCGAAAGATGATAAGTTAGATTTCTTGCAAGTTTGTAGGAAACTAGCCAATGAACTGTAGCACCACCAACCCTATATTATTGCTGCTGCCTCATTGTTCAAACGGCATTATTATTACAAAATGGTTACATAATTGTACGACTCTTTATCTCTCCCTCAAACCACAAGATAGATCTCATGAACCCATGCGTGCCATAAAAAGCAAACACATGGAAGGGATATTTTACACACACACATATATATATATACATCTATCTTATAGTATATAGTATTATGAAAATGTATGTGTCCTCAAATCACTAGTACATATATACACATGGGTGACGATTTCTGTGCGTCGCCCAAGTTCGCAATTTTGGGCGACAGTTGTTCCGTAGGGTGCTGTTATGAGTGAATGGGCGACGGTTCGTAGCTAGAGCTGTCAAACGGGCTTGGGCCCGCGGGCCGCCCCGCCCCGCCAAAGTGGCGCGGCGGGCTCTGAAATTTTAGGCCTGCCTTGGGCGGGCAAGCCCGTTGCGGGTGCGGGCTTTGGCGGGGCGGGGCGGGCTAGCCCGCGTGTAGCCCGCCAGATTAATTCAAAAAAAAATATTATTTATAATATAATATTGTAAATATAAAATAATAATTAGTACTTATTAACATAAATATATTAATATTAATAAAGTTTATTAAATTAAATATATTTTCGTTCATTTTTCTTATTTTTTCCTATTTTTATATTATTTTTTCTATTTTTTATTATTTTTTCTTATTTTTCCTCTTTTTTTTATAATTTTTTAATATTTTATTTTTTTATATTAACTTGGCGGGCTAAGCCCGCCAGGCCCGCACCCGCCTTCGGGGCGGGGCGGTTATGCATTTCTTAGGCCCGCCAGATGGCGGGCTTACCCGCCCCATCACATGGCGGGCTTTGGCGGTTATGGGTCGGCCGTTTGGACAGCTCTATTCGTAGCTTAGAAACCGTCGCCCCCGCCCCATCATAGGCGACGGTTTCTTAGCTATGAACCGTCGCTATGTTTATATTTTTTTAAAAACTTTTTTCGTTTTTCATATGCCCAGCAATCAAATCCAAAACAAACAAATCAACTCAAAAGATCAATCCCAACAATCAATCCTCAACAATAATTAATAATAATCAATACAATCAAGAGTTACATCATCCAACAAATATCTCATAACATAACACAAACATATAGTAACACAAAAATCTAATCTACACGGAGGCTCGTAAAAATCAAGAGTTACATCATCCAACAAATTTTGCCACTTTTTTTGCATTAATCAAGCTCCAAATCAACATCAAGTCGAATATAACACAAGCCTAAGCCTAAACCTAACCTCAAATCACAGAATTTAAGCCCCAAAATCGCTGAAAATCGAAATACCTCATATTCGAAAATCTCAAATTGCCACTTTTTTCGCATTAATCAAGCTCCAAATCAACATCAAGTCGAGTATAACATAAGCTTAAGCCTAACCTCAAATCGCTGAAATTAAGCCCTAAAATTACTGAAAATGAAATACCTAATTCTGAAAATTTCAAATTTTGCCACTTTTTCGCATTAATCAAGCTCCAAATCAACCTCAATTCGAATATAACACAAGCCTAAGTCTAAACCTAACCTCAAATTGCAGAATTTAAGATCCAAAATCACTGAAAATCGAAATACCTAATTTTCGAAAATCTTATAATTTTGGAAATTAGAGATTTTCGAAAATTAGAGCATTAAATCGATACCTTTGTAGAAGAAATGGGTTGGGAGGTGTTTTAACGTGTTCTCCAAACTCAAAAACGACGGAACAGAAAGATTTCATTGCCGGAAAATTGCCTAAGAAGAAGATAGCTTGCTTCGTCATCTCTTATGAACTTTGGGGAAGAAGATGAGTTTTATAAACTCATGGGCGACGGTTGTATAGCTCGTAAACATCGCCCTTACAAAACGCAACATGGGCGATGGTTGTGCCGTCGAAACCGTCGCCCAAAGTAAAAAAAAAAAAGAAATATTTTATTTTTAATAAATTATTGGGCGATGGTTTTTTGGTTCCGACTAGAAACAGTTGCCCAAACTGAGAAAATTAATTTTTTAAATTAAGGTGGGCGACGGTTTCTTGTGAAAAACCGTCGCCAAAAATTTGTCAATATCATAGGCGACGGCTCCTTGACAGAAACCGTCGCCTAAAGTTGCCGAAACTTCAACAAATTACTACAACGCCTCCGCCTCTATTATGGACGACGGTTTTTCCGTAACCGTCGCCCATGGTGACGTGGCCTATGGTATATTCTGTACTAGTGAATTCTGCCATGTGTCCCATAATAATTAATTGTAATGAATTAAAAAACAAAATATTAATTTTCACTTAAAGTATTAATCTTAAGATTCTTAAGATTTTCTACAAGTAGCTTTCGTTTGAAAAAAAAAAAGATTTTCTACAAGTAAATTTTCGATATGAGAAATTGATTTTAATTTAAAATCAGTAATTTCAGGAGGAGGCTGAATACTTGGAGAAGCAATATTAGCTCTTTGAGTTTCGACTTTATCTTTCAAAAGATGATTTTTAATATCTTTAAGAGAAGATGAAATTTCTTCAATATTTTTCTTTAGTAGATTTGTTCTCCTAAAACAATAACAGACATATTTGTATAATTTTGTTGTTTTAAAAGACAATTTATATGATTTAAAGTGATATTAATCGTTTCGTTTTCAAATATTTTTTGAAAAGCATTAAAATATCTAATTTCATTTTCTTTTTCCATTCGGAAACTAGATTGAGGAGGATAAATTGAGTTATTTTCCCCCGTTGAAAGCTTATAATTTCTTTCAAGAACTGCAATCATATTTTTGAAATATTTTGTCAAAAACCATGGAATAAAAGCTAACATTTCATTGCGTTTTGACAAATCACTATAAAATTCATCTTGAAAATAGTTTTATCTTCTTTATAGAACTTTCAAAAAACCATTTTCGAAAAAGTTCCCCTTTGGGTGAATTAAATTCTTGGTTAATTTTCTTTCTTGCCGGTGAACTCGGACAAAAATCAATTTTGAGCTTTAAATCCATTGAACATGAAAATCCATTTCCGACTCGGTTAGTTCCTCGTCGTGATTTTTAAAAACTCTATGAACTATATTATCAGGATTAATTCTTAATTCTTCTACTTTATTTTGAAGGTAATCACTAGAGGTTGATTCTCTAATTTGAGAGGTCAAAGCTCTAGAAGGAGACATAACCAAATAATCACATGGTGATATATGATAGTGAGATGAAGCAGATCTAGTCATTCTAGACCTAGGAACGGATGTTGGATTTTGTTCGAATTGTATTTGAACAGTTCCGTCTGTTGTTTGTATTATTTGAGTAGGTTTGTTTTTAATTTTAGGTTGGGAAGGCATGGCTCTTTCTATAATCCAGTTTTCTGGAAATTGTATTTCTTCCAATTTTATAAATCTTCGAGTTGTAATATTTGATCTACTAAAATTGGTTTCTATAAGAACAGTTTCGTTGATGGGTTTATAAACGATTTTGCATTGTGGATTAAGAGTATATAAAGGCTTATAATAAATCCTATAACAGATACATATTACCTCCGATCCTGGAGCGTAATTATATCCGTAAGTTTTGACATTTAATGTCAAAACATCCAAAATATTGACATCAGTCAATGATAATTGGAGATTAGGATAGACATTAAAATAGACTGGGCCGTGAGCAAGGCTAGACTGAATTTTTCCCATAAGGGATTGTTTCCAGTCGGGATTTCTACGTCTCTAAGAGCTGCTATAAAACTCTCAGGTAAACCTTCTAAGTTAGAGGCTTAAAGGCTACCTGTACTAACCCGATATGAATAAATTTATGATTTATTCTATATTTCTCTAAGTCTCTATTGCTTAGAAGTCTAATAACCAATTCTTCGTTATTCAAAGAAATTGTTTCCTCGGTATTTTGACTACCTGCTTCAAGCCTAATTTCTCGAAAGTTCATAATTCATAGATTATTTTATAATCTATCCTAGGAATTGTCTAATGATTCAATTTATCTAAATCTTGAGGGATATCATACTCCTCAATACTGTTTTTAACAGTATCTTACGTCTCATCAAAGTTAACATTTGATAAAGACCGTTAAACTACACCTCAACTTCTCAATACCCCCACCATGGCCTGAGATACGTAGAGGATCTTTAAGAAAAAAAAAATTAAACTTTACAAATGATACATGGCGTTGCCAACCTATCGAACCATGGAAAATGGTACTTGGCGTTGTTAAACCTATTAGTCCAGTTATCAAACTTAAACAGTTTGATCCCGTTCGGACCCAAGGTAGTCCAGCCGATATACCATAATCAGACTCTCGGTCAAAGGTAGTTCAGCTAATATACCAAAAATAAAAATTATTTTTGTGATCGTTAGAATTAAATCATCAAATACAAGGATTTTTACATAATAAAAGCTTCAATTAATTCAATCGGTAACAGCCATCATCCTCAAACACCTTCCTTTCGGCAACATGGGCTTGCCAAGAACCGACACAGAATTAATCAAAATTAAACTTTATTACAACCTTTATTCAAAATTTAATTCTTTCAATCGATTTTTCAAAATATTTTTATAAAAGAAAATATTAACTACATCATATTAATATATGTATAAAAATATCATATAAAACCATGATTTAAGGTACTAAGGCATCTTGGTGCAGTTTAACAAAGAAATTCAGCCTTCCATTAAGGCTAAGTTAGACAGAAGATAAATAAGTAAAAACAAAATAAAAAAAACTTACTTGTAAAAGAGATCGTACAAGAAACTTCAACTTTGATTACTTGAAATATTTTACAACAGGGAGAGAATTACAAAGGGAAGGTAAGAGAGAAAGTAAGTGCGTAAGGAGATGCGTACATGGCAAATGGCTTAAGGCCATTTTTATAGACAAAGTAAACAAAAAGTACATAGTAGACATCATAATTCGCCAAAGAATTTCTTCGATTATTGTCTTTGCTTGATGAGCTGGCTCCATCATCTTTAAATGTTGGCCGTTACTTTTTAAAGGATGAATAGTAATTTGTTGTTGCTTCATTAAAGTAATCCACTTTACCTCGAAAGTCTTCGTAATTATCCTCACTTTAGAAAGTGGACAAAGCGAGACATAATTTCTTCTTATCTTTTTCTTGAACCTTCTTGGTAATTTCGTCTTTGAGAAGATCGACTGCATCATCATCCATGATATTGTCCGGATCTTCCGGTTCTTGTGCTTCTCCACGAAGACAAAATTCATCGCCTTTTGACGAAGTCTCCATTGAAAAATCCACCGAAGCATCCACTCCAAGATTTTTGTGGATATATTTTCGCATAATTTCGAAATAAGCCTGGACAATTTCTTCAGTCTTCATTTTTCCTTTTTGAATATTTATCCTTCTTGGAATAATTTCAGAAGGACTCGGAGGTTCCCTATGTTGATGATTATTAATCATTTCTTTTTATTGAGATATTTTTTGCTCAATTTTATCAATTGTCTGCTAATCATTTTTTTTCCAAAATTTTATATAAAAATTTCGTTTGAGACATGGAATTTTTAGCTGGGTATAACCCACTTCTGGAGTCCATCTCCAAATTATGGAATACTGAATTCAATATAAAAATGTGATGAAGCCATTCCTTCAATACATTCCTGTTTATGCTCCGCTTCTATTAGATTCGGAGATATCTTAACCCATTCTTGGTATAATCCAAAGAAAGGTTCTTTAAGAATTTCAATTGAGGCTCCATAAGAAAGCCACCATTGATAAAACCAATTTGGAATATCGGACTTATAAACATCCGCACAAATTTTAATCCACCAAGAATGCTTCTTATTTTCATTCTGATAGAAAAAGACTTTATAAAAGGCATCGATATAATCATAATAATTAAATTTAACTAGAGTTTTTAACTCAGGATGAAAATATTCTCTATCCTTTAAAGGGTGAATAGCCCATTTTCAAGCGAAATAATTTGCTTGACAATAATTTTACTAAAAGTATAATCTTTTTTCAAATCAGTTTGAGAATTTCCTGCTGCGAAATGTTCAATATCACACGTTCCTGTGGATTTTAGAATAGTTTTCATAATTGTCACGATTTTTATAAAACGTGGCAGCACATGATGCTTTATCAAAATACCTTGACATTATAGTCCAATTAATCAGATCATTTTAAGTCTTTAAATTCTAATAATATTATTACTTCAGTATGAGAAATTTATATATATATACTAGATATATCCATCATGAAAAGAGTTGTGATTGCGTAAACTGCACTTTTTATTTGTGTGTAATTAATTATATAATATGGTCTTCTTTTGGATAAAATCGCTCTTTTTAACCTTTTACATAGTATGCTTTGAATGTGTGTAGTTGGCTCGTTACGAAACTAGCCAGGGAACTGCAGCATGCCCACCCATTATCATAGTCGAAGCACGACTTTGGAAAGAAAACATTAATTCGTCATATAAATGTATTATTAATTAATAAACTACCAAGAAAAATACAGAGCAAGTGTCCGTTTTGTTTTAATTAAAAAGTACAAGTATAATATGATGTGTTGTTATGGATGTTTTTAAATCGTTGATAGTTGACCAAAAGTAGAGTAGAGAGAATTGGCATTTGATGATTTGGTTTGCTATGCAAAGCGATGTCCGTGGAAACTCTATTCTAAATTTTAGGGTTAGTTAGGGTATTTATTAAATAAGTATATTTTTAATTAAAAAGAGATAATAATTGAAAATTATTCTGAATGTTTATGTATATTTTTCATTTTTTGGATGTTTCATTACATAGCGAAAAGGAATTGTGTTGGCGTACACATGCACTATTGTTGTATGTAATTATTATTAACTTTTTTGGGGGACGATGATAAAGTCTTTATTTTGTTGATCTTTATATAGTATGCTTTCAAAAATGATGGTATCAACATACATATAGTTTACTTGTAAGTAGTTGTAAGGAAAAGTAGCGTAGGAGCTGTAGCACCACCCAACCTTAATTGCTGCTAAACCTCATTATTCAAAACCGGCATTAATATTATTACAAAATGGTTTTACATAATTGTGCGGTTCTTCTAATTTAAAGCAAGGTGTGGGGACATGTTTGTCTCTCTCCCTCAAACCATAATATTAAAGATAGAACACACAAGATGGGATTCTGCATAATACTTGTAGCAGATGTAAATCTTTGCATTGGCGTACCCCAAGTTTGATTGGGTTCTAGATTAAGTTCCAATTCGTTTTTTATTCCAACCGATTTCCTTTGTATAGTGAAACTGAACAACCGTTTTTATTCTCAAGATTGCACCCCAAGATAATTGAAAATGATGGAAGTTTTTAGACATTGGTAATAAGTAGCTTTTTCACTAATGGTAAAAAGGTTATGACCAGTGTTTATGGGGTAGCCTGAACCTCAGGAGATTGTGGATATTTAGCTGTGTAGTTACATCATCTATCCACCACACTTTTCTTTTCTACATTCGTTTAAAAAAGATAACAGAATTAGATTAGTCCTTCTCCATTACGCATCACACATTACATAATATCATTACCATTACATATTAGTAAACACAACCCACAAGACAAAAAAGTACGCACGCATGCATGCAAGCAAAACCTACGCACTTTCTTTCTTGGTTATTATTCATTACATATACTTCTTATTACTAATACACACACACACACATACATCTTGGAGAAGACACAGATCATCATCACCACGCGTCTGGCGATGGAAGGATCTCAAACACAGTCACCACAACATTCAAAATAATCCCAAGCAACCCATTAATCAAACCAACCGTAGTCCCCACGAAAGTGAGGGTGCCCGAGAGAATCCCAGTGGTAGTGCTAAGTATAGGGCAGATAGTTTTGTTAAGGGGCAAAAGGCTAGTAACACTGCACGGAATAGGTGCGAGGGGACTCAAAAGGGTCGTTACAAATGGCGCAGTGATGTTAAAGGCTCCATTCACGTCTGTTAAAGCACTGCGAATACTGACCGTTCCACGTATAGGGTCTGTGCAGTTAAGGGTGACGCTTACCCCAACTAGGCCAGCAATGCCGGGCAAGCAAGTCCCAGTTGGCGTACAGCAGACTTTGCCTCTAACGTTCACGCCATTGATGGAGGGCTGAGCTTTGGCTTGTAGTGGGTTGTGGGAGGTGAGTAATATGAGGTATATGAGCAGAATTGCTGAGGAAATTTGTTGAAGAAAGTTGTTGTTTGATGCCATTTTTAGGGTTTGTTTGTTTGTGTGTGTGCTGCTTTGGGTTTTGTGTGAGTTGTGGTGGTTTGAAGAGGGAGCGAAGAGGGGCTATATATAGAAGGTTTTCATGCATTAACAAATGTCTGTAACGTTGTTTGGTTCTAATACTGGACTTTTTTGTTGTTTCATTGATTTTTCTTTAATGTGTTGCACAAGGGTTTGGTAACCCTACGACTACGAGTTTTAGTAATTAGTATCGTTAAAGTTGACAAAGTAGAGAGATTTGGTTTTTGGAAAATTTGGGTGCTAAAAGTGTGGGGCGTGGAAGCTCTATTCTATGTTTTAGGGTTAGGGCATTAAGTAAAACAAATAAAAGAGATTTATAATGTAAGGATTCTACCGTTCACATAATATATGTATATTTAGAGATATCTTCTTGTTAGCAACACGAATTCAGACATTCGGACTATCGGTTTTGGTGAATTGACGCAACTGATTAATAATGAGAAAACCGGAGATCAAAAGTATCGTCTATGCTAAGGACTAAAAGCGGTATATATAAGTGACCGGTCTGGGCAAGCATGAGAAACAATGATTAATACCGATTGAAGATACCGGTCTTGAAAAAGGATTCACGAAGGCACGACAGTATGCGATATCGGACAAATGACAGATTGGGTGATCGAGACAAGTGCATGCTGAAACAAAAAGGAAATTTCAGACATTCAATGCAAAGCTGCGAGTCCAGAGTTTAGACAAGGTCAACTAACGCAAATAAGGAATAAAGCTAGTGACAGGATAGACTGCAGCTGAAACCGGACAGACCCATTTTGGGAAAGTCAATTAATGCACCGATCAGAGTGAAGAGTCTATCTCACAACGGTTTGAATTTCAAACCTCAAGTATAAAAGAAGAGAGACAAGAAGAAGATTACTACTTTTACTGAACTCAAATATTCTTACGACTTCGAAATCTCACTCTCAAAAAGGACGAAGTTTGAGCTGTTCAACGAGCTGTGGTGAGAGCACAAAACTAGAGTGAAGTTCAAAGACATTCTTTCTTAGATTTAAGGGTGTAGTGATTATTTCCGACGGACTGTAAAAAGCTGTTGAAGTAGGTGGATTGTTGTAAACAACTGCCTAGGGAGTCACTAGATTAGAGCTGTGTTTCAGCTGGGTAGGTTGTACAAGGTTGTATAACTGAAGATCTAGTGATCCTTCCTTACGAGGAAGAAGGGGAGACGTAGGAGATTTTAACTCCGAACTTCCAGAAACAAACCGGTCTCATACATACACTCACACACACACTTACTCATTACACATTGGTTTCAACCGGTCAGTATCACTTTCCGCACTTTATACTGACTGGTCACTGATTGAGTACCTGTCCTTGACAAGACAAACCAAAAAAAGAGACAAGCGTTTATTCACCCCCCCTCTAAACGCGTAAACCGATCCTAACAAGTGGTATCAGAGCGGGTTTTACTCAATCATCAACCATCAACCGATAAAGATGAATACATCAAGCAAGCTGCCGATGTTCTCCCGTGAAAACTTCATGGAATGGAAAGTTCGCATGATGACCCATCTAGCTGCCCAGAAAGAAGATATGTGGGATGTCATTACAGATGGACCTCCAAAGTTAGAAAAGATCAATCCACTGCATACGCAAGACAACACACAGCCACAAATGGTTGCAAAGGTGAAAAGTGATTGGACAGAAGCAGAGAAGAAACTAATGAATCTAGATAATGTTGCAAAAGACATTCTGTTCAAAACACTGGATACCGGAACATTCAGACAGGTGATGCTATGCAAAACAGCAAAGGAGGTCTGGACAAAACTATGTCAAATCTGCGAAGGAAACGAGTCTACACGGGAAAACAAGCTCATTGTTGCCATACAAAAGTACGACAGCGCAAAGATGAAGCCAGGAGAATCAATGGCTGATTTCGAGAGCCGGTTCATGAACATCATCAATGATCTCACTGCTCTTGGAAGAACGCTAGAGAACCGAGATGTAGCCATCAAAATCATGAAGGCCCTTCCCCGTGAATGGGATGTTAAGACCATGGCTATGAGGGAATCAAAGGATCTCAGCAAGATACAAGTTCACGACTTATTTGCTGACCTCAAAGCTTATGAGTTCGAGCTACAGACAAGAATGGAAGAGTCAGTCACAGAACAACCTGTCAAGGCACTCGTAGCACCAGAAACTTCAAACTCTAAAACATCAGAAGAATTGACTGATGAAGTCATGGCACTCTTTGTAAAGAGATTCGGAAAGTTCATGAAGAAAAATCGAAGCAACAGCTCTGAAGGTAAAAATTTCATAAAGAATAAAACAGAGAGAACTGATGTTTCGTGTTTTAAATGTGGCAGGAAAGGACATTTTGCAATCGACTGTCGGATCTCAAAGAAAGAGAAGGAGAAAGCCGGTACCAAGTCAAAGAAGCATCAAAAGGCATTTGTGGCCAAGAGTGGAAAGACATGGGATGACTCTGACTCTGAAGAATCAGACAGCGATGAGTCAGATACCGAAAGTGATCAGGAATCTCATGAATGTCTCATGGCAAATATGACTGATAATGAGGTATGTGATTCTGTACCGGATGATTTTACTAAGGAAGAGCTTCTTCAAGCCCTTCAAGAAATGGCTGAAGAATATCAGAAACTTTCTACTAGGATTAAACAGAAAGGGAAAATCACCTCAGTCGAACAAACTGATAGTGATTTTAGTCAAACAAAAGTGTTAAATGAGGAAATTAGAGAACTTAGAAACGAAATAGTGCAGTTAAGGACTGAAAACGGTAGACTAAATACGATCGTAAAGACTTGGAGTCAGTCCAAGAAAACAGTAGAGAATATCCAGAATAGTCTGAAGGTTAGCAATGACAGAACTGGACTAGGATTTAGTGGAACCGGATCGAGTGAACCAACAGCGAGAGAAAAGAATACTAGCTGGATTAGGTTTATTCCAGCCAGCTCTTCGCAAGGAAATAACACCAGTAATATACCTGTACCCCCAGTTAGGATAGAGAGAGAAGCTCAACATAATAGAAGATTACCAAAAACAGCGCCTCTACAAAACAGATCTATATCAAGCGGGCATGAGCATAAGGGGAACAGGAGATATGAATATAAGTATAGAAACCAGGCTAGACAACACCATACACCTAGATATGAAATGACTAGGAATAGAAACATCAAATATCTCATAGACCCTCAAACTGGTCGGATTGTTAGAGTCTTCCAGATCTGGGTTCCTAAGAATCTAATCTATACCGGACCCAAGTGAAACTGGGTACCAATGTATATATATATATATATATATTTTGTTTTTCAGGAATACATTGAGGAACTGAACCGATCAGTATGGTATCTGGATAGTGGATGCTGTCAGCACATGACTGGAAACGGAAGACTACTAAAGGAGCTTAGGGCACATACCGGACCGACAATCACCTTCGGAGATAACGGTAAAGGTAAAACAATAGGGAAGGGGGTGATTACTCACAGAAACCTTACCCTAAAAGATGTACACCTAGTACAAAATCTCCATTATAACCTAATAAGTGTAAGTCAGCTATGTAGGAATAACTACCTAATATCGTTTGAAAAAGATAAATGCCTTGTCAAAGATAAAGAGAAACGCATACTGATAACTGGGCATAGGGTTGGGGGTACATATAGGGTTCATTGGGGAGACCAATCAGTTGCTACCCAAACCTGTCTAATAGCTCATAACTCCAAAAGTTGGCTGTGGCATAAACGTCTCAGTCACTTAAATTTTAAGACCATTTCAGCCCTTAGGGATAACAATCTAGTTAAAGGTCTACCTAATCTAAGGTTCTCAAAAGATAAACACTGCACAGCTTGTCAGTTAGGTAAACAAATTAGGTCAACGTTTAAGAATAAAGGAAGTATAGAGTCAAACCGGTGTCTAGATTTACTCCATATGGATTTATTCGGACCAATACCAATAGTCAGTCTTGGTGGTGCTAAATACACACTCGTAGTCGTAGACGATTTCTCTAGGTACACCTGGGTAGTATTCTTAAAATCTAAGGACCAAACAGCAGACAACTTAATAAAGCTTTTCAGAAGAATAGCGAATGAACAAAATGGTAACATAAACCGGATCCGCAGTGACCGGGGTACTGAGTTTGTGAACATAACGGTAACCGATTTTCTTGAGAACCATGGTATACGCCATGAGTTGTCTGCTGCCAGGACACCTCAGCAGAATGGAGTTGCTGAGAGGAGGAACAGAACTCTCAAGGAAGCAGCCAGGACAATGTTAGCAGATGCGGATATCTCTCATAAATTCTGGGCAGAAGCCATTAATACTGCATGCTATACACAGAACCGGTCCATGATTTGCAAGAAACAGGGCAAAACACCGTACGAAGTATGGACCGGAAATGCTCCCACAATCAGTTACTTCAAGACCTTTGGAAGCAAATGTTTTATCCACAACAATGGGAAGAATCAACTCTCAGCATTTGACACAAGGGCGGAAAAGGGAATATTCCTTGGGTATTCTTCAGTCAGCAAAGCTTACCGAGTCTTCAACACAAAAACTCTGTCTATAGAAGAATCAGCACATGTAGTATTTGAAGAGTCAGAAACTGATAACCATACTCCAAGTGATATCAATCGACTGAGCAATCAATTGGAAAGATCTCATTTTGAGGATGAAAGTGATGAAGAAAGAAATCAACCGGTATTGAAGCTGACTGAAACACCTACTGTAGAAGAAACCAGTATTCAAGATACAACCACTGAGATACAGATGGAACCTGTGGAAACAATCAGTCCACACAATACCGGTAACGAAGCTGGATCAGAATGTGAAACTCACACAGAAACTCAAGAAACACCGGAGGAATCAATTGAGGGGGAACGCATCAAATGGAACCGCACAAAATTAAATCATCCTCAGCAATTGATCATAGGAGATCCTGCTGCACCTATGAAAACAAGGCGACAGACGAACCCCAATCTATTTAGTCATGCATTCATTTCACAAATTCAACCAACAAAGGTTGATGAAGCTCTCAAGGATGACAACTGGATAGAAGCCATGCAGGAAGAACTAAACCAGTTCGAGCGAAACCAAGTCTGGACACTTGTTCCAAAGCCAACACAAACTGTAATCGGTACAAAATGGGTTTTCAAGAACAAGCTAAATGAAAATGGACTTGTCACCAGAAATAAGGCAAGACTGGTTGCTCAAGGATACAGACAAGAAGAAGGAATAGACTATGATGAGACGTTCGCACCGGTAGCAAGACTGGAGGCCATACGGATTTTCTTGGCATATGCAGCTTATAAGGACTTCAAAGTATATCAAATGGATGTCAAGAGTGCATTTCTGAATGGTACAATTTCTGAGGAAGTATACGTTGCTCAACCACCCGGTTTCGAAAACCATGAGTACCCAAATCATGTCTACCGTCTAAAGAAGGCTCTCTATGGACTAAAACAAGCTCCAAGAGCGTGGTATGAAACGCTATCAAAGTTCCTAACTGATCATCAGTTCATAATTGGAAGTGTTGATAAAACACTATTCAGGTTCACTAAAGGAGAGCATCTATTGATCGTCCAGATCTATGTCGATGACATTATTTTTGGATCAACTGATCCTAAGCTGTGCAAGCGATTCTCTAAAATGATGCAGGATCAGTTTGAGATGAGTATGATGGGTGAACTCACATTCTTTTTGGGACTTCAAGTAAGACAAACGGAGCAGGGGATATTCATAAATCAAGCCAAATATACAAGGGAATTACTTAAAAGATTCGGTATGGAAAACTGCTCACAAGCTACAACGCCTATGAGTTCATCAATCAAGCTGGATAAAGATGAAACTGGAATATCAATTGAAGTTACCAAGTATAGGGGGCTGATCGGATCACTGCTATATCTTACTGCTAGCAGACCGGACATTATGTACAGTGTATGTTTGTGCGCCCGGTTCCAGTCTGATCCAAAAGAAAGTCACTTCTCAGCAGCAAAGCGCATCTTGAAGTATCTCAAAGGGACTGTAAATGTTGGTCTATGGTATCCCAAAGACTCAAGCTTATCACTGCATGGATACACAGATGCTGACTATGCTGGGTGCAAAATTGATCGACGAAGTACCAGTGGCACATGTCAGTTTCTTGGCGACAGACTTATTTCCTGGTTCAGCAAGAAACAAACATCTATAGCCACATCCACTGCTGAGGCAGAATATCTTGCGGCTGGAAGCTGTTGCTCTCAGATTCTCTGGATACAGCATCAACTGGAAGATTATGGAATACAAGAAACCGACACGCCTATCTTCTGTGACAATACAAGCGCAATCGCAATCACACAGAATCCGGTATTTCACTCTCGGACAAAGCACATCGAAATAAGACATCACTTCATACGAGATCATGTGCTGAAGAAAAATGTGCGCCTGGAACACATATCAACCGATCTACAAATTGCCGACATCCTAACCAAGCCACTACCAGAAGCTAAGTTTCTCTTTTTCCGAAATGCTTTAGGTCTATTGGATTTATCCTAAATACCTAAGCATAGAGTCAGGGGGAACCTCGTTATAACAAATTAATTGGTATGACTGGTGACCTAGACCCTACACCAAATGGTGCAAAGTGATGATCGTATTAAACCATCTATTCCTTATCAGTCAATTCTTTCATACTGATCAAAACCTACTATTCTAACAGTTTCGTCCAAAACTGATTCTCTTCACCTATATATATATATACATATATACAATTTTTTATATACCGGAGTATTAATACCGGGAAAACTTCTTATACCAGGCCAACTTCTTCGAAACATGGACACATTTTACAAAAACGGTATTCATACCGGACCTTGCCTAGATCAGTGACTGACCGAAATCGTTTTTATTAAATATACGTCATCAATTGCACACATTTTATCATATCACTTTCGCAGGAAATCTGACAACACTGCAGGAAAATAGCACAGTCTATGAGAGAGGAAAGCTAAGCGACAAGACGTCTTATGCATTTAATGCAAATACACGCTCTCTCCCGCTGAATAAACTTCGTACTCATACTCAAATTGAAACAGTCCATCATTATCCTTCTCTCTCTCCAGCCGATTCATCATCTTCCTTCAAAAATTTTCTTAATCCTCTTTACAGAAACCCTATCCAATCCTTAGAACAAAAATGGCCCCAGCACACAAAGAATTCACAAGGACGGCGCTTCAAATCTACTTTGCTAGCTGCAAAGAGACCGCACACAAGGAATTTGTCCCTATATTCGAAGCCCTAATTCAAACCGGCCTTCAAACCTTCTTCGACTGCACTGCCGAAATCTACCCAGAGGCTCTGCATCAATTCTTCAACACAGTACTTATAGTTGGAGACCGCTTCCAGTGTGTGATCAACGGACATCAGTTCGACATCACTGAAGAGTACTTCGCAAAGCTGTTTAACCTACCAACCTCTAGAGACGCTATTATCAGTGTTTCTGATGACGTTAAGGAACGTCTCAAGCCAACAATGTCCTTAACTGGGGGAACATTTAAAGACTCAGATAAACGAGTAGTTCTTAAACCAGAGTATAGACTGCTTCACGATATTGTTGCAAAATCCATCTTGGGGAAGGCAGGATCCTTTGATATGCTCACCAGCGATAAGGTTCAGGCCATGGTGGCCATTCTGACTGGGATGAAGATCAACTGGTCTTCTGTAATTTTCTCTGTTCTCAAAGGAATACTGCCGGTACGTGATAGGCAGATCAAGAACTTTGCGCCTCAACTGTCTTTCCTTCTCAAGCGCAAGGTTGCAGATGTTGGCCCTGTTGCAGGGATTGGGTTTGTAAATTACATCTCTGATGACACCATTCGTCAGATGGTGAGCACAGCCTCGCTCACTAAGAAACCGGTGAAAAGAAAAGCCACTGACGATCTGCCCACCCTCAAGCCAACTAAGAAGTCTGCAGTTGAACACTCTCTGGGAACGTCGAAGACTATCTCTCGACCCAGATCCTCGCCGACTCAAAAGAAGAAGACTGATGACAAGCAAGTTTCATCAAAACCCTCCAAGAAGAAACTGGTCTTGGAGTCTTCCTCTTCTTCTGAAGATACTCAGCCGCTTCGGAAAGTCCTTACCAAGAAAAGGACCATGTCGCCGATCAAGAAACTCACGACCGGGTCAGTTCCTTCAAAGAAACCGACAAAACCTACACAACCTGTCCAGTCGGTTTCTACAGTAACACCAACCATCACTGTCACTCCATTACCGGAGACAACTGGTTCGGTGATCAGGACTGCGCCACCGCAGAGTGGGGTGAGGATTCAAGAACCGGTCCGAGGTATCTCGACTGACAAAGGCAAGGGCAAATCTGTTGCGGTCCGTGAAGGACACGAATCGATCGATGAGACTGCCTGGACTCTCATTCGAGAAGAGATTGGAGAGACGATTGCAGATGATCTTCGGGCCTATGATGAATGGGTCGAATTCCGATTTACTCCATACAATGAGAAGATCTGGAAGTCCAAAGGTCTTTCTGACCGACTCAAACTGGCCAGACAGACAGAAGGAAAGCTCATAAAGACTCTGGGCATTGAATCCATCAGGCTCCTACTGAACGCGCGAGAGCTATATCGGATTAGTCTTGAAATAAAGCACCTGACGAGCTATATTGAGCAACGAAGGGACAACTTTCAGCCAGAGGGGAGAGATGCAATACATGAACTCCAAATTCTGTCCAGGCTGGAGGCAGAACTGCAGAGTATGCAGGTCTATCATGCTGTTGTTTGGGCAAAACTTCAGCCTGATGGGGCATCCTCCGCCGGTGCATCAGCCGTGGCCCTTGGCTCAATCTCTGCCTCTTTTGATGAGCCGCAGGACGTCTCTCTCATGACAACGGCTTTGGTGCTCGCCCCCACGCCTTCATCTTTCGTTCCACCTGAGCATACATCTCAACTGGTACAGGGTCCAGTTCTCCATTTCTCACAAGAACCGGTCTCTAAGGAATACCTGCTATTTAGGCAACCTGTTCCATCGTTTCCTTGGCTATCTCCACCAGTATCTCTACCGATTTCAATCCCAGCCAGTGGATTTTCTCATGCACAGTCACTTCCTCCCCTGCCTCTACTTCTCACCTCTGCTAGTGCATCTGGATCCTCCTTGTCTTCAACTTCTCCAGACAACGCTCAGGATATTTCAGCTACCTTGGTAGAACCCCAACCGTTAGAGGTTCAATCTGAGCAAGAAACTGCTCTCGAAGTCCCCACATCGACGGAGCAAGGCATCCCTGTCTCTGCTGTTATGACTGAATCTGTCGTTGTCTCCGCCGCTGCATTGCCGGAACACACACAGTCTTTTATCCCTCATCAGTCGCAACCAACGGAATCTCCATCAAGCGTATCCATACCGGTCGATATCATCAGCTCACCGAGAGAAGTCTCCTTGATCAAGCAGACTTATCGTTCGGTCTCGGTTCTGAGCAAGACTGTCAACAGTGATCGACAGCACAACAATGAGCAGTTTCAGGAGCTTAAGGAAGATATCATCGGTCTCCGCTCAGATGTTTGTGCAGATCTGGAGGTTATCAAAGGGCAACTGACGGCCTTGACTAGGCTCATCACCCCGGTTATTGCCAAAAAGGGGGAAAGTACGTCTAGCGACAGCAGAAAACAACAGCAACCGCCCAGCTCTAGCTCATCTGATCCTCAGAGATATATCTCCAAACTTTATGTCAAAACCAAGGATCCAAAACGAGCTGCAATCGAAGCTGCACTCATTCCGGATGCAGTCTTACAAAGCCAGACTGCGGCTGTACCAGTCAGCGAAACTGGTCCAGTTGAAGTCCAGTATGATGGCAGTAGTCTACGGCATATTGCCTGCAATCTAACAAAGGAACAGCTGGCGGACCTTCGGAGACTACATGACATAAAGGAAGACGCATACAAGGATCATAACAAGTGGAAGGAGATAGAGCGGATTGTCAAGAGCAAGGGGTACAATTAAAGTGTTGTCTGTATCAATCTCTTTTGATATGAATGAAAACTGGTTTTCTGCTGACTAGTTTTGTCAATCACCAAAAAGGGGGAAATTGTTAGCAACACGAATTCAGACATTCGGACTATCGGTTTTGGTGAATTGACGCAACTGATTAATAATGAGAAAACCGGAGATCAAAAGTATCGTCTATGCTAAGGACTAAAAGCGGTATATATAAGTGACCGGTCTGGGCAAGCATGAGAAACAATGATTAATACCGATTGAAGATACCGGTCTTGAAAAAGGATTCACGAAGGCACGACAGTATGCGATATCGGACAAATGACAGATTGGGTGATCGAGACAAGTGCATGCTGAAACAAAAAGGAAATTTCAGACATTCAATGCAAAGCTGCGAGTCCAGAGTTTAGACAAGGTCAACTAACGCAAATAAGGAATAAAGCTAGTGACAGGATAGACTGCAGCTGAAACCGGACAGACCCATTTTGGGAAAGTCAATTAATGCACCGATCAGAGTGAAGAGTCTATCTCACAACGGTTTGAATTTCAAACCTCAAGTATAAAAGAAGAGAGACAAGAAGAAGATTACTACTTTTACTGAACTCAAATATTCTTACGACTTCGAAATCTCACTCTCAAAAAGGACGAAGTTTGAGCTGTTCAACGAGCTGTGGTGAGAGCACAAAACTAGAGTGAAGTTCAAAGACATTCTTTCTTAGATTTAAGGGTGTAGTGATTATTTCCGACGGACTGTAAAAAGCTGTTGAAGTAGGTGGATTGTTGTAAACAACTGCCTAGGGAGTCACTAGATTAGAGCTGTGTTTCAGCTGGGTAGGTTGTACAAGGTTGTATAACTGAAGATCTAGTGATCCTTCCTTACGAGGAAGAAGGGGAGACGTAGGAGATTTTAACTCCGAACTTCCAGAAACAAACCGGTCTCATACATACACTCACACACACACTTACTCATTACACATTGGTTTCAACCGGTCAGTATCACTTTCCGCACTTTATACTGACTGGTCACTGATTGAGTACCTGTCCTTGACAAGACAAACCAAAAAAAGAGACAAGCGTTTATTCACCCCCCTCTAAACGCGTAAACCGATCCTAACAAGGATCTGTATATTTACATCACGAAAGGAGACGTGTTTGCGTAGTAAAAACTACACATTTTTCGTTCTGTTAATTATGCTTTTCTTTGTCGACGACGATGATAAAATCTCTCTTTTTCGGTTTTTAATCTTTTTTATCTAGATATGGTTTGGCATCGAAAGGAGATTGCATATATAGTTGACTTGTTAGGAATTACACTGTACCACCCAACCTTATATCATAGTCGAAGGACTTTGGAAAGAAAGCATTAATTAGTTAACACAAAGAAAATACAGAGCCAACAAGTCTCCGTTTTGTTTTACTAATAAAAATTAAAGGAAAAACGTTACGTATGATATGATTCACTTCACTCTTAACAATAACCTTCCTTTTTTCTAGCATCTCAAACAAAAATGGCCTCAATAAGACAGTAATAAAGAAACGGAGATATCTTTTATGATTCTCAGTCTCCATTGAATATATTTTAATTAAAAATAAATTGGTTAATGGATGAATATAGTCAATGAAACATATATAAATAGTAGTAAATTAGCTAGAATTCTCTTTTAATTAATAAAATATGTTATCGATATATTAATCAAACTTAAGGGTCCCACTATTATTATATTAGATGTTTTACTGTAGTATGCTTTGGGGACGTGCTTGTCTCTCTCCGTCAAACCATAATATTCAAGACAGATTTGATGAACCCAACAAGCGTGTCATAAAAAAAGCAAACACACAAGATGGGATTCTGCATATAACACTTGTATCAGATGTAAATCTGTGCATTGGCTTACCCCAAGTTTGATTGGGTTATAGATAAGTCCAGTTCCTTTTTTATTCCAGCCGATTTCCTTTGTATAGTGAAACTGAACAACCTTTTCATTCTCAAGGTTGCACACCAAGATAATTGAAATGATGGAAGTTTCAAAACATTGGTAATAACTAGCTTTTTCACTAATGGTAAAAAGGTTATTACCAGTGTTTATGGGGTAGCCTGAACCTCATGAGATTGAGGATATGTAGCTGTGTTATTACATCATCTATCCATCTCACTTTAATTTTTTACAATTGTTTAAAAAAGATAACAAAATTAGAAACTCAAATTAGTCCTTCTCCATTACGCATCACACATTACATAATATCATACCATTACATATTAGTAAACAGAACCCACAAGACAAAAAAGTATGCACGCATGCATGCAAGCAAAACCTACGCACTTTCTTTCTTGCTTATTATTCGTTACATATACTTTCCTATTACTATTGCACACACATACACACACATCTTGGAGAAGACACAGATCATCATCACCACGCATCATCATGGCGATGGAAGGATCTCAAACACAGTCACCACAACGTTCAAAATAATCCCAAGCAACCCATTAATCAAACCAAACGTAGTCCCCACGAAAGTGAGGGTGCCCGAGAGAATCCCAGTGGTAGTGCTAAGTATAGGGCAGATAGTTTTGTTAAGGGGCAAAAGGCTAGTAACACTGCACGGAATAGGTGCGAGGGGACTCAAAAGGGTCGTTACAAATGGCGCAGTGATGTTAAACGCTCCATTCACGTCTGTTAAAGCACTGCGAATACCGACCGTTCCACGTATAGGGTCTGTGCAGTTAAGGGTGACGCTTACCCCAACTAGGCCAGCAATGCCGGGCAAGCAAGTCCCAGTTGGCGTACAGCAGACTTTGCCTCTAACGTTCACGCCATTGATGGAGGGCTGAGCTTTGGCTTGCAGTGGGTTGTGGGAGGTGAGTAATATGAGGGATATGAGCAGAATTGCTGAGGCAATTTGTTGAAGGAAGTTGTTGGTGGAAGCCATTTTTAGGGTTTGTTTGTTTGTGTGTGTGCTGCTTTGGGTTTTGTGTGAGTTGTGGTGGTTTGAAGAGGGCCTATTTATAGAAGGTTTTCTTGCATGAACGAATGCGTGTAACGTTGTTTGGTTCTAATACTGGACTTTTTTTCGTTGTTTCATCGATTTTTCTTTAATGTGTTGCACAAGGGTTTGGTAACTCTACGAGTATTAGTAATCATTAAAGTTGACAAAGTAGAGATTGGAAATTGGAAATTTTGGTGCTAAAGTGTGGGGCGTAGAAGCTCTATTCTATGTTTTCTAGGTTTAGGGCATTAAGTAATCAACATTATAATTAAAGAGATTATAATGGAAGAATTCTACCGTTCACATAATATATGTATGTATAGAGATATTTTCTGGATCTGTATATTTACATCACGAAAGGAGACGTGTTTGCGTAGTAAAGTACACATTTTTCGTTGTCTGTTGATTATGCTTCTTTGTCGACAACGATGATAAAATCTCTCTTTTCCACAACGATGATAAAAATTGCATATATAGTTGACTTGTTAGAAAACTAGCGAAGGAAAACTGTCCACCCAACCTTTTATCATAGTCGAAGGACTTTGGAAAGAAAGCATTAATTAGTTAACTACAAAGAAAAGTCTCCGTTTTGTTTTACTAATAAAAATAAAGGAAAAACGTTGCATATGATTCACTTCACTCTTAACAATAACCTTCCTTTTTTCTAGCATAAAAAAAAGATGGCCTCAATAATAAGACAGTGATAAAAGAAACAGATATATCTTTTGTGATTCTCAGTCTCCATTGATAATCCCACGTACAGACATCTCCGCTTCAGAAAGGGGTTGCTCGGCGAAAAGACGAAGCTGCCCTCTCCTCACGACAACTGCCCTCGAAGCATATGTTTCTGCTGCTGACTGTAGTTCCTGGGATTAATTTCGATGATTTAAAAAAAAAAACGGAATTCAAATACATAAAAAGATCGTAGCTTTAAGCAAAAATTTATCGAAGAGAGGTTACTTACTTCAGCTTTTAAAGGAACAACTTGGGCACTGAAGTCTTCAAGATCCTCGAAAAAAGATAGCAGAAGGTAACAGAAATTGTTAGCATCAGAACGGTCCTCGAATGCAACTATATAAGGCAATTGTTGATCCTCAGCAGTGGGAAAGCTTTTCAGCGTGTAAAGGCCTTCGCCCTCCTCGCCATTTTCGCCTCTTCGCATAAGAATAGCCTGAATTGTAATAAAATGAGAAAAAAAAAGCAATGGAGAAAGGCTCTGAAAAGTTTAATCATAAGCAATGTGTATGAGAATAGCAACATACAAGAACATATGGAAGATTCAACCACCACTCATCAGCTTTGCTTCCATGTTTTACAGCTGATTTGGCATCATTTTTCCTAGGAATCTCATCAAGTGTCATTTCACCTTTGGCTTCCACGCTTAGTTCCTCGGATTTCGGTGCTTCAGTGCCATGTGTCCTACTTACTTCCTCTGTGACTATACGATTGTAATTAGTTTAGAAATCCAAATGATATATACATACATATCGACTGGAAAGTGCATTATAGAATGGAAATCAGCCGACACTTTGACCACTTAAGTATGAAATGATCGAGAATTAAACAGCACAAGAGCAGGGGGGCTACCATTAGTCACCTTTGATTTAGCTGTGTCCTTTCTCTTTCTTTGCTTTCTTACGCCTCTTTCTTCCGAGACCATCTTGTTAGAATTCTTTCGGGAAAATTTGGCCTCGGCGATAGCTTTCTGTTTGTCCTCTTCGACTGCGTGAATTGGCTCTTTCCTCTCTGAATCACTAGAAGAAAATTCAAGCTGCTTTTCTTCATCCCTTATATCAACTCTATCTCCCTTTACCAAATCTTCACTTACAACTTCATTGATATTCTCATCAACTGAACCACTGAAACCGTTCGGTTTCCCCGGATTTCCATCCAAGCCTTTGTATTTGTACTTTTTCTTGAACAACAATGAACCATTAGCCTCTCCTCCATCTAATTCATCGTTTGAAACTTCCTTTCTTGCTTTGCTCTCCTTCCTCGAGTTCTCAGGCGAACTAGCACGTGACTTTTCCAACTTCTTCCTCAGTTTGATCAACTTATCATCAACCTCTTCCTCGATCACACTCTTCGAATGCTTCTCCCCATCATCTTCGAAGCTCTTATCACCATTGAAATTCTTCCCCGACTCTAGTCTTTCCTTTTCTCTGGCCTCCCTTGCTAAAGCACGAATCTCCTCGATTTTCCTCTCCATTTCCAATTCATCAACATAAACGAATTCGCCGCCGCCGCCATTCAAGAAAACCTTAACCCTAGTCTTATTACCTTCCTCATCGCCTCCAAATTCAATGACTGGGCTCTTATCATCGTCATACCCATTCAATCCCTCGTTTTTACTAAAAAACAAGACAGCACAAACAGTCTGAAATACAAAAGCACCAACCAACCAGAATCCGTATTTAAATACCGATTCTTTAATAGCCAAAGTCCCAGCACTGCTATCAATTCCAATCCCATCAGACACTGAAGCCTCAACCTCCCTCGATTCCTCGCCATTCTCAGAATTATCAGTCGCAACTTCGGAATTCAGAGGTTCTTCTACTTCATGAACTTCCTCCAACGGTGAAGAATCAGAAGGGTTCGCCGGATTTTCTTGGGGGAATTTCGGGCGGGTGGGTTTTGTTAGGGTTCTGAGGATTTTCTGCCTGAGGTGGTTTTTTCTTGCAGTAGGCCTTCCGAGGTACGAAGTGGAAGCGCAAGAAACTGAAAAAATGGATTTTCTGGGATTCAACGGCGGTGTGTCGCGGAGGAAAGAGGTAATGGCGCCGTGCGGAAAAGCCGCCATTTTCCCATGAAAGACAACTCCCTCAATTTTTCTTTTTTTTTTTTTGTGTATAAAGAAAATTTAGGTCCAAATCCAAAAACCAGGCCCAGCAAAAGCACAGGCCCCATAACTACTTTCTTTAGAGCTAGCTCTTCAATTTTCAAAATTTCAGAAAGCATCAACTTTTCAATTTCTTCACACTAGCTAGGTTACGCATTCTCGGATCGGAAGTTTCGTTGCAAAAGATAGCAAAATATGGTAAGCTGGGTCTCGTTTTTTTTCTTCAGTAGCTCGTCGAATCCGATTTATGATCTCAGCTCGTCCTTTTCGTATTTATCCATTGTTCTACTTTTGTTTTTCAAGGTGTAAATTATCGATGTTTTGTTGTTATTATCATTCTTCGCCTGCTGATTTTGTAAAGCTATTTTTCTATAAATTCGAGACGAGTGAGAAGGTGTAAGGCCATTGTTGAGATTGTGCTGTTATATTCTGAAGATTGAAAGTTCACATTTTTTTTGTAGATCTGTTTGTTCTTTTGGATTTGAGTACTCACTGATTGTTCTAACAGGACGGGCAGGATGGGGATAATACCAAGCAGAGTACCTCTGATATGACTGCATTTGTACGTTAATTCTTGACTTATCTGTAGCATGTTGAAATCTCTTTTTTAACATCTCTTTTTTAAACCACTTAGGTGCAAAATCTGCTTCTACAAATGGTAAGAAAGATCTAAGCTTTGTCCCTCGACCCTCTCTGCATTTAAATCTTGGCTTCCTCTGTAATTTTTTTTTCTCGTTCTGTTGTGTGCAGCAAAATAGGTTCCAGACCATGTCCGAATCCATCATTTCGAAAAATATCCTTTTTAAAAACTGTTGCTTTACTACATCATATGATTAGATATTGGTTCTTATTCTTAGGTTTTGTGAATCCATAGTAACGTATGTGTTCTTGAATGTTCTTTTCCTTAACTTCATCGTACTCGACGAAATGGGGAATCGAATCGACGAGCTAGAGCAGAGCATCAACGATCTTAGGACAGAGATGGGGCAAGAATGTTCTTCGCCTTCTCCCATTGCTCCACCAAAGGCAGTAGCAGATGGACCAACCACGCCTGAAGACCGTTGATGAAATGATGCCCTATGCTTTCTTCCTTGGAGTGTGATTTTGCTTGTTTCTGTTTTTTTTTCAACATGGGATTGATCTTCTCTACTGTGCTGTGCCAATTGTTTCGATGTTTATGATATTGGAGCAAAACATTTCATTACCAGACGTTTGTCTCTTGTGTGCGTATTTACAGTAGAACCCGACCCGAATTTGGGTTTCAATGTAGACCCGCCCATTTAATACATGGGTCGGTAAAAAAGTGTTTACGGCCCATGTCAAGATTCTTTCACTTTTTGGTCCCCCACCATCTTTGACTTGGTCCACTCACACTTCAATCAAGCCAGCCATGAATGAATCATGTTGAATTGAAGCGCTGGTATCGTATTGATCGATCAAAATTCACACTGTTGCGCGGCTATTATACACACGATTGAGGATGGAAGACGATCTAAGCCCGACGAAGCTCGAGTACTACGATGACATGTTCAGGCTCGAATCGACTGCAGCGCTTCAAGCTCAATTTAAGGTCAGTACTACTGTAATTACTTAGCGCCGCCGCCCGCGTCTTAGCAGCTAGCGTGCGAATAGATTGTGTTGATGGATTTTTCATTGAAATAGAGCGAAGATGGCCGCCACGTCGTAGTTTTGGACTCCACCGTCTTCCATCCTCAGGGCGGCGGGCAGCCGTCGGATACTGGTTCCATATCTAATCAACGGTTCAGATTCAATGTGCAGGATGTTCGGCTGAGGGACAAAATTGTAATTGTCCTACTGTTCCTTTGTCTGTTCGTTGGTTCAGAGCGTTGACATGCGATGACTCTCAGTAATTCAGTATAATCTTATATAGCTTTGTAGGCGATGCTAATAACTGCTAAATCAATTATGCTACTCTGTTATCATATTTTCAACGAAATCTAACCTACCCTACACGCCCCAATGGGATTTGCCAAGTGGTGTGATTCATTTTCTTTTTGTTTTTGTTTTTGTGGCAGGTGTATCACTATGGGTTTTTCGAGGAGAATTATGAAGATGGGTCGCTGGAAAAGAATATTGAGAGAGGTGCTCAAGTAGTGTTGAATGTTGATGAAGCTAGGCGTAGGCTCAATTCTAGGTATCATGTTTCTATCTTTGGCCATGAAAATCTTTCGTCCAGAAAAATACGTATGTTCCCTATTCGGAAACAAAGAATGTACTTGCGGTGTCTTGCATATTTACAGGCTACACTCAGCTGGGCATTTGCTGGACATATGTGTGAGAAACGTCGGATGGGATCACTTGGAGCCTACCAAAGGGTACCACTTTCCTAATGGGTATGATGTTCTCTCGGTGTTTGATCATCTAATAATGAGAGTATAAGGCTAAATTGCGCGTCGTATGTCTTCTATTTTGTTGTTTCTATTTGTTCTCATCAATTTACTCTATACAGCTGCCTTCCTAAGGCGTCGGGTGCCTTTTGCATACTATTAGCAGAGTTTATATCTTTGATGCTTCCTCAAACATGACTTTCGTGTATCATTTCATACAATCTTAAGGCCATACGTGGAGTACAATGGTTCCATTCCGCATAATGAATTGGAGAGTAAGCTAAAGATGATAGAATCAGAAGCTAATAAGTTGATCTCAGGAGGAGGGAAGGCAGGCATTTCCAAATTAGTATCATATTTAACTACATTTCTCTTTTTCTCCTGTACATATAATTTGCAAGCTGATTTACACTAATAATTCGTCACATCACACTAGGTTTCTGTATCTATCACACCTTACGACGAAGCCTCCGAACTGTGTGGTGGATCTCTTCCAGATTATATACCCAAGGTTGGAATTTTCTTTGCTTATGTAATGTGACACGGTATATTTGTTTGATGAGAGACAATAGGATATAGGAATAGAAGTGGCTGGGACTTTATCTTCTTTGACCCTTTGTTTGAGTTTCTAGGACAACAATCCTCGGATAGTGAAGTTAGGCGACAACCCAGGGTGCCCTTGTGGCGGTACTCATGTCAATGACATCTATGACATTTTGAGTCTTAAGGTGCATATGTTCTTTCGAATCTTCTATTTCTGCTATTACATTATATGCTGTATGAAAAATGACACATTTGCTAATTCTCAAATCATATCTTACAGCAACCTTTACTTCTCTTCATCATTCGCTGTTTTAGTCCCCCTACCAATTGCAGATTCTTGTGTATTTCTTCAGCATGCTCATATTTTTTTTTCCTAATCCCATGTTTAGGTTTCTCAGATTCGGACAAAGAAAGGAGTTACGAAAGTCTTTTATAACGTTGGAAATGCTGCTGACAAATGATGTCCGTGAATGTGATCTGTAAAAGAAGCTTTAATGCAAATATTTGAATTGCTTTTTAGTTTTTCTTGTGCTTCTTACATGTAATGTGATGATTCACACATTCGTTGCAGCCTACCTTTAATTTAAGACGTGATTCGTTTAACGTTACTTCCGTTGCTTCTTATTCCTTCAGTTATGTTTATTTCAATAGTTACCATTTTCTACGAGAAAATGATTAATCAATAAATAAAAGCGCGAAAGTCACTGTTTGCCTAACTTGGCATACAGCTTCAAATGTACGACTCGTAGTTCAGTTTTCAAAAGGTAATGGTGGGCGCAGAACTTTCACATTTGTAGTACGAAAAAACGGGTCATAAGAATCTCTGCAATAGGTGTATTTTAAAATGTTATATAACTAAAGGATACCAAAATTCTAAACTGATATAGTAATTTAGTAGCTGAGGTTGGAAATTGAAAGAACAACCCTGTTGAAGTTTTCTCTTTCGAAAAGTGATGTTACAGAAGTCAGCATCTGCCCAAATGATTCAATAAATTATTCTAAATACTAAAATTGAATCATTTCGTTAACACTGAAAGCCTGCCTCTCTAAAAATCCTAACCCATCTCTTTTCTCTCCAGCGTCACACTCATTTGGATCTAAGTTTGCTCCCCACCCTCCATTGATGGAGGTTGGGGAGGTCATCCATAATAACTCCCACCATATCCAAATACTTTAAGTTTATTATTGCGTGTATTTTCATTTTTTCTTGCTTTTTGCAGTCTCCCCGCTTGGGAGTGCCCTTCTCGAACAAGACAAAATATCCAAGTTGAAGATAGAAGAAAGTTGAGAGTACCGTAGATATAACCTGGTAGCCATAGTATTAGGTTAATTTTTAGTAGGTTATTTAGTTCTTTGTCTGATGTTAATATTTTGTTTTCTTTCGGGCTTGTATAGGCTTGTTTCTCTGCTTTCATTTTGTGCGCGTTCATTTCTCTCTTGTTGAGAGCTTTGACGGTCAAGTGTTACCAGAGGTTGCATTTGGACACTTTACTCCGTGTAAATTTTGTGGTTTCTAATGAAACTTTTGTTTGAAAAAAAAAAAAGAACAACGACAAAGATTATCATTATTCAATTACAAAATATAATATCATATTTCATTTTGTTCTCCAATTGTATGATAAGGGATATAAACCTACGTCCCTTGTTTATGATCATGAGAAGAAAATCTATTAAAACGTTGGTGGTGTAAGTGTTCATGAAAATATCCCAAATTCATGTAATATCACTCAAGCCATATTTCTTATACACAAGGAATGAAGAATCACGCGCACACGCACACACACACACACACACACACAAAATGAACAATCATCTTTACACTGCATGCACACACTTTCACAAGATTTCATTACACATCTAACAAGCTCAGACACAAACACTAGCAAATCACCAATATATAACAAACAAAACACCTTATAAAAACCTCATATTGATTAATTATCCCTCACTTCGAATTCGTTCCTATTCTTGACAACAATATCGTACATGTGCATGGGCTTGAACTTGTTGAAGTCCTTGGGAAGAGAAATAAGGTGCACAGTCGATCTCTTATGGAACTGAAGCAGCGATGGATCATCGTAGTACCTTTCCCAGCCGAGCAACCTCAGCTTAGTCTCTAACACAGAGTACGATGTGATCACCTCGTTAGAAGGGAGATGAACTAGGGTTTTCTTACCATGACAATCTCCTGCGTTCTCCACTAGCCTAACGACGCCGTTCTTGAAAACCCAAACGCCAGACATTGTTGTGTGAGTATATAATAAGAAATGATATGTTATTGGATATATATTTCTTGAGTTGCAAGTGGTTATTAAATGGGAGATGTATTTATAGTGCTGGCTGGGATGTCTCGCAGAATTTGATTTTCTTTCTTGTTTTCTTTTTCAATTCCAATGCATATCTATGTTTATATTATTAAATTGATATATGTCAGTGCATGAGAGATGGGCTAGTGATGGATGTCTGTGAGAAGGCGAATGAAGTAAAGCTATCGAAGTAGGGCAACTAAATTGGGGTTTCTTTGTAATTGAGAACACTTTCCTTTTTTATAATTATAAAAGAAAGGCTTCTTTTTGTTATCGGGCATCAAGAATTTCTTACGTGGCCTTTTGGTACGTTATTATCGTATTGAATAAAGCCTAACATAATTTAATATTGCATGATAATTTTTGTCTTAATGGGTTCTCGAGAACCTTTTCTCTATCATGCATTATATATACTAGCAGTTACTTTACAGCATGACTACACAGTGGAGTACTTATTCCTAACATGTATTTTAAGATAATTGAAGCCATAAAAAAAAAGGTAATAATACATAGATGGACATCAATCATTTTAATATATAAAAACGAGTGAATAATGTGCATGGGAGATGACTGTGACAATAGCTTAGGAGCAGTCAAGATCAAATCAAACTCGTTCAAATTAAATGGAAGAACTGAACTATTTATCCCTCCATGCTTAATGGATAGGATAAGAAAGAGAAAGCAAAGAACTCTACCATATCGTGAAAATGAACATATTATATCCAGCTAAAAAAATTCCATTTTTTTCTATTTCTATTTTTCTCGTAATAAAGTGGAACATTTAACGGAAGAGTGGGCTTTGGACATGTGTTGAAAAGCGGCTTATCCTCATAAGTCAATGGCATGGCCATTGATGGTTTTCTTTCCTCGTGAGATGATTCAAGAAAGATTGGAAGCTCTCTTCTGTAGCTTTCTCAATTAAATTAATCAACAATATAATTAAAGGGTTTTTTTGGATAATCGAACAGACTTATTATGTTTGTGTGTGTGTGTGTGTGTGTTACACTAGTCGTCACCCCAAGCCGCATTTTTTCCCTCCTATCTTGTGCATTAGTAGGTAAGGAAGACATGTATTCAATTATATTGAGAAGTTATGGATACAATCTTTTGAATCTCTCGTGGCTCATCTTGAATGAGTATATAAATCTTTTTTTAGTTGTTTTGATAATTAATCTGTAATAACTGGGTCTAAACTCTAAGCTAGCGAAATGGGTTTAATCTTTCTTAGTAACTATTTGAACAAAAAAAAAAATTAAACATCTACGTACGCCATGTCCTTGACTTTGAACTCGTTTCGATTCTTGATCACTATTATATCTTACATGTGAATGGACTTAAACTTGCCGTGTTCTAGCTTTAGTGGCATTCGCATAATTGGTTTATATACACACACGCACTCATATATAATATATACTAGTAGTTTTGCACACCCATAAGTGTGTATAATAATATTTAATTATGAAATAATAATACTAAAAATAGGACATATTTGGAAATATAAAAATATTAAGTAGTGGCTGGTTTTTTTTTTATTTATTCTTAAACGTAGTGTGGTAACTAACTAATTGGCTACAATTTTTGGTGTAATTGATACACCAAATTAGATAAAAATAGCAGTTTTTAAGAGGCCCTGACAATTAATATAAGAGTACGTATATATATATATATATATATATATATATATATATATATATATATATATAGAGAGAGAGAGAGAGAGAGGAATTTTATGGTGCGCACCTTATGTGGGCACCTGTTGATGTGGCACTCGTTCGTGCCATTTCAACATCCCACATCAACATCTAAGATTATGTCGTCTTAATTAACACCTTATGGGATCAATTAATCGACATTTCGTACGCTGATGTGGCATATCGACGCCTTACATAACATTATTCGTATCAACGAAGTATATCGCGTACAATATGCCACATCAGCGTCCGAAATATCGATTAATAGATCCCATAAGGTGTTAATGAAGACGGCATAATCTTAGATGTTTATGTGGGATATTGAAATGGCACAAATCGGTGCCACATCAACAGGTGCCCACATGAGGTGCTCACATAAGGTGAGCACCATAAAATTCCTCAGTATATATATATATATATATATATATATATATATGATTTTATTTTATGCGTAATGGTTATATAGGGGTTCTCCGAGTGAGGAGAATTTAACTTTTAAACCCCACCCCCATGTTTGTGGGAATCTTATTATAATATGCTACTTTAAATGAAATCCCCTCTCAACCTTTTCTTAAAATAAAGATAGGTCGATGGAAAGTGCAAATATAGTATCGCAGGAAAATAAAATGAATACAGTTAAAAATAGAAAACTAATACTTAATGAAGAATATGCTAATTAATATGTCATGTTCGAAGAACAAGGAATAAAAAAAAAAAAGATTTATATTCTTCATTCTTGTTCTGCAAACCCTTTGTTAATTAAATCTCAAGCTATTATTACAATCCGTTAATGGAACAAAACGTGCCGAATATTGGCGTTATGTTCATACTTGCTATACATTTTTATTGGAGTTACAAAAATAAACATATTATGTGAGTGCTCAGTTATCATCTCCAACTATAAGATTCGCTACTTTTATTTAATGGGCAATTTTATATATTTTATATACATATTATATATATATATATATATATTCTATCCTCCAAAATTTTCTTGCATGAAATGAAATGCCGCCGTGAAGCTCTAATGGTCCTCTGACAGCAAATAGCCCGAGAGGCCATTGTCATATCATCATCACCAAGATTTTTCGATGGTCCGAAAAACAATTTACCAATCCATTATTGTTGTCTTTATCGGAATCTCCATCATAATTGAATGGCAGGGCCCACTACGTATCTATAGACACAACTACTTGCATATTTTTTTATGCAATATCCCTTTAAAAAATTGCCCATTTTGATGCTCGAACGACGAAGATACTCGTTTTGTACGTGCGGGCGTATATTTTTCTTATACATTGATGTGATGATAACACTTATGTTATTAGAACTTTAAATGGTTTTTTTAACATGCAACGTAATGCTAAGTTCTTCGATGCTTCTCCCCTGATTGTTCTTACGTGGAGAATTTTGATGAATGATTAAAGGCTGATTAGCAGAGACTAAATCTGATTTATGTAATACTTTGGAATAAAGAAATGAAGGGATAACGATCCGATTACATGTAATTTGTTTCTCAGGAATAAAGCTACAGCCTCTGTAATGAAGGATTTTATTCCAGCAAGTAATAATCCCAAGATAATGACAGAATTAGTTCATCATTTAGCATCAATCATATATTTCATCATCACCATTCCACTGGGGTTTGGAAATGAATTATTGGGTATTTTGGGCTTTTATTGGGCCAATTAACACTCAGATTCATTGGGCTTTTATTTGGGCCGAATAAAATAGTTCGTTATAAAATTCGAATTGACAAGCGAAGGCGTGGAAACGCGGTTGCGAAATCCAACTGTTCCAAGAAAATTATAAAACCAGGCTGTGACCAAATTCCAAAAACAAAGAAAAAAGGAAAAAGGAAAAAAAAGGAATTTCTCTCTCCTGCTCAAGGTACTCTCTCTGTGTACAGTGAACAGTGCTACTCAGCTGAAAATGCGTGCGCGCGCACTTGGTGAATGAGTTATCGTGCATCGTTTTCCGTTCCGACTTCATGCTTTTAAGCTTTTATTTGCTATTGATCGACTTGCTGCTAGTTTCATTCGATACATGATTCTTACCTGTGTGTGGTTATAGATGTTCAGGTGACGGGGAGAAGAATTTCTACCTGAAATTATCGTCGAACGCCATCGGAGATTGGTAAAATTTTACTTTTTTCTCTTTGTAGTACTCGAACGATCGCTGCGCTCCATTTTGTTTTGTGACGGCAGAAGTTTTCTGAACTGAACTACGTTGGTTGCTATTGCGTTTGATTTTAGGATAACAAAGAAGATGGCGCGGAGGAAACAGAGTAACAACCGCATTATTGGTTTAGCACATGCATTGGACACTATCCGAAATGGAATTAGAAAAATGAAAAGAATCATCGAAGGACGTCCAATGACACGGATCAGTGTAACGGACTACATTCAGCTATGCGGGTATAGTTTTGAACTCACCCTCAACATGTTGTGTGATTTTGTAGTTATTTATTCACGAGTTAATATTTTGCAGGACGGTACGCAGTGTGTGTACTGCGGAAGATACATGTGAGGTTTCTCCGATATTGTATCGAGAGTATCTGGACACGTATAAAGAGTACATTTCATCCGTGGTAATTTTGGTGCAAATGACATATTACAAAGTATTTTGATTGGTAAATGCTTGATCGTTTGGCCGGCGGCATTATTACTCTGCGGTGAACATAAGCCCTTTTCCTGTTCACATTCTCTGATTGCTAAACCCCTTCTTTTTACTCATTCAGGTATTGCCATCACTGACGGAGAAACATGATGAGTTCTTGTTGAGGGAGCTCATAAAAAGGTGGTCAGATCACAAAGTAATGACGCGGTGGCTTTCAGGAATCTTTGGGTTTCTTGATCGGTATTTCATCCCTCGAATGATTCGTTTACCTCCACTTAAAGAGATTGGATTGATATTCTTCCGAGAAATGGTACGTTGATCGTTTCAGGTTCTTGATAGCTTCTTTGATCGCTTTGTTCCTTCGCCAACTTTCCATTTTTTATAATAAATTAGACATCATTTCCATTGGATCTTTGTGACTACGGAGACTGACCTAATTCTGTTTCAGGTTTGCGAGAGATTACATGTTGATATTATGAATGCCGCTCTATCATTGGTGTGCATCTTCATTTTTATTAGACGGTATCATCTTTCTATCCTTATTCTGTATGGTGTGATGCCTTCCTTACTGGAACAGATTGATCAAGTGCGTGAAGGAGAGCATTTAGACCGATCTTTACTGAACAAAGTAATGGAGTTCTTTGTTGAAATGGGAACATTCCCACTTGATTGGGAGTATGTTTTTGAAACAAAAATGTTTCGTCACAATGCTGTCTACTTTCGTCAAAAGGCTTCTGACTGGATATCTGATTATTCATTCCCCGACCCCGAGTACATGCGAAAAGTAAATTTCTATTTCTGGTTCCATATTCAACCACCAAATATCATTAAATTATCAAGATATGCAGAAATGGTGGTTATGGTCTCTTCTGCTACTGCTCTTTTAAGTTAGTTCGGAAGTGTTGTTTTGTTTTATTTAATATTTGCGAAAAATGCAGGCTGAGGAGTGTTTCAAACAAGAAAGGGACATCATTTCTCAATATCTTCCTTCAAGTTGTGAGGACAATATGCTTATGGTTGGTTGCTGTTATTGATCATAGTTAATATGATATGTCTTAACTCCATAGAAATAGATATTTCTGCCTTAAATAGTTATTGCTCAGGATCTTTTGTCACTAATGTTATCTGATTCTTGCAGATAGCAGATTTTGAGCTCTTTTACGTGTATGGAGGCCAGATTCTAGAGAACATACGTTCCTGTTTCGATGCATTACTTAGGAACAATAAGGTTGAGGATTTATCCCGAATATATAGACTCTCCTCCAAATTACCTGGAGATGGCGTAATATTTGTTCATTGCTTATTTCGCCAGGTTCGTAGTTGCGTATTCTTTTTTAATGGGAAATTGTTTTCCATTCAACACATCATATGTGCACACATATATTGTCTTCCTGCCACAGCATATTGATGTGGAAGCTACTGCTTTGGTTAAGCTACAAACGGAAGCTTATGAGAAGGTTTACGAGTTTACAATGACTGAGTTTCTTTCTAAAAGTGTAGTTGAACTTACGTCGATATCGAGATATTTACTTCTTTACAGGCGGGGAAGAAAGGTGTCATCGGACTGCAGGAACAGGTAGGGTGTTCTTTGTTTGTTGTTGCTTGTTATCTTTATGATCGTGGAACTACATCTGAATCCTCGATCAGCTCTGCGTGTGGGAACTAGTTGAGCTCCTTGATAAAGTCCTTGGATACGTGCGCGACTGTTTTCAGAAGCACAGCCTTTTCTACAATGTAAGAAGTTTGGTATCATGATAAATTCTTGCTAACTCGCTTTCATCCCGTAATGTCCATTTCGCTTCCCTATCTTAGGATATTGGATCTACTTTTCTGCCTATCTTCGTCGGCAAGTGTTTTGCTGGAAGATTTGGCGAGGAACTTCTTGCCGCATTTTGTGATAACATTCTCAAACAAGGTGGTAGTATAAAATTGAGTGATGAAGCTATAGAAGCAACTATGGTGAAGGTAGTTTGCTTGTTTGTTAGTCTATGAATGTTTGTATCCATCATTGAAGTTTCAAAATCCTTCAGGTGACAAAGGTGCTTGCTGTAGTAATTGATTGGGATATTTTTGCTGAATTCTACTGGTTAGTGAACTAAATTGGTGGTGTCACTCAATAACACCGCGACGAACCATACGGGTCAAGTTTTTTGCTTGCATCGTTGACAGGCAAAAGCTGGCCCTGCGCTTGCTATATGACAAAAGCGCCAGTGAAGAGTGTGAAAGGAGTAGCATTGTCAGGTTCAGGGAGAAATGGGGTGTCGAATTTACTTCAAAAATGGAGGGAACGGTCTGATCATACAGTTACTATATACTATTGTACGCCAGTAGGCGTTTAATACATATTTACATCTTTGTCAATTGTTCCAGGTAACTGACTGGACACGAGCCAGAGAACATCAAGCCATCTTTGATGAATATCTGAAAACTAAGTCAAGTGCAAATATTGGGATTGATCTGAAGGTGGCTGCCCTAGCGAGATGCTTCTGGCCAAGATACGAATCTGTTGCTTTCGATCTTCCAGCTGAGTTGGTATGACTATAATGCTGAACCCATCCTCTTTGTTTGCCAAATCCAGCAACATCAGCTTTTTTTTTTTTATTTCAAGATTATCATTTTTGCAGGCCAAATGTGTTGATATGTATAAAGAATTCAACAAGACGAAACCAGTGCGGCTCCATCTTAGGTGGATACATTCTCTGGGTACCTGTAGGCTCAACGGAAACTTCGAAAAGAAGACAATTGAGCTGATTGTGACCACTATTCAGGTGAGATGGACGATACAGATCAGCTATATATATGTGTGTGTGTGTAGGTTATTTTATTATGCTCCAATTGACATAAATTTGCAATCTTTTTTATTTTTTTATCTTGTTCAATTTTGAGGCCGCTGTCCTGCTGTTGTTCAACGAGGCAGATCGATTGAGGTTTTGCGATATCAAGTCTCAGCTCAACATAGGACACAACGAGGCAAAACGTCTGCTATATTCACTCTCGTGCGCCAAGTATAAGATACTGAAAAAGGAACCAAACGGCAAAAAAGTTTTAGCAACTGACATGTTTGAGTATAATTCAGAATTCACTGATAAAAAGAGAAGGATCAAGGTTTTCTTTTTTTATTCATCTCCTGAGCTAATCATCATCGTCATTGATGTTTAGTGTGGATAGAAGATATAATCTGAAAATTGCTGGCAGGTTTCTCTCCCTAGCCTGGTCGAGAGAGGAAACGTCATTGACCAACTTCGGAGGGACAGACGCTGTGGCCTCGAAGTATCCATTATGAAGATAATGAAGAGTATGGAGGGGCAAGCCGTGACCTTCGACCGTATATCTTGGCTGTGTCGTTCAACTGGCTGTCTGCATCCATCATATCGGGTACTAACAAGTACTCCGTTCATTTAATCATCATCGTTATTGCTGAATGTGGTTATTTTCTTGCAGCCTGAGCCTCAATTCATGAAGCGTTGTATCCGTCAATTAATTGTTGCGAACCACCTCGAAGAGGTCGACGTCGACGTGTACAGATTTTTGCCCGGATGAGTAGTATGGTTCTTGATTTCTCTCCTCTCTTTCTCTCTGGCAAGTATTCTGAAACTCAGTTGTTAGTTCGTTTAGTAGCTAGCTATGATCTTAATATCAAATCTTGCAGCAATTATAGATACTTCTTTCATACGATCGTGAAATTGCAACTTGTCTTTTTTCTTTTTTTTTTTCTTTTTTTTGCTGCTTCTGCTTCCACACCATCATTGCATAGCAAGTTGGAGCAAGGCATAACACACATTTGTGGGTTCTCTTTTATTTCTACCATCCCCACTGATTAATAAAGCTCTCTCTCTCTCTCTCTCTCTCTGTGGGCACTTCACTCAATTCGAACCGTTGGTCTATTCCGTTCTGCCCTTTTGTGTTTTCACTAAAAGCCAAGAAACATGTGGTAAATGATTCTCGATCTTTCCATGGTGTGTGCATATCTTCAAAGATGGAAGAGTCTAACCACTCATAGCTTCAAGATCCTTACATCAATCAGTACACAACACACAATAAAGCTCCAATTAGACAAACGTCTACCAATTCCAAAGTATATACATCAGCACACTTACGGCGACAATGCATCATCATCCTATTTACATACAGTCAATTATTGGACATGGGAAATTAAGCCAACATAAATGAATACAAATTTGTCAACCTAACTCAACGAAAAGTCGTTCTTGATCTTAGCAAAATCCAGCGCCTTCTTCCCCTGAAGCTTATTGGTAGTGTAGTGCCTACTGTACTCACCATGATTGTACCTTCTATACTTGCATGGATTATCGTCCCCCACAAGCTCAGGGATTGGCCCGAGCTCCACGTCATAGCTCGGCGCGTAAAACGTCACAATCGAAAGCCTATCCCTTTCTCTGTTCGCCACTGCCCTGTGCTCAACGCTCTTGTACCTCCCATTCGTCAGAACCTTGTCCGAAAAAAACACCATCCCCCCATAATCAAGAAAAAAAAACGACAAATATTCAATCAAGAAACAAGCTTTGACGGAGGGATAGTTGAATACCTACCTCTATGGTGTCCCCAATATTGACGACTAAAGCATTAGGGATGGGCTTCACTGGGACCCACGCGCCATCTTTTAGTATCTGAAGCCCCACGACTGAGCTGCTGCTTCCCTTTCCCTGCTGAAGAACCGTGAGTGCGCTTCCATCGGAATGTGGGCTCAAGCCAAGAACAAGGTCTGGCCTTGGACATGGTGGGTAGTAGTTCATCCTCACTGCTTGCACTGCTTCGCCGAACATCCCTTCGAAGGCATCGCCGGCAAGGCCGAGCGTGGCGGCTATGAACTTGAGAAGGTTCTTGCACAGTTTCCTTATCTCTCGAGAGTATGCTTCCAGCGTTTCACTGCCAAGATTACGTACGAGGTTGTCTTAAAGGATTTGACCAAGGAAGATGATATGGAAAAAAAACGCTGGATAGGTTTGCTACTGACCTGAAATCAGATGGATTAGCGGGCCATAGCTTTGGGTTTCTGATGTAGTTGGGTTCAACGCCGAGGGCAAACATGTTGCACCAATCCAATTTCTGATCTTCCGAGAAGACGAAAGCCTGACCATAGCCTTGAACAGTCCCAGGATTCATTGGGTACTTCTGTTTCTCTTCCAAGGGCATATTAAAGAACTCCATGGCCACTTTCTCCATCTTTTCGAGGATTCCCAGGTCGATTTCATGGTTTATTACCTGTCAACGCAAAAAAGTACATGAATACAGAAAGAAAGCGTCTTCCATTCCACCTAATAGATGATGTGCGAGTACGTCCTTAGCTCGTTCGTTGTTACCTGGAAAAATCCCCAGTCTTCGCAAGAAGCAACTAGCTTACGCATCTCGCCGGAGAACTCATCCCTGCTTCCATTACAGAGCTTCGACAGGTCGATGATGGGAACATCGCCGTCAGTGAAAGGAATGGGCTTGTCGAGCTTCGGCCTTTCCTTGGCGTCACGGATGAACCTTTCTGGGATTTGCGATGGTTTGTTGTTTCTCAGTTCTTGAACGTCGTCTATGTCGCCTACTTTGATGTTAGAAACTGGCATTGGACTTGGAGCCATTCTTTTTCTTACGTATGTTTTGTATGAAAGGACTTGTGTAGAACAAAAGATTGGGAAAGTAAAGTACTTAATTGGATTCTTAAGTTGTTGTTGCTATGCTACGACTCAGTTGGGACAAAGAGCCCCTTATTTATAGGTGGAAAATAAAGCTTTGGGAAGACTTCGATGCGATGTATGATGTCAGCGGTGAGAGTGTTCCAAAGTTGTTCAACTCCATAAGCTTCAATGCTTCATATTGGAATTGCACTTCGGAAAGAAAAAGAACAAAAAAATAAAAAAAGAAGTAATAGTTTTTTTTTTAGTTTGAAGAAATAATAAAGTTTGATTGATGCATAATCTTAGGGAGGGGAGGGGGGCCTATGCATTGTTTCCACTTGATGAGACAACACATAGTGATGAATGATTTCCCAATAATATTCTCATTTTTTTCCCACTCATTAAAAAAAAGGGCCTCACTCTCAGACAAGGCGAGCGGCCCCCATCGCACCATAACTAGATATCACGGTGCAAAACAGAGTTAGTGGCGTATAAACTGAAAAAATAAAAATCCATGCTTTATTAAACTTGACTGATGAAAGAGAGAAAGAAAGAAAGAAAGAAAGAAAGAAAGAAAGTGGTGTACAAATATTTCTTACATATTTACATGCATGGAATTATTCCCCGACACGCATGGAGCTTGGCAGTGGTTCACTTATATATGCAAATGCTTTGTTATTGGGAATAGGCCTAACTATATTTATATTTATATATATGCCTAACGAAGAAGAAGTGTTTTGAACGTATAGTCAAAAAGGTACACACGTAGATAAAGCCCCTTACAACGCTTGACAAGACAGAGGTCGAAGACTTAGTTGCCTGAAAGTGTCGTGGGCAAACTTAAACGTACGTAAAGGATTGATCTTTCGATGCCAGAAGCATAAGCATATAAGTGCATAACATGCTTTGCTGTTGACTTTGAGTATGTATGTCGTAGTCATTCATTCAAGAATCCCACCAAGGCAAGCCAACTATTAACTATTAAGACTAACAAATTATTGAGTAAAATAACATGTTTTTATGCATTAATTCAAGCTCAATGTCAACATAGCCCATTTATAATTTGCCTCTTCTTTCAGCCCATGTGGCTAACGCAGAGATTTATTTGGTCTAATGGCCCAATTTCGCGAAATGATATTTTGTCCTAACTATACGTGTAACTCTGAAGTTTTGAACTTATGAACAAATATTAGGAGAAAATGGGGAAAAATTTAATTAAATATAGCTTCGACGTGGGGTCCATCGGAGCTAAATTTTGGCCAGGCCAAGGGAGAATAATTTCATGGGCAGAGTGGTCTTTTCGCTTCACCAACGCATAAAAGGACTATTAATTGTTAGGTACGCAGTATATGGCGCGTAATAAAACTGTCAAACGGAAGCAATAAATAAATCAAATTGAAAATGCAGGAAGAAAAATGTACTTTTCATTTCAGGCCCGTCAGAAGTTTAATTTATGATTCAGGTCATATCAGGAAAAATTAATTTTATGGACTCAATTTAATATCACTTCATTGCTCTTGAGTACAATATGTTGAAATTTTGTAACACAAAATGATCATCAGTACCAGTTAATGACCGATACCAGTTCATTTCTGCAGTACCACTTCGTTGTTCCGAAATAATAATATGTTGAAAGTTTGTAACACAAAACAATCATTCTATACCAGTTCAAATAACTTTTTTTATCACTTTTTCAAGTTATGTCCTTATATCTAAATTTTATAGAAATTGAATACTTCAAACTACGTAGCCCAAATCTTGATTTAAACTTGCGACCGGCTTGAATTCAAATATATCAAAAAAACAAAAAAGAAAGAAGCTACAAATAATTAGACATGGCTATCGGGCCGGTTCGGCCCGGAACCGGCTACCGGTTCCGGTTAGGAACCGGAACCGTTTCAACCGGTTAAAACCCGGAACCAATCCGGTAATTATCGTTACCGGATTGGTTCTGGAAAAATAGAACCGGCCGTTACCGGTACCGGTTCCGGTTCCGGAACCGGTAATCCGGTAACGGCTATATTTAATCCGGAACCGGCACCGGATCCGTTAAGATCCGGTAAGATCCGGTAAGATAATATGTATTGTAGTATTTTAATAGTATTATTTTTGTGTTTCTTTTATTTTTTGTATTTTATCTTTGTTTTTTTTTTTCATTTTTTTTCTTATGTCGTTTGATTTTTTTTTTCAATTTTATGGTTTAAAAAAAAAAAAAAAAAAAACGGGTGAACCGGTACGGAACCGGTTCGGAACCGGTAAGATCCAATGGATCCACTAGCGGTTCCGAATTGGTTCCGGGATATCAGTCCCGAAACCGGAACCGGAACCGGTTCGGTACCATACCGGTTCGAACCGGAACCGGTATTTTATGTCCGGAACCGGTAGAACCGGTACGGAACCGGACCGGAACGGACCATTACCCATGTCTACAAATAATTGGGAAAAGAAGGCCAAAAAAGGACCCCAAAAATTAATAAAAGAATAATATAAGAGACGCACGAAAAGTGCACAAAAAATCACAATCCACACACGCAAAGACACACACACACACAGTGCAACATATACGTATATATTTAAAACACACACAACACACAAACACAATGGCAAGAAAGTAGAAAGACTTCTCTTCTCTCTTTCTCTCTCTAAGATCCCAAACCACTCTTCTCTCCTTCCTTTTCACACACCATCGAGCCATCACTGTGTGTTTCGTCTCTGCATCTGTGAATTGGAATAGCTCAAAGTGTACTACTGTACAGTAGCTTATAGTGTCCATAAACCGTACGGAACCGTGCAGATATTTGTATCCGTAGACAAAAGGCTCTCGCTTTCGCGCCGTGTAGTATAAGTTTGCTTCATTGTACAGATGGAGCCTCCACCTGTTGATGCAGTAGCCGAATGGGCAGCAGATGGCGGTGAAACTGAGCTCGAAGGTGAATTTGCACTTGTATTGTCGTCGAATTTGTCTTGATTATGCTGAATTTTTGGGTTGTCGTTGCAATGTTGATCGATTTGAAGTTTGATTTTGTCGGCGACAGAGCCTATGTGGCGATTGGGGTTAGGGAGCGGTCCTGAATCTTATCCCGAGAGGCCCGATGAGCCCGATTGCATCTATTTCTTGCGGACTGGGTTTTGTGGGTATGGTGATAGGTGTCGGTTCAATCATCCTTCCGATCGCGGCACTGTACGTGGAATTTTTGCCTTGTTTATTTGTTTTTTTTTTTTGGTTTAGTTTCTTTAATGGTGTTTTGATGTATCGCTGACGTGATCGTTGGGGAATCAATGGGCTTTGATGGTGGGATTGTTTTGATTTGGTGGTTTAATGGGTGGGGTGGAGTATCAGAATGGGGCATTTCGCCTTTGATTCGGGTTTTTTCGTGGTTGTGGTGAGGCGTTGTGTGAACGCATGGTGGAAGGTCTTTGCGTTTTCCGTGACTGTGGATTGTGGTGATATGTATTTGTCCGTAAATTGGGGAAAGTTTCACGTCTTTTGCTGGTTCTTTTTCGGCTTTGTGTAGCAAAGTTGCTTGGAATTGGGGAAAATCTACTTTTTGGACAATCTGCGTGAATCGCATGGATATTTTGCTAAAGATGTGAGCCTTTCTTATTCTGGTTAGGCACATCGTATTAGTGCCGAAAGCGTGAAAATGAAGCGATATTTCCGTGCTGTTGCTATACCATTTGCGTTGTAAATGACTCATAGATCTGTTACTTTTTCATTAGCTAAAGTAAAAACCGTAGTGGTTTAGTGACCATTTGATCATCAGTCCATTGGCGACGAAATTTATCCTATGGTTATTGCTACTTGATTATTAAGTAAAATTTCGAATATTTTCTTTTTAGGATCACTCAAACCGAGCAATGCACTGATTTACTCTTCATCCATTCACATGTTATAGGCTATGGGAGCATTAAGATCTTTAGGAGGCGAATACCCAGAGCGTGTTGGCCAACCTGTATGTCAGGTAAGAATAATGAGCCAGGAAACCAATATACTTCTGTGTCTTGATGTAGTTTTTTTTCCAACAATCATTAGCATAAACTTATCATTCCGTATGAATCGTACTCTTTTTGCCCCCCAAAATTTGCAGCACTACATGCGCACAGGGACGTGTAAATTTGGCGTTTCGTGCAAGTATCACCATCCCAAGCAAGGGGCAGGTTTTTCATCGCCCGTGGTGCTCAATTATTACGGCTATCCTCTTCGCCCGGTTTGCTACTTTTCAAAATTCCTCATCTTCAACCTTTGAACTCTTTTTTAAGTTCCTTCCGTTATCCATATGAATGGAGTCAAATCATTGCAGGGAGAGAAAGAATGTTCGTACTACACTAAAACCGGCCAGTGCAAGTTCGGGCCCTCATGTAAGTTCCACCACCCACAGCCCGGCGGCGCACTAGCTCCTCCTCCTCCGCCGCCGGGCCCCACGCCCACACCTTTGGGGGCTTATCCAACCATGCAATCTCCCTCGGTTCCATCTTCTCCACAACAACAATACGGGCTTGTCCAAGGAACTTGGCCCGTGGCTAGGCCACCGATGCTCCCAGGCCCGTATGTCCCGGGAAGTTACGGGCCCATGCTGGTCCCACCTGGAGCCATTCCCGTCCCTGGTTGGACTCCCTATCCAGTACGTATATAGTTTATATAATCATTATTAACATGGAATCAGATTAATTATGTCCAGTTAGAAAACTGAATGCATCTATCATTTCAAATATCATTTATTCACACACCCGTTGTAAATGCTCGAATGCCAGGAATACATGGTACAGCAGGCGCCTCTTAGTCCTACGCCAATCACACAGACAATGTTTGGTTCTTCCCCAGTTTATGAAATCACAGCACAGTTCTCTCCTTACTTGTCGGCGACTTCTTCATCTCCTGCCCTGCCCTCGGGCAGCATCCAAAGGGAAAACCCGCTATTCCCCGAGAGGCCCGGGCAGCCCGAATGCCAGCATTATCTGAGGACTGGGGATTGCAAATTCGGGCCCACTTGTAAGTATCATCACCCGCCCGAGTGGGGCGGGTCGAAATCGAGCGTCGTGCTTAGTCTCATGGGCCTCCCTCTGCGCCCTGTGCGTACTTTAGCTCATCTTTTTTTTTACTGCTAAACTTATATATATATATATATATATATATATATATATATATAACCTTAATAAGTGGCGTGTTCATGGACTGATACCAATTGTTCTTTATTAGGGCGCACCTCTTTGTTCTCACTATGCGCAAAATGGAATGTGCAAGTTCGGGCCATCGTGCAGATTCGATCATCCGATGAGGGTTTTCAGTTACAGCCCGTCGACGTCTTCTTTGACAGATTTGCCCGTCGCCCCATACCAAGTGACGTCCACTGGGGCGACCTTGGCTCCATCTTCATCTTCTGATTTGAGGCCCGAGCTCTTACTATCATCTGCAGGGTCAAGTGCAGAAACTACTGTTCAATTATCGCAGGTGAGCACTTCGATTGGAGCCGTTATTGTTCAGTCTAGCAGTGCTCTAAGGGAAGGAATGGGATCAAGTTCTGATGAGAGTGATGAGGTTCGAAGATCAAGTTAGTCAAAAAGGACGACGATTCAAACCATCAAATAACTGAGGAAAGCTCTTCGATTTTCGGTGCAGCTAGCTTCTTGGTTCATAGTATTATATCGTCGCCGGCCATTTTCCTTTTAATCAAATAAGTGATATGCATATACCCTTTGATAGCTAGCTAGTGATTTATGTCTGTTTATCTCCTCTCTTTGGAAGATTAATCCTTCTATAACTGTATTTTTTCACCTCTTACATTCCTCAAACTGAAAGTGCTATAGGGGGGGTGAATAAGGAGATGTTTTCCCCCTTTTTTGTATGGGGATATATATATATATATATATATATATATATATATGATCTAAGTCACAAATTTCTAAGTGCATGATATTTATTGCCTTAGTTGTGGTATTACATGCGAGACTAACCTTTTCTCTGGGTTAAGTATCAGTACATATTGAACATCAGCAGAATCTCCCTGGATGGTTGTCTGTATTCCATGCTTGCCTTTCATAAGATGTCAAAAAATCATATGTATATAGGATAAAACATCATGTGTAATAAATAGCTAAAGCTATCAAATTATCTATTCATTATTCGAGCTAGGAAAACCCCATTGAAGTCTCATGCATGATCACCAATATCTTCTCGTCGCTGATCTCAATGTTCAATGGAGCGAAGAAATATATAATCCATAATAGTTTCATTTTCACTTCCTTTTTCTTACCACGTATGGCGAATAATTAATGTGTTTCTTGACTAAATCTTTACAGTTTTACATGGTCGAAGTTAATTTCTTCAATCATGTCTCACAGGCTTTGCCCTAAAATGGAACATGAACGAACCTACTCCGTAAAGAGAAATTGGGCCATGTAAACCCTTGCTCAACTTGGGCCCATGTTTTTATTATATATCGTATGCATATATAATCAAAATATATTACCAATGGTCAACCATATATTCGCTAAATAGCAAAAAAATATAGTAATATCTCGTAGATATATAACCTTTATCTCGTAAAGGGCCATAAAGTTTTTATTCCTAGTGAGTGGTAAATTTAATTCACATAATTAAATCATAGTTAAAAGCATCTACCGTCCATATAAAAGTCCTCAAATAACCGCCCTACTGTAAAACCGCAAAATTTCCTTAAAATGGAAACCATTTTCACCATCCTAATGTTTCCATGGTTAGCCCACGGCCATGTCTTCCCTTTCCTCGAACTAGCCAAAAACCTCGCCAAGAAAAACTTCAAAGTCCACTTCTGCACCACCGCCGTGAACCTCACCGCCGTTCAAGCCGCCCTCCGCCGAGAGAACCACCCTTCAATCCACCTCGCCGAGCTTCACCTCCCTTCCACCGCCGACCTCCCTCCCCACCACCACACGACCAAAGGCCTGCCGCCGGACCTCATCCCAGACCTCTTCGAAGCCCTACAGAACTCAAAATCCAATTTCTTCGACGTTTTGAGCTCTCTGAAACCCAACATAGTGATCTACGACCTTTTCCAGCAGTGGGCCGCCGAGCAAGCCTCCTCCCTCGACATCCCCGCCGTCCATTTCGCCACCAGCGGCGCCGCCGCCTACTCCTTCTACTACCACATGACGACGAGGAGAGAAATCCCTTTCCCTTACGAGGCGATGCTTCTCAGGGACCATGCAATGAAGACCCTCCACACAGTTTCTTACATCGATGGCAGCCAAGAATCTTTTCGCCACTTGGCCTTATCTAAGGACATAATCTTGATGAAGAGTTGCCGAGGAACTGAAGAGAAGTACATAGATTACCTGTCTGAAATGTGCATGAAGGAGGTGGTCCCCGTCGGGGCATTGGTGGCGGCTCAACCCAACGGTGAAGATGAAGAAGGAGATGATCAGTCGAAGATCATCTTCGAATGGCTTAGCAAAAAGCCCAAGTCTTCGACTGTTTTCATATCAATGGGAAGCGAAAACTACTTCACCAAAGATCAGCTGACTGAGGTGGCTAATGGGCTGGAGAGCACTGAGGCTAACTTCATATGGGTGGTTAGGTTTCCTAATGGGGAGAAGATGGGCATCGAAGAGGCTTTGCCCGAGGGATTCTTGGACAAGGTGGTTGGCCGAGGAATGGTTCTTGAGAAGTGGGCCCCTCAGGCTAGGATTCTGGCCCATGATAGCACGGGCGCTTTCTTGAGCCACTGTGGTGCGAGTTCTGTGACTGAGAGCGTTTACTTTGGCGTTCCTTTGATAGCCCTGCCTATGAAGCATGATCAGCCTTTGAACGCTCGGTTCTTGGTCGAGTTAGGGGTCGGGTTGGAGGTTGAAAGAGATGAGAACGGAGGGTTTGATAGAGAAGGTGTGGCGAAGGCCATCGATGAGGTGATTTTTGAGAAAAAGGGAGAGGAGATGAGGCTCATTGCTGCTGAGTTTGGTTCCAGGATGAAGAGCGAAGAAGAGAGTGCTGCGAATGAAGTAGCTGAGAAGCTGATGAAGCTTTGTGAGGAACATTGCAGCCGTAAGAACTGAGACTATACACAGTCGAAGCATCGAAAATTTTTCATCGATAAGCAGTTTCATATCAATAATTTCATAGAGATTGTAATGAGGAATAATGTAGTATAACTTCTCACAGCAAAAAGAACCAGACAATCACAAAGCAGAGAAGTTTCATTGTTGATTCAAGAAAATGTACCTATAAGGCCAATATCTCCTCCTTGAGCTTTTGAACCACACCATCTCCTTCACTTGCAAGCATCAACGTAGCCGTAAACATTACAGTCGACTGATCGCTTACGTCGATCCTTGCCTCTAAGATCTGAGCTTGATGTCTCTGAAACAGCATGACAATCTTGGTAAGCAGTCCGTTTTGGTACGATCGCCGAATGGCAAGAAACGTTACGTTGCTGATGGCTGTGAATTTCTCGGGCTGGCTCTGATTCGAGCATCTGAAGAAAAGTTGTTCTTCGGCCTCTGATTGTTCGATTCTCAACTTCTTTAGGTTCTCCAGTCTTCGAGCTTCTTCTTCGAGGTCCTTTACGTACTTGATTGTCTCCTCAACAGTCTTCTCTGTTGTGGGCTGCAGTTATTAATAAGGAATAGAGGAAACAAAACAATTATGCCCATCAGAAACCAATAGATCTATCAGTAGCAGCAAGACAAAATGCAATCGTTAGATCAATCAAATATTATATTAGCACAGCCCAGCATCAAAATCAGCCATGAACAGGTAAGTCAGCTGAATCAACCAAACCAAAAACACGATTCAATCGGAAAAAACAATATATAGCTACTCATTTAGAAGCATCATCGTCGAGTTTATTATATCAGACAGATCGCTTTTCATCCGACCTTATAATAAGCACCGGCTAGAATGGGCACCATTGATTTCAGTTCAGAGTAACTCTCACTCATCCTCGCTCTCCTCTTACGCTCCCTACCGTCGTCTTTTCCTTTCTTCCTTGAGTTTGTCGTTAGCCCACTCTCATCGACGACTCTCGCCCTCTTAGCCGATGAAGAGTCAGATAACGGTGGGATTAATCTATCGTCGCGTCCCTCCACTGCGCCACGAAACGTTAGCCCTTTCGATTCATCGTAATCATTTCGATCAGTTTCTTGATTCATACATTGCCCTTCAGGGAGTAAGCCACGCATTTGTCCTCCTAACGACGAACTTATACACGTACTTTTTCCAGCGTATAATCAACCGTGTGCGTGCGCAATATATGCTCTACTACGCACGAATATCTGTTACAATATGCGCTGCTGACATGAAGAGCAACGCAGAAGCTGTTTGTTAACAACTGTGTACGCGCGAGTGAGAATGAAGGAGAAGGATCTTTCTTACTACTCTTTTAAACGTTGGATTGGGCATGCAGAAGCCCAATAGGCTCATTTATTCAGTTCATATTTGGGCTTCATAATTTATATTTGGTCCGGATATTGTTGTTTTCCCGACCTGTCATTAAGGATTTTTATGACTAATCACATTAAATAAATATATTCTATACTTTATCTCAATATATATGATGGAATACTTAACGAATCACATTACTAAATAATAGTCGAGTTGAACACTTGACGTCAAAATATCGTAAGAATGACATGAATTCACTGCATTTATCACTGACGTGTGTCCTAATATTCAACGGGATTAGGATAAGAGGTTTCATTGCGACGTGTTTTGTTATTAATCAATTAAAGGTCAAAGAAAGAGACGTATATTTATCCGGTGAAATAGAGTAATTTTTTTATCAGAATTATATGATGAAATGGCCCATCCAACTAAATGGTATTAATCTTGCTCATTTGCAATGTAATGATGATGGCATACTGACTTGATTTAGAGCATGTCCTGTAATAAAGATTTATAAACGATTGGGACTAACTTAATATTATAGTTGATAAGATGGTTTAGATTGGGATTTTTTAGACAGATTGCATCCTCACTAAACTTGGACGCGTTATATGTCTTTCCAAGAGATTTTGTTCGTCATTTAATTATTATAGTATAGTCATAGATATTAAAAACAAATAAAGGATCTCTCGAGAAACTTAAAACAATATCAAGCAGCATTCTGGAAACAGTTGTCAAAAGTCAACATAAACGAGTATATGATGCTGACCATTGATCTATCTTCGTGATGAAAGGAACTATTTGTCATCACATGTATACGAATTTCGAATTTAGTTTATGCATAAATTCACACTGGTCATCAGCCACGCATTTGAATATTCATATCTCCATTTGCAAATATCTACTTATGATTCTCCATGCTGTTGTGATCTTTACAATTTAAACATAAACAATTGATATAAAAAAACAAATCAACTTTCACGGTCGTCGATCAGCATCAGTTTATTAATAACAAACAGTAACTAATATTAATTCCGGCTAACGCTTACGCGTTTGGTCAAACTGAATATGAAATGCAAGAAAAAATAAATAGCGTCCGCAAACTTCCTTTCCAACTAATTCACACCACGACATTTCACACCTCATCCCTTTATATATAAGATATCCATTATTACAAACAAGCTACGATAACGCAGACACAAAACAACAAGACATATACTATTTATCCCCATCCATGGCATCCACCGTAAAGACGCCGGAGGCCCCACTGTACGTGCCAGAACGTACGATGTCGCCGCCGCCGCCGGCGAGGAACTACAACGGCCGTGGCTTTGCTTTGGCCGATCTCTTGCTGAGATTTTCGCTGTTCTCTTCGTGTTTGGTGGCTGTCTTGGTGATGGTGACGAGCAAGCAAACCATAACTTTGCAGATACCTATCCCCCCTTTTCAGCTCTCTAGGCCTGCAAAATTCTCCGACTCACCTGCTTTCATGTAAAGTTCTATTCTCTATTACTTACACACCATCGTCTCTCTCTCTCTCTCTCTCTCTCTCTCTCTCTCTCTCTCAGGTTGTAATAATTAATATGATTCTATATTATGGTGCAGATACTTGGTAGCAGCACTCTCAGTAGCAGGCTTGTACGGACTCATAACCACGCTCGTCTCCTTCCTTAGCCTCTCCAAGTCAAGACATGGAGGAAAAGTAGTCTCCCATCTCATCATATTCGACGTGGTAATTCATTCATTCATTCACACTAATTATATATATATATATATATATATATGTATATATATATGTATATTTATGTATCTCGGTTTAATTATTTGATGCATTATGCAGTTACTGCTGGGAATTGTAGCATCAGCAACTGGCGCGGGGGGAGGAGTTGCATACATAGGATTGAAGGGAAACTCAAAGACTCAATGGAACAAAATCTGCAATAGGTTTGAGAGTTTTTGCAGGCACGTAGGAGCTTCTTTAGCTGTCTCCGTGTTTGCATCGACGGTTCTTGCGTTGCTCGTTATTATAGCCGTTCGTTCGCTGTCCAAGAGAATACCAAAGTAATAATAGAATATGTCGAGAAAATTTCATTTATACGATCCCCTCTGTGTGTGTGTTGTTTGTGTAATGTATCTGTTTTGTGTGCTATAGGATTTTTTTTCAGTGATTTTTCTGTATCTGTTGTCTGTTTATGCTTTTATTATTTACATTCATGGGGTTTATAGAGGTACTGATAAGAAATTCACTGAAAGATCACGAGCCCAGAACCTTAAACAGTTAAAAATTGAAGCTTTTCACAAAATCAAGATATGTACAACATTGCAGGTGTGTGGAATCAAACCCAGGAATAACATTGCAGTTGAATTGTAATAAAACGAAAAAAAAAAAAAACAGGGAAAAATAGTAGTACTAGCTCGTTGATCATAGCTAGCCGAGAATTTGTTCACTTCGAAGCATCTCGCGAATCTAAGAAATCAACAGCCAAAATGAATATAACTGACGATGATGAGCTTTTTACCAGATATATTATGAGTAGTTTCTAACAGGAAGGGTAGCGATATATGAAAGCGACGCGGCGTCTCGGCGGCGGCGGAGCGCACAGAGAAATCAGCACGACTGCTAAGAGAAGTACAAGAAGAAGACCTTTGATGTCTATTATTCCATCGTCTGATTCGCAGCAAACCTTTCCCATGGCTTCGGCAGATGTATACAGAGCATATTATAAGTTACTATTCAGCCATGGCCATGAGGAGATTATTACATCTCACTGACTTGGCCATTATTACAATTACGATAAAGATTGGTCGTTGAAGGTTTCATTTCAACCAAACAGAACAGTTGATAAACAACCAGTCACTTTCTCTTCAACTGTTAGCTATATTCTAAGAAGACTGCTTTTGTTGGGCAGTTGGATCTTTAACGGGCCGGGTCAGACGACCAAATGGACTATTTAGCTTTTTATGGGTCGGGTCATTCGGGCCCAACTCACCGGGCCGACCCACTTGGTTTACCATTATTGATAATCAAGACAGCTCCGGCGAAGCAAAAAGCTGCCAGCACCGACCCATTCTCCGGCGAAGTTAAGGTGGCTCCTCCATGGAAGTTGTCGGCGGCCCCATGTTAAATGTATTTATATCTATCCCATGTTGTGATAAACATGGTAATTCGTAGACTAGACCCCTCAAAACATGCCATGATATGTCCACATATGTTCCTAATTTTTTCTCTTTTTTTTTTTGTGGGATAATATAATCTAAAATTTTGCATACATTAATTTCTCCTATATGAAAATAGAGTTCTACGAATATACGCATATGGGATTTAATGATGTTTGTATATGATGGAACATAGACTACCAGCAAAAACAGTGTCATGCGATTGTACAACTATATGACAACTAGGAAATTGATGCAATGACGGATAATATAATTATATGGATAATCGTTCTTTGTATAAAGGAGAAATATTGCAAACAATTATCTATATTCTTCTAGTGTTATGAGTTGATATAAACCGTAAGTTTGGTCTGTTAATTAAAATTAAACTATAAATATAATTAAAAGAAATCACCTACTACAATGCATTTTTCATATTGTCATTGATGTGGGTCTCTCCCACACCAAAGAATTTCGATAAGGTTCGGGAAGTTTATATAGCGGTAGGTTTAATATTTCAAAATTACGGGACGTGCATTGGATGCTTAAAGGACGTAAACGAAAGAGGCACAAGATATATGTGGTTCAGACCTTGTAAGGTCCTACGTCCACGGGGCTCCAAAAGACCCTTTTTTACTATTATAGGATAGATGACACACTCAGGTCGCTCCTTTCTACGTAAAAATATACTAAGTACTGAAGAGAAGATTTTATATGTTAAGAGACAGAATTATGAAGTATTCTTCGTATCTTGAATGATGATCCTGTGAAAATAGCCAAGTGATGCTTTTATAGGAGCTTCATGAGGCTAGGAGAGCCTACGTCCCGGATTTTCTGGGGAATGACCGCCTGGTACGATGTACAGTGACAGACAGCTCTGTCAGGACAGCTTTTGCACAGTAGTCACGTCATGGGCAGCGGCTACAGTGGCGCAGCCCATTCTTCACTCGACACATATTTTCCCGCCCACTTTCCTCTTTGCACAATCTCTCCATTAATTAATGCGCTCAGAGATTTATCCAAGGGTCAACGTCCTCCTAGGTCCTCACAGCTCCCGATATATATTAGCATATTTGGTTTTACTGGGCCTTTCCTATTGGGCTTATTTTTCTTTTCTATTTTTTCAGCCCACCTAGTTTCTAGACCGTATCAGTCATATTTACCATTCCACTCTTAGTAATTAGTATAGTTAATAAATACATGTATATGTTATATAGCACACACGTGGAAGTGTGCAGAGGAGACAGGAGACCAGTATATATGAATATATGGGTTAATTCCTTATCAGGCCCTGTCAAAGTTTAAAATTCCTCTTAATACCTGTCGAATTATTTATTCCTTATAAGTACCTATTTAAAAATTTATTCCTGTTCAGTACCTAAAAAGGTCTTTTCAGCGTAAAAAGACGAAAATACCCATGTCCCTCATATGCCATTGAAGTTGAATAAATTATTTTACATGAATTATACCAACAAAACTTATTATTATACCACTAAAATTGAATTATACCAGAAATTTGTATAAATTATACCAAATGTTCCAACATTATACTACGTTATTATAATTCGAATTTTATAAAATGAAATTGGACATTATACCAACTGGTTATGGTATTATACTAGAAATTATGGAAATTGTACCATCTGTTTTCGTAAATAAATAAAGGCATTATAATTTATACCAAAAAATTAGGCACTATACCAACTGATTTTGCTATTATACCAGAAATTGAGGAGATTATACCATCTATTTTCGTTATTATACCAGTAAATATTATTATTTTAATTTTATACAGCGAAATTGAATAATATACCAACTAATTTTTGCAATTATACCAGAATTGTGGAAATTATACCATACATCTTCGTTATTATACCATCTTTATTCGTTATTATACCAATAAATATGGTTATATTAAGTTTATACAGCAAAATTGGAGATTATACCAACTAATTTTGCTATTATACCAGAAACTGAGTAAATTATCATCTGTTTGTTAGGTTCAATTCTGCTGGTATAATAACGATGGCAGTTTGTATAATTTCCAATTTAATATTATTTTGTTGGTATAATTAGAATAACAGTTGGTATAATAATCAAAACAGTTGGTATGATGCCCAATTTAATATTAGGAAAGGGTATTCCCGTCCGTTCACTGTTTAGGGATATTAAACACGCAACTTTTTGCAGATGAGTACTTAACATGAAGATTTTTTCGTAAGGGTACTGAACATGAAGTTTAGTTTCTGACAGGGCCTGATACGGAATTTACCCTTAATATATAAGTCTATTTGGATTTTTATATTAAAAAATATGACTTGTCATTACTTCGCTTCGTCGTCCCATGTCTTAACTATAACGAACGCTTATAAGCAAAGCTAAATAAAAGATATTAGAATCATATTTAATTATCAATCGCTGTCACTAAACCATAAGTCGTGCACCCAATCTTCAATATGATGCATTGATTGAACATTAAATATTGTTATCAATATTCCTACACTACATATATCACAACAATGTAAAATATCTAACTGTATCTTACTTAAATCATGTCCCACAAAAAAGAAATATGATGAAATGGGTGTCAATATACTCCATAAGCATGGCCATGTGGTCATTATTACACATGTATAAAAAATACATCAACATTATCATGAATCATGATACAAGGAAAGCACGCTCCCTTATTGATTACTAATTGTATCGTGTCTTTTCGATATAGTACATTCTAAATTTTGTGGACCTTCTTCCTAAAATTATGTTGAAAAAAAATAGTAATTACTTTATGATGATTATCGGGTAATGTTCTCCTTCACTTATTTTGGCAGTCTACCGAATTAATATTATCGTTATCATTAAACTACTAAATTAAATTAGCCTATCATAGGTGCATTTCCACCTCTATGAAATGCAAGGCACGATATTATTATTTTGTTGCTATTTTGAGAGTATAAGAAAATTAAACATCTGGCGCGCGGCGCCAGACCAAAGTGAACCGTTGATTTGACTCCCGGTCGGCACCATCAACGGCTGGGAACTTGTCCACGTGTCCTCAATGGTGAATAATTGTCATTTTTTCAGGAAAAAGTCAAAATTTGTACAGATAATATTCTCTCCTTCCACATATTAGACGGAGAGAGACAGCCGTGTCTGTAAATATCATTTCCTTTCGTGGACCCTTCAATTTCCCCGTTGATTTCCGTCGACTTCCACCCAATTTCGACACACGCACGCCACGCGCGTAACCGATATCTTTCTTCATTTCTTCACGCGCGTGATTGACGTGAGTTTTTGTTGGTGCGAGATTCTAAGGCGCGGCATCACTGTCCGAGGGTGGTGCTTGTCGAATCTTTTTTCCTTCAGAGAAGAAAATAACATTGAATTGAATATCGAAACTGGGCTCGGATTCCTATCCATTTAGCTCGTCTGAAGGTGGGAAAAAGGGCGGTCCTTGTATCTCTTTGGTGTTTTAGAGCTGCAAGCGATTCTCCTCGGATTCTCTTTCCGAGCTTTACGAAAAAGGTTTGTCTTTTTTTCTTTTCTTTTTCGTGTTCTGATTCGTTATCAAGTCTGCAGCAGATTCAGTAGCTGAGATCTGCTGCCCAGGGCAGGCTCGCGGCTTGCGTGTTATATGTTAACAGTTTGTGGTGTGTTGTTTCTTGCCATCGATTATTTTAGTTTCTTGTGTTGATGATGATATGGACGAAATTATTACAGAAAAGTAGTGCATGTCTTACTGAGTTATAGATAGTTTATGGGAGTTGTTTCCGAGCAGCTGAATGGTTTTTGTCTCAATTCAAACATCAGCAAAATCGAAAGAGGTGCCTTTCTTTCCAAATTGAAAAGGAAATACCAAAAAAAAAAAAAATTCAATTGAAAATGCAACCTATGCTGTGGCTGGTAGAGTGTTTTCGCCATTGCGCTTGTCGATAAAGATGCACAAATCTGATTTTCGCCTATTCCACGCGTCGACTGGTCCTTATTTTGGACATGAGAATGCTGACAAGATTATGTTGGTTTGTACTTTTGTAGATTCTCTCATGCGCAAACTCCATTTTGTTTCGCAGGGATTATCTGATAAATTTAGCAAGAATCATTACTCAAAACCAGCATAATGGGATTTGAGTCGGGAATTAAGTCAATGGCAACAGACTATTTATCGACATCTGATCACAGTTCGGTCGTCTCCATAACCTTGTTTGTCACTCTTCTCTGCACATGTATAGTCATCGGACATCTCTTGGAGGAAAACCGTTGGATGAATGAGTCTATCACCGCCCTCATAATTGTAAGTAGGTTTAACAAATACCTAGGATTTCTTTCCTTTTTTTTTCATCGTCACATTTGGTATGTTTTTCCTCCTTTTCGTTAAATTACAGGGTTTAGCCACAGGTGTTATAATCCTTCTGATAAGTGGAGGAAAAAAATCCCATCTATTGGTTTTCAGCGAGGATCTTTTCTTCATCTATGCGCTGCCGCCGATCATTTTTAACGCAGGGCAAGTCAATGCTCTTTAAAATCTTTTCCAACATTGAAGTTGATATCAGATATATGCTTTGACTTTGTGTGGAGATGTTAATCTTGTTGCAACGGTTAATATTCCTCAGGTTCCAAGTGAAGAAGAAATCGTTTTTTCGCAATTTTGCCACTATAATGATGTTTGGAGCACTTGGCACTGTCATATCCTTCGTCGTCATTTCACTTGGTATGTGCGATCTTTCTTATTTTAGTTGTTTCACTACATTGGCTTAACACGCAATTTCTCGTAGGTAACTTACGCATTAATTCGATTTCTTATGAGTATCTATCGCCTTAGCGTCTTCGTTATTACATGGCAGGTACTATTGCCTTCTTCCCGAAGATGAATATGCGCCTTAAAGTTGGAGACTACCTCGGTAAAAATCTCTCTATGTCTCTGTGCACTCACATATCACAAGCAGAAAGCTTTTCCTAATCCATTTCTTCCTTTGTCCTTTTCCCAGCTATTGGCGCTATATTTGCTGCAACAGACTCTGTTTGCACATTACAGGTTTAATTATTGCATATCTGTATATGTACATTTTTGCCTCCATGTTCTTTCTTTCTGTACTTTTTGTCTGTCTTGGTACCATAATGTATTCCTTTCCTCTGAAGGTTCTAAGCCAGGACGAAACGCCTCTTCTGTACAGTCTAGTGTTTGGAGAGGGGGTCGTAAACGACGCGACTTCAGTGGTCCTTTTTAACGCAGTGCAGAACTTCGACCTCTCTCATATGACCACTGCTAAGGCGTTCGAGCTCATTGGGAACTTCCTCTATTTGTTCCTTACTAGCACTTTCCTTGGAGTTGTGGTGCGCCTCTCTGTCACTCTCTCAACATTTATACAGAGACATTTATGTGCACGCTCAATATCTGATACTGATTCTTTCCCAGACTGGATTGCTTAGCGCATACATTATAAAGAAGCTCTATTTTGGAAGGTGGGTTATCCATAAACCGTTTTTATTTAATTTCGCTTGACTGTTACGAAAATGTTAGAATTTCAGCTGAGTTATTCTTTCATACGCTTGCTGCAGGCACTCCACTGATCGTGAGGTTGCAATTATGATACTCATGGCTTATCTTTCGTACATGTTAGCTGAAGTAAGTTTCTGGGAATGTGATTTGTTTATGACTTCACTCATCTCATCTCCACCAAATAATATTCGATGTAGAGTACGAACATAAGCACCTCTTCAATCTGTTTGCAGTTGTTCGACTTGAGTGGTATCCTCACTGTGTTCTTCTGTGGGATTGTGATGTCCCACTATACATGGCACAATGTCACCGAAAACTCAAGAGTCACCACAAAGTACTATACTCTTTTTCCATGCCTTTGCCTTCGTTTGGACATTATTTTAACAGCGTACTAGATAATATGAGCATAATCTAACCCTATTGCAGGCACACGTTTGCAACGCTGTCCTTCGTAGCTGAAATTTTCATATTCCTTTACGTGGGCATGGATGCTTTGGACATCGAGAAATGGAGGGTCGTAAGCGACAGGTACTTGAATCAATCAAGCCATGTAATATACCTTCGAGAATCTTTCTTTTTTCTCTATGATAAAGAAAAAGAGAACCCTTCTTACGAAATGTTTATCTTCGTTTTATCTCAGCTTGACAACATTATCAGCTGTCAGCGCAACTCTGCTAGGATTGGTTTTGCTCGCAAGGGCAGCTTTTGTATTCCCTTTGTCTTTCCTTTCCAATCTTGCCAAGAAATCACCAATCGCAAAAATCAGTCTTAGGCAGCAAGTACGTGAGAAAAACTCTACCTTAACCTTTTCCATAGCGTAGATAAAACCTCTATTTATCCTCGTTATTACACTGTCTCAAATTTATTATTGCAGACTATAATATGGTGGGCCGGCCTCATGCGTGGAGCTGTCTCCATGGCCCTCGCTTACAAGCAGGTTATATTATAACCTCTCTCTCTCTCTCTCTCTCTCTCTCTCTCTCTCTCTCTCTCTCTCTCTCTCTCTCTCTCTCTCTTCAATGCACTTCATTGTTTTCTTTATGTCACAGTTCGCAAGAGAAGGACACTCGTCGGGGCGTGAAAATGCCATATTGATCACAAGCACGATTACTATCGTTCTCTTCAGCACTGTGGTATCTATGCATTTCTTATCCATTCTTTCTACATAGTATAATTTGTCTGAGTCATTTAAAATGCAAATCGAGTAACGTTTTGACTCTTATCTCATTTGCAGCTCTTCGGTTTGATGACGAAACCTCTCATAAGCCTACTGATACCCTCGCCGAAGCAAAGCAGCTCATTTTCCTCAGAGCCCTTAACTCCAAACTCCATAACCATCCCACTTCTCGGGGAAAGTCAGGACTCTGTAGCCGAGCTGTTCAGCACCAAGGGTCAGACGTCTAGAGCCGGCGAGCCAGCGGTTCGACCGAGCAGCCTACGAATGCTGCTGACTAAACCTACCCATACGGTTCATTATTATTGGAGAAAGTTCGACAATGCCTTTATGCGCCCAGTCTTTGGCGGGCGTGGATTCGTGCCTTACGTGCCAGGCTCGCCTACTGAGAGGAGCGTGCCTAATTGGGAAGATGAGTCCAAACAGTAAAAAGGTTTGCTTTTTCTTTTCTTTTTTCTTTTTTTTTTTTCCTTTTTGGTTCATGGGGATGGAATTGCTTGCAATCTGTGTAATATTTTTGCTGTGCATATAGTTATGGATTGGTGTGCTTGTAATTTTGATTCTTTCCCGAATAGGGAGATGCGAAGCGATGTGTAATACTCGTCGTTGTTCGCCGAATTTCTGAAAGTATTATCTTGATTTTTGTGGTTTTCGATTTTCCAAGAATCTAAACAGACCTATTGAATCTGAGTTTTTCTTCCTTCTTGGACATTGTTCTCTGCTCGTACTTTCAACATTACGCTTTTCCACGTCGTAGTTTATTACATTACATGGAGTACTATGTTGCCCAATACGTCGAAACATGAGATTCATTGCGCTACTACGATTACACGCAGATTATTTGCTTCGATGAACCATCAGTACTGAGGATTTCTCAGCTTTTCTTGATCTTAATCCATCCCCAGAATCCAAACGAAACCTTAACTTTTCTATCGCCTTCGACGGCCCCATTTCTTACGATTCTCTTCTGCTCAATGGCGCGATCAACCTGTTAAAGAAAGAAGAAACGAGATCCTTTCTTTGTCGACTATATTGAACTCAATTTCTGATGAACCATACTGCAGTACTAACCTTTAACTTCAAAACCTCGAGATCCTTTGTCAGCTTTGCTATTGCTCTTTTCGCATCGCAAAGTTCCTTTATTACTACATCTCCGTCGTCCCTACTGAGATCTTCAGGTTTCGTGTAAGATAAATCCCGCCCCCCGCTAAGAATCACCGGGAGTTTCGTCTCTTCGATATGCTCGCCAACATCTTTCATGAACTGTCGAAATAAAATTTTTTGGAGATTAAGGAGAGACTTCCATGTTCTAAATATATAAAAGCAACATCTTTCATGAACTGTCGAAATAAATTTTTTTAAAGATTAAGGAGAGACTTCCATATTCTAAATATATAAAAGCACGCACGAAAACTAAAAAAGCAGGCGATCTTCACCATGCTTGGCGTTATCTCCTTCTCGGCTGTGCCAAAAGGTACTCTTCGACTTTGGATCAGAAACTTATCGTTGAATTGCGAGGGAGCTACTTCCTGCTTTCGCCTTGTAACTGCAAAGGAGAGAGTGTTTTTTTCCCTATCGAATTTTCTGGGACGATCTCGATATATTATTTTGTAGTAAATGAAATGAAATGCGTACCGTCCACATAACGCGTCGATGTTGGCTCGATTACGCCTTGATTTGGTCTCACGCAGTACCATAATTGCGCCGTAGTTTTCACCTGATATATATATATATATATATATATATATATATATATATATATATACATACCAAATCAAACGAAAATAGACATGGGAATGTGTATGCACGCACTAATGATAGGAAAAGTATATAATACTAACCTTAAAAGCCACATACTGATCTGTGAGATTGTAAAACCGAAGCCGACATGAAATCTGTTGGTTTTTCTCGACTGGAGAAGGCGTTGAAGGCGTTTTAGAAAGAAGGAATATCATAATATAAATGTATGTACGAAGTCTGTTAGAAAAACAACAATAATAATAATCGAAGTAATTCTCGACAGTTGACATACATATGAACTCTAGTTCGCTCGGCTGAATATCGATTATCCGAGAGCTCATCGTTTTTACCTTCCTCGAAAAAACCTAAAAGACATGCAAAGACGGGGAAAAGAATCAGTAGATCGATCAGAACGAAAGGGAATATGCAAGGTTAGGGTTATCGACGTTTGGCGCTGAAAAGTTTATGTAGGGATTTTGTATGGACCCAATTCCAGCCCAAGCCCGTATAAGCTTGTGAAGTTCCTCTCTAAGATCAATTGGCAATAGAGGGAGATAGTCCACAAGCTTATAAACCACCAATATTCTTTTTAATTACCCGATGTGGGCAACAATCCTCCACTCAAACTCAAGACCACCCAGCGGGCCTCCCTTTCAACGATAATCGCGACGGGACCCGCCGCCTGACACCGTCAATGTCAGGAAGACTTTCACACAAGGCCCCAATCATTTACAAGGGTCGGAGACACATCACTCACACCGTATCTGGTCAAGAATTCTCCCATCTGAAGGTCTCCCTCACGTGTTCGCTCTACGCTTATCGCACCAATGTAGGGAGTTCCTCTCTAAAACCAATTGACAATAATGGGAGTTAGCCCACAAGCTTATAAACCACTCATATTCTTTTTAATTACTTGATGTGGGATTGGGTTGGCACCCAATAGTTTATTACACAGCAAAAATATATAACAACTGCTCAAGAAACAAAGTTAAGATTAGATAACAGAAGGTTATAGTGACAACCTTATATAAGATAGAAAGCTTGCCTGATCTTTATCTTTTATTACACTTCGTGGAGTATGAGATCACCCTTCTTATGTCAACGGATTGCAGGTACTAGAAGTATATGCATTATGGTTGCTTTTATTATTTAAATTCTACGCCTTGGCTTTGTCAACCACGGAACAAGAACAAGCTAAGGTGAAATAACTCTAGTTCATAGATATAGGAGCTACAATATAGATCATTCTCGTCTTTCCGTAGAGAGAGAAAGTATATATATAACTAACCCCGTCGAATGTTTGACATAGTACAATTGATCATATAATTATATATGTAATAATAGTAATCCAGTATGTAAATAGGTGTCGTCGTATCCCATAAAAGAAAAAAATAAGAGACCGAGGATACTTTACTAACGTTATCCTTATTGAACTTTCACCGTTTAAAATCCACATAGACAAAGCCTAAATCATTCGATACCAATGCATAAAACAAGAGGACAATTCCTACTTTTAGAATGGTCCCTTTCCTCTAAAAGCTAGGTTCTATTGCACCAAAGAAAAAAAGAAAAAGAAAAAGAAATCGACTCGACGGAAATTAAAAGAAAGAACCCCCATCCTTATTGTTTCCTCTCCAAATATGTAACAAGTTCTTCGTTTTTACAGGACATAATAAACTTGAAGAAAGCTTAAGCTCGAAACAACGACCCGAGCATCAGAGCGATCAACGCCACCATACAAACAAATAGAGGCGGGAAACCATCTCGGACGATTCTGACATTACCACTGCTCTTCTCCCTTGTACTTGACTGTCATAGCATGGGAAAAACGCAATGACTTCACTTTTCGGTTTTGTAAGAGATATATAATGGTGTATAATTAACTCCCTTATTATGCCTTGGCGTGGAAGGGAAAGTCGTTACGATATGGGCACATAGGAAAGAAGTGAGATGAGCAAAGCAAATACACTTACACTAACCATTTCTGGTTTCAGCGTTTCCTTAACTTCAATGGCACTATTTCTTTCTCGTGTCAGCTTCTCAATGGTAGACTCGGCCTTTTATTGTTAAAAGACAGAAAAAAAAAATTATCATGTTCAGAATTTGCATCCATGGCGACGAGGACGAATAAAAGTGAAATTTGAGTTCTTCGGGCGGTGTTGTCGATTTCAATGCCGACTAACCTCAACTAGCTTGTGATTCAACATGGAAAGCTTTGACCTCATATCTTCAAGAGCCTTTGTCAACTTTAGTTTTGTTTCTTCGGCATCTTTAAGTTGCCTAGTCACCTCTTCGTTTTTTGAGTTCAAGTCCTCATTCCCTGCTGAAGAAACTGCAGTTGCACTGCTCTTCAACCCAAGATCTCTAGACTCTTCCTTAGTATTGTTGGCAGTTTCGTCAATCATCTCGGGCGTGGCATATAGCTGCAGCAAAGAGAAAGGTTAGCTGCAAGGATAAGCGACAATTTAACCCATACAAGAAAATATCAATTGCAGAGAAGGAAGCTTCCAAAGGGGATCACTATAGGCACGTCATGTTTTCAACTTAGTGGCAAGTCACACAATAAGGTACTCAACGAAATCGTACCGTTTTAGGTTGAAGGACAGTTTCAGCTCCATTCTGTAAATTATCTTTCATTATTGAGTCCTCATCAGATGCACGATCTTGCTTGATAGTTGCATTCTTGGAGTAATAGGACAAATCAGCCTCTTTAGGCGATGGTTTCGTGTAAGACGGGACTTGTTCGAGAGGTCCATCACTAGCACCAGGTACCTTTACAGGAGAGTTAGGTGCGCTAGTCAGGACGACCCTCAGCTTGGTCTCTTCAATATACTTGCGACCATCTTTCATAAACTGTTGAAAGCGAGATAAGAAATAACCAATAAGGAAATCTGTGTTTCCCACATGATATAGATGTAATATAAGCGAGATTAAGACATCCTAATTTCAGAGTCTATTCAATTATTAGCAGCATACTTACCATGCTGGGTGTAATTTCTTCTTCGTTTGTGCCATAAGCTACAATGGTGCTCTGGATCAGAAACTTATCCTTGCAAATCATATCGGATGGAGCAGATTTCTGCGCTTGCATGGTTACTGAAGCACATTTATATAAAGTGTGACTTGAAGTAGTTTCAGTAATATAAATTCATATTTCGATGAGAATTCGCTGGATTCAACTCAGATATAAATATAAAGCTAATGATACGAGACGCACAAAGTGACACTTTCACCATGCGGAAGCTACGCTGAAGAAAATAAGAAACAAATAAAATACCTGTGAAATCACTAGTTGATTTCGGCTTGATAATGCCTATATTGGGTCTCACACAGTACTTCTTCGGTGATGTAGTTTTCACCTGAATAAAATTGTTTTGCATCAATGTCACTCATAACACTCGCGAAAAGATATAAGTTTGCATCCTTCAAGGGGTAAGCATCCAAAACAGAATCTTCCTAAAAAGTACGAAGTCAAAGAAAGATGATGAACAGAATGTACTAGGAACCGCTAACCTTGAAAGCTACATACTGGTCGGTAACATTGGCAAGATGAACAGCACATGAACTTTGTTTCTTTAACTCAACTAGAGAAAAGGGAGAACAATCACAGAAGGTACAGGTAGTTCAATAATTAATCATCTAACAAGAATTTACAACTAACATCTTCATACATCACTGTCGGCTCCGCAACCACACAATTTTCTTAACTACTTACATGTAAACTTCAGTTCACGAGGCTGAATTTCAACTATCTGAGTATCCATAGCTCTTCCAAAACCTGAAAACAAGCACCTAAAAGTAAAAAACTCACCTCAAAAGCAATCTTCTCGTTTCTATCCACATTTCAAAGGCAACAATCAAGAGTCAAGACCATGCACCCTCGGAGTTTAACAAAAATTCATGCTCAGACATTCACCATATAACATAGACTAACGAAAGGACACAATCAGTATGAAAAAGATAGGTGCACTTCTTTTTTCTCATTAATATCACGAATTTACACATAATTATGATAATAAAATAACAATGAGATTCATTCAAATTCAATTAACATACCATAAAAGAAAATCCTGTTCCTGAGTATGATTACATAGAAATTAACTTAATTAAAAAAAAAACAACTAAAAATAAACAACTAAAAATAGCAAAAGGAAAAAATCTTTCTCCAAATTAAGTAAGCTGAAGGAACTTAACAGCAACACACTCACTCGCATCATTCAGGCCAACCAAATCCTAGTAACAGTATACACGCATAAGAACATATCCCATACTTCCGCTTAAAAACGATCCAGTCACAAAAAAGCTGCTCAAATTAGCACCAAAAGCGTAAAACAACAAAAATCATGAAGAATTCCAAAAACCAAAGGGCGATCGGACACCATAAGCACACACTGTGAGCCTCAGAGTAGAGAAGAAATTTAACCGTTCGATCAGCAGCAAATCAACGCGATTCGGATCAACAGATACCGCTAATATAGAGAAGAAATTGAGAGAAAGGTGCGCGAAAAGTCACTTTAAGGTGAATATTCTCGAAAAAAAAAATAGAAAAAGCTGAAAACAGAGAGTGAAGTAGAATCCAAGTAAATGTGCGACGAGATTTCAGGGAATAATCTAGTGTGGCAGAGAACATTAAACTAGGGACTAGCTAGACTAGTAGCGCAAATGATATTTTTCATTTTTAATGGGCTTAGGCCCATCGTATTCAGCCCATATAGATATCGTAAGCCCAAAAAGAAATGATACAATACTTTAGTCCATTTTACCTCAAGCCTTTAGGGTGAGTTTGGTATGCGGAATTCGGTGAGGAAAGGAAAAGAAAACGTATTATGGTACGACACGTGAGGCGTAATGTATAACGATCCGATGCCTATCATTTCATTTTCCTTTTCTTTTCCGCGTTGGATTCCGCATACCAAACGGACAGTTAAAGAAAACAAATTGAAAAACTTTAATTTGATGGCTGGCCAATAGTCAACCTGGGTAATGGGCCGGGCCAACCCAGAACCGGCCCAAAACCGGCCCACGAAACCGGTCAGAACCGGACCGGTAACGGCCCAATAAAACTGGTTTGGGCCGGTTCCGGGAACCAGGAACCGTGGATTTCCGGTTCCCGGTTCTGACCCACGGTTCCTGGTTCCGGTTCGGAACCGGAACCGGAACCACTATATCAGTTTTTTTTTATTCCGAAAATAGTAAAAATAAAAATAAAAAATAAAAAAATTATATAATGGGCCGAATCGGTTCTGGAACCGGAACCGGCCCATTAGTGGCCCGTGGTTCTGCTCCGCGGTTCTGGTCCGGTCCAGGAAATGGTCCCGGAACCGGAAAGGGACCGGAACAGTGCCGGAACCGGTGAACCGGAACCGGCCCGAACCGGCCCGGCCCAATCCATTACCCAGGTCTAGGCCCAATAGTGCATTAACACGTATGAGTCAAACAATTGGAAAGTTCAGCAAAAGGCTACGCCGTGGTGCAAAATTGACTGAAGATTTTGCATCCTTGGATTGGTGGATTTGTGGGGACCACATATGTTTAACAGCTGATAAAAATAATAATAGAAAAGGAAAAACAGTAAAGAACAGATTCAATCAATCTTCACTTACCCCTTTTTCACTATATAGTTCACATTTGCTCAGTCAAGGGTAACTGGAAGCTTCTAATCGTTGTCGTCCTCTTCTATAAACGCATCAGGGGTGCTCTGAGGTAGGCTACGATTAATCTTTGAAGAAATCTGTATGTTTTCGTTTCATTTACCTGTTTTTGAGCTGATTCTGTTTGATTTATGTTGTGTAGCTGACTCTGCTTGAATTTTGAGCGGCGTCGCGATCTTCTCGATTAATACTTACTGATTGATCGGTTTCTTGTTGATATCGATTCAATTTTCCTCTATCTGTATTATATATGTGTTGAGGCTTGTGAACTTATTACCTGACGGTAGCTGAACCGATTCCTTTTTCAGTTCGTTCGGAGTTTTTTTTCCTTTAATCCAAGCTTTTGAACAATTAGTTTCTGTAATCTTGTGCTGTAACATCTTCAAAACTTGGTTTAGTTAGCTGAGTCCTCTGTGCAGCGTACGTTCGAATGGTGAAGATGTTTTGTCAATAGTTCTTATAAGCTATCGTTATTGTGTCATAGATCACAAGCAAAAATGGTGAAGGCTGTGGCAGTGCTTAGCAGCAGTGAAGGAGTGAATGGCACCATCTTCTTTACTCCCGAAGGAGATGGTACTTCTCGACTTCTATTTGATGGGCATTGATTTAGTACTTAAATCATCCAATTTCGCTGATTAGAAACTTAATTTATTATTCTCGCATCGATCAGGTTCCACGGCAGTTACTGGAACCATCTCTGGCCTTAAGCCAGGGCTCCATGGTTTTCATGTGCATGCCCTTGGTGACACCACTAACGGTTGCATGTCAACTGGTAATATATCTCGTTTAAGGGCTATTTCAGCATGTGTATCTCATAATGTATCTCTGAGATGTTTATTTTTTTCCTTGTATCTACAGGGCCCCACTACAATCCTGCTGGGAAAGAGCATGGTGCTCCTGAAGATGACAATCGTCATGCTGGTGACCTTGGTAACATCAAGGTTGGAGAAGACGGTAAACATTCTCACATTATATCCCAATGAAATTTCTGCTCTGTCTATCTTTTGGTAGCAAGGGAAACAAATTAATATCTTTTGTAGTCGTCAGTCGATTTTATAGTTCTGTAAGTTCGAACCATGATGTCTGAATGCATATATATACTCATGCTGACATTGGTCGACATCCTCATTCAAGTCGAAACTTTGAGCCATTTCCTTAGATTTGGACATCCATCTTTCTGTGATTCATTTTTCACTTCTTATATCCAATGTCGTTTGCCAAATGTTTCAGGTACTGCTTCTTTCACCATTGTAGACAAGCAGGTCTCTTCTTTATTTCCTCAAACAAACGTGTCTTATGCTTTTATATTCTAGTGTTCGACTTACCTGAACCTGCTTTTCGGGCTTTTGCAGATCCCCCTCACAGGACCAAACTCCATCATTGGAAGAGCTGTGGTTGTTCACGCAGATCCAGACGACCTTGGAAAGGGTAACGTGTCCTAAGTTTCTCATGTGCTCAGTTTGGCGCGTTGGTGAGTCTCATTGACTCTTACCTCCTTTTTTCAGGTGGACATGAGCTGAGCAAATCCACTGGAAATGCAGGTGGCAGGCTTGCCTGTGGTAAGAAAACTAACCCTGATAGAAAGAAAACGAAAACACATTAAAAGATTGTGATACGAACTATTTCAATTTACTGCTCTTTAACTTGCTCTGTGCCCGTGTGTTTGGCGTGCAGGCATCATCGGTCTTCAGGGATAATTCACGCCGAAACACTGTTGTTTTCTGCATGGGTTATATGCATCGGACAATCGTTTTCAAATAAGTGTTTGCTTCTTACTCAATAAACACGTTTTCGTGTGAAGTTTTAACATTCAGTTCTATGCTTTGCTGTGGGATTCTATGGATGTTGCTTGTTATGTTATTGATATATACGTTGCTATTGTTATGCTTTCTTTCTTCACACATAAGGTCAGTTTCATGTGTGATTCAGACATGCAAGATATCTGATATTGCGATGCTCAGCATCCAATCATAGTGCTTCTGCATATATTTTTCAATCTTAATTTTAATTATATGTTTCAAATTGTGAACTTGGATTCGAATAATAGAGGGGAACATGATTACATATCGTTGCATGCCTAGCCTAACTCAACCCAATTGACATTTTATTATCATGTACACCTTTATTATCCCTAAATCTCTTGGAACTCTCACATACGCAAACCTTTTTCCTTTTCTAAATCCAAAAAAGATCTCCATACGAGGTCAGATATGGCATAATGCTTGTGTTGGCAATATGATTTCTTCTACAAAATATTGGCGTGATAAATTAGTTAACCCTAACATTTATCTAATCCAATAAATTCGCAAGTTTATGTATTTATTGATACTTTCTAAGTTACGTATTAAAATAGTCCCAGTAATAACCCACAGTCGAGTGTTTGTCAGTGTCCGGGCAACGTAATGGAAGCATATTACAGCTTAGGAGCGCTCGAAAGTCTCGAAACAACAAATGTCTCGTTTCTAATGCTATTAATCTTTGCAGGAATTATCCAACAAAAAGTGCAAGGATTAGCACATGCTTATGTAATGCCCCAAGATATCTAAACTGGAAACTTTTAATGGTGCGTTTGGTTTGTGGAAATTAGTACGGCAAGGAAAATGGGAGGGAAAGGAAAAATTGTTTTCACTATGTTGTTGATCAAAGAAATAGATAAGGCAAAGAAAAGAAAAAAAAAGATCTAGTTTACTTTTTACTCAAAACTAAGAAAAACTAATTTCCTCAACATTGGTGAGGAAAATGGAAGAAAAACTCATGGAAACCATTTTCTCTCCCATTTTCTTTTCCACGATACGTTAGGCCAGTCGCCCATGATTGCAGCTGTAAAGAAGAATAAAATAATATTATATAATATTGTAATATTATTCTATTTATATAAAGGAAAAGAAAAAAACTTCAGATAATAATGAGCGGCCCATATCAACTGGCGGCGCGGCGGATTCCTGACCACCGGTTTTGAGCGGTCCAGAAGAGCTGAAGACATCTACAAATAGGCTGGGCATTCTTCAATTATTATCATCCCAAATCAAGTGAGAAGATATCCAGTGAAACTTATCAGGGTCGACAAGGGTGAGAGCAAGTTTAGTTTTACGCCGGTAGTTGGGAGTAGGACATATACATTACCCGGGTGTGTAAGGGGTCTCGAGTTTGGTTTTAAATACGAGTGTTAATTTGTACGGTGTAATATTCTCAATATAGTAAAGCTGGTGCTCTCCGTGGAAGCAGGCGGTAGTGGCCGAGCCACGTAAAAATCCCGTGTCCTCTATTGGTGGGCATTTCGGCTTTATATTGTCCTGACAAAACTGTCGCGGATCCGAAGTCAACCTTCCGCTGGGCTCGAAAAATTACCGCTCAGCCGAACAATACTTTCCTCAAGCCAAACACACTGTAAGCATCTAATATGCATGGCTTTTTATTAAGTGAGTAATTAATATCTTGCTTCTTTAGAACTCTCTCGGCTCGAGTTCTATCTAACTTCGGCAACAAACTTAACATCAAGCTCTCACTTCAAACACAAGACATTCTAATTAACCATAATCATTAGTCTCTAGGCATATGCACAAGTGCGACGACATTAGTGTCTTCGGACAACGATATGTATCAAACTCATGCAAGTGAATTGATTATTATTATTATTATTATTACCATTAATTAGCGTGTCAAAGCTCTTTAAGAAGTAAAAAGGCAGTAGTGGGCACGCACTTCCTCATGCAATATTTTGTGTGCGCATGTACCACTTCGGAAGTGCTCAAATTTCATGAAAAAGAAAGACTTTCTTACATGTTTGTAGCATATGTACAATACGTACGCGTGCAAGCATATGTGGCGGCTAAAGATCACCTTTTTAACACTCCCAAAATTATGTATTTGTCGACCTATGCACTCATTCGCATGGTGGGGACTTAATGTTTGCAATAGCTTTTGTGTTTGGATTAGCTAATGCCTTTGTTGTCATGGATTTAGGGCACAATGACACATCATGGATGACGTGTTCTTACATGGGACTTTTGCCGGGTCACATATTGCACTTAATAATAATCACTTGGTAGTCTTAGAATTAAAGTTGAAGTGTAAGAAATCATATGTAAACCGTATTATTTTACGTGGTAGATGTGGAATTTATGGTGTTTCTACGGCTAATTGTATTAGAATACCCGAATGAATTGATTAATCATAATTAATTGAACCCTAGTTCTTGGTATTCCTATATGAATGCTTTCCATAATCATAATCTGTTGGATGGGTATGAATTAAAAGAATCACGTGGGCCCCAACTCAAATGTATAAAATATGGTTCCTTTTACCTTCAATATCGAACTCAAGTTGACGATTTTTGCTTTTCATCATTTTGGGATGTGACAAAAGATAGGATTCTTTGTTATGCTTTTGAGGAAAGATTTTATCTCAAAGTCATGCGCAAGATTTAATCCCAAATTTCAATTGCGATATACTGAAATATTTCTCAATAATCCCCAAACAACTCACATTCCAACTAAGTTTTAATCTATCTTAAGTACTCGGCAACTAGCTAGACCATCATCTGTATATAAATATACAAATAGTATAATAAAATGTGTTGTGTTTGGTGGTGCGCGTGCAAGAGAAGAGGAGAGCGATGTGTGGTCGTAATAGTGATTAAATGTTGAAGCCACCACAAGAATATTGTTCATGACGCCTACATACATACGTTAATAATTAAACTTTCCTAACAACCCTCGTATATAATTTAAAGGAAAATAAGAGGAGGGAAGCGCATGTTTATTAATTTTTATTCCTAACTGACCATCTTCAATCATTTTATATCCATCTCCTTCATACTCCACATTCTATCCATTCCTCCTTTGAACTCGACATTTATAATCATTACATGTACTTAATATACATGTTCGTGTCAGTTTGGATTGCAGTCTACTGAGGTTATCAGCAGTGTCTTAAACATTATTTTAGGGTTTCCACTGTTTTTCAATGGAAGTCGTATATAGTTTTGCTTTGATACAATTAACTGTTAGTTGAAGTATGTTGATCGTAAAGTAACTTAAAAGGCAAGGAGAAAGAATATTCTTGAAGAGGTGTCACGTTATCAACAGAAAAGCTTTAGTTGCTGACTTTCATATAACTTTCCTTTTGACGAGAAACAACAGTAATTAGTTAATTGGGCAATTGACTTCAATATCCAATTCGTTTGTATATCTAATATTTCATTTTCCAAATATTTGAGACATGAGTATTATCGATTTCTATCAAACACGAAACAGTTGTTGGATGAAATACACACAAAATCCATGTAAATTATCGTCACGCATGATTATTTATTTTATTATTAGATTGTTTACCAATGTACATATATATATATATATATTATATACACATATATTCGATTATTTGTGAGCACGTCTAAGCCTTCTTTACAAGTACACCTGCTCATCACTCCTGTAAAAGTTATATATACTTGTCCCTTTCAACCATCTGTTTCTAGTTTTTAATTTAAGGGCTTCAATGGATATATTGAAATTATTACACACACACACACACACACACACACTATACACCATTTTAGTAATTCGAGTTTGTGGGCATGCACTTGAGAACACTCTATACAAGGAAATAGGCCTGCCTTGCTCAAGAATGCTAATTATTATTATTATTACCTAACTTTATTATCCCATATCTCCACTTCGATTCTCAAGCTAGCGAGTGACATTGAAATCAACTAAGATAAGTAACGCCCGGTTTTGGTAATGAAAATTTCGGCTCAAGAAATAACATCATGCTGTTAAACTTAAGAAAATATGATCAAGAAAAGAAAAATTGCATAGAGAAAAGCATTATTCTAAATTGAGTTGAAGTTCCTCTCATACACGCTCAAACCGCGCACATAAATTTTTTTTTTTTCCAATCATATAATCCATCCTTACCTCCTTGAATACCTTCCATTAAAATAACAATAGAGAAGTCTATATTATCTTAAAATAAACAAATAAATTGCGCGTGGCCATGAATGTAGATTCGTGCTGTTTTTTGCTCGATAAAGATCTCAAACACAACCATCATCTTCCACTCATTATGCCTCCAATCTTTTTGTCTCCTAACCCTCGCATGCATTCCCCCCCCCCCCCCCCCCAACCCTATACATATATACATACACATATGTATATGTATATATATATACACACACTCACTCTCATGTATATTCAATCACAACAGCACCCATACAAAATAAAAGCACTGTATTAACAGTCAAAATGTCAGTCTCGGGCTTCGAAGGCTTCGAAAAGAGGCTCGAGCTACGCTTCTCCGGCGACCATCCGGCGATCGGCGCCGGTCTCCGGCGACTCGACTTCTCCTCCCTGGAGAGGGTTCTCCACGAGGTGCAGTGCACCGTCGTCTCCGCCGTGGGAAACAGGCACTTGGACGCCTACGTTTTGTCTGAGTCGAGCCTCTTCGTCTACCCACGCAAGATCGTCATAAAGACTTGTGGGACCACTCAGCTTCTCAGATCTGTTCGCCCATTGGTGGGCCACGCTCTTACCATGGGCCTCTCTCTTAGCGGGTGTAGGTACACCCGCGGCAGCTTTATATTCCCCAAGGCGCAGCCGTACCCTCACACGAGCTTCGAGGAAGAGGTTTCTTTCTTGGAGGAGAATCTTCCGGCGAATCTCACGGTGAAGAAGTCGAAATTTTTGAGCTCATCGTCCAAGCAGAATTCGAGTTATTACAAGTGGCATGTCTTCACAGCTGCTTCGTCGTCGGCCGGCGAGGGACACGTGGCTGATGATCTGTACACGGTTGAGATCTGTATGACTGAGCTGAATAGGGTTTCGGCGGAGATGTTTTACCGGCGTTTGAACGACGGTAGGAATGGGGACTCTGCTGGTAAGGAGATGACGGAGGTTACTGGGATTCAAGAAATTAATAGGAATGCTTTCATCTGCGATTACGCCTTCGATCCCTGTGGGTACTCCATGAATGGGCTCGACGGTGCGATCGATCGTTATTCGACGGTGCACGTGACGCCGGAGGATGGGTTCAGCTACGCTAGCTATGAGTGCGTGGGCTCGGTTAACGAGGGCGGAGGAGAGGAGTTTTGCGAGGTTTTGAGGAAGGTGGTTGAATTTTCCGGCCGGGGGTTTTGTCCGTGTCTCTCAGTGGCATGGACGCCGCCGCCGGAGGTGGTGGGGAGCTGTGGACGAGGGGAGCGGCGGAGGTGGTTGGGCCGTTGGGGATGAGGCTGAGGGGTTGTGTGGGGGAGGAATTTCCGGCCAATGGAGATGTGGTTTTTCAAACGTTTACCCGGTGTTGATAAAAAGTGTGGTGCGGCGGTGAGGAGGAGGAAGGCGGTGGATTGCGTGGGGAGAGAGAGAGAGAGAGAGAGAGAATAGTTTTGGACTCTTTTTGGGTGTAGGTGGAAATATTTTTCTATTTTTGTTTTATTTTGTTAGAAGGAAATATGAATGTGTGCATTGTAATTCATGGGTGTAATTGCATCGGATAATGAAGGCAAAATGTGGTGTTGATTTTATTTTGAAATATATTAAATACATATTTAAGAAAATAAGGAGAAATAAAAGCGTGGTGATGAGGGATGACGTGTTGATATAATAACATAATTTTGCACCCCACTTTGTATGTAGCACGCCTAGACAATATTTCGAGGTTGGACTAAATAATGGTTAGTGGGAGTGTATAATCCATACTATGTAAATATTTATCGTCTTGATTTGATTTTGCATGTTCTTTTTTCCTTCCAATTTTCTTTGGTCTACAACGAAATAATAATTTATGAAGACCCTAGGATAATGAGAGAATGTGATCCCGGGAATCAATTGACTTGAAAAAGAATAATTTCTAATCAGGTCTAAGCTTATGCATGTCGTAATCGTAATCCACATTATCCATATTAGATTATTACATTGAATAACTTGTGGACTTTAAATCATTATTGGCACTGGTAACAATATGGGATGTCAACATTATCCTACGTATAAAATCCAACTTAGGGTGTCCACAACAATAACACACCCATATACTGCCACATCAGCTTTTCACTATATTTTTCTATATTTTATTCTATAACACTTTTATTCTACTTTTTTCACAATAATAACACTACTATAACACGGACCCACAACTATAAAAAATAATTCTTTTGTAATTCCTATAACCTGTGTCATAAATATGACACAATGTCATACTCATGACACATCCACAATGGTGGTGTGTCATATAAAGTGCCAAATAAGCACATATGACACACCTATAAACCACCATTGTGACCCTTAGAAAGACATGCGCTGGTCCGCGTGACAAAGCCTCTGACTTTAAAAGTCAACTACTATACGACAAGAATATTAAATTATTATTTAATATACAAGAAATAGACAATCTGTAGTAAGTTACATGGGCCTTGACTTTGACTTAGTGCAGGTCCTCATTAATCAATTAAGCCCAATCATAAATTGGTTATTTTTACCAGTTAGTGAGAGGAAAAAAAAAAAACAAAAAAACTCCAAAGCTCAAACTCTTCATTACATCTCTCTTTCATGATACAGATTTTATATTCTACACTAATTCGACCAAAATGTAAAGACATTGTTTCCCCATTGAAATTCCCATGTTCCGTAACGCTGAAAAAAATTTATGTCACGGAAATCAAATTTCAGGCGAAGAAAAACCACCCATCGATCAGCATTCAAGGCGAAGCAAGCGTCTTAATCCAATCGTAGCAGTTTCCTCGAGCATCCCTGTCGGCGAATCTCCGACAAAGCCGCCGCCGCCGCCGTAATGTTTTGCCTTATTACCACCACCGAAGAACGAAGGCAAAGGCACGGATCTAGGCGAAGGAGACAGCGAAAAAGCAGACCCAGCGTAGACATCGTCGTCGGTTTCTGGGATTTCATCGCCGCCGCGTGGGTTCGCCCTTTGACGGCGGCCCTTCCATTTTTTATGTTCGCCGGGGGACGATACGACGAGGTCGTGGGGCTGATTGTTGTTAGAACCATTTCTGCTGCCGTTGGCGAAATTACCACCGCCTTTAGCCAGCGATTCCGACGATTCGCTCCACCGCAGGATTGTCGCGTCGTGGGTCGGCGGCGGAGACGGCGATGTGGGCGACGATTTCCTCGACCTTCTGCCGTCGGGCTTCGGAGAAAACGAGGAGTTGAACGGTCTCTTGTCGACGGTGAGATTTGGAAGGTTGTGAAGATTTCTGCGCTTGTGAAACGGCGCCGGCGCCGGTGCTGTGCCGCCGGCGAGAGGATTACTTGGCCTCAAAACCTCCGTTCCCATGTTGTTAGGAAATTAAAGCAAGGATTTATTACTACTAATCAAGAGAAACTCCTCTTCCCCTATAATGGGAGGGATGCTAATAGCTGCTATTTTCTGTGTGTTGATGTGTTTCTTGTCCGAATTATATATATCTTATATAGATGGCGAAAGAACAAGTTGGGAAAGTAAGGTTTTTGAAATTTTTAATAGCAAATTATAACTGGTCGATTAACGGCGTCAACAGGTGGAAAAGGTCAGGTGATTTCATTTCTTTCTTATCTTAATAATAAACGTAACGGAGTTTAAACGGCGAACTGTTATCTGACGGTTATTTAATTATTTTGTAGCATATGGTGGGTGGCAATGCAGATGATTTTTTCTTACCATGGTCAGCAGGACACGTTTATTAAATTCAAATCCAATTAGACATATTTGATTTGGATATATTATTATATAGAAGAAATAAATACGTGGGTGTATCTTATAAATTAAATGCAGCATGAGGCGGTCAAGGTACATATATGGAGATAAAATATCTTTGAACAGCTGGTGAAAATAAGTTGTGTTTCTTCTATTCTTTATTACAATCCAAAAATAGTTAATGTTGGAAATCATATCTACAAGGCTTATCGCACTGTATTATCATTCAGCTAATGGTAAGGTTGAGATATTTAAGTACGGCTTGAACAATTATTTATTGGACCAAGCTCAATATATCTAAATATTTGTATATGTATCGCGTGGCAAATCTCAATTAAAAATTAACGTAACCGACCTTGAGGCGTTATTAAATTTTTTACATTGCTACCTAAATCAATTCAAATGGGCCGAGAGTCCATTACTGTTACAATAATGGAGAATGAGAATATTTTACACGGTCAAACTGGATTCTTCTGTCCACTCTTAATTGGACCAATATTAAAAAATATATGTTGGAGAAATATTGTAAGATAGCCAACTTCTTGAGAAGCCAATTGACATGTTGACAATTATATTCCGATCGATCCAACTAAAGATTCTTCCTTTATTGAAAAAACTAGTAACATTAGTTAGATAAGACTAAAGATTTCTGATGCAAATGGTTCACATCTATTAGTGGTCGACCTTTAAAGTTAATTTAATTATTCATCATGTAACTTTGGACTAAAAAATTAACATCATCTTGCCGACCAAAGTGGTGTTGTGTCATCTATCTCATTTCCACTTGTTGTCCCCCATACATGAGCACCTCATTGAGCTCTTTCGGGCAATAATTAATCGTGTCCGTACGATGACGAAATCCACTAAGTAGTAATTATCAAAATAACAATGTAGTGGAACTGTACTTTAGGAATTAGGAGCCCCAAAGCATATATGTTGAGAATATAAAGTTTGAGTAATGCATATATATTGTTGGAATAATAGTTTGATTAAATCAAAAAGCAAGAATTTATATCTCAAAACCAAGCCCAAAGTCATTAAGAACAACCTAATACTATTACTAAATCACGAGAAACACGTTGATTAAATAAAAATTATTCAAAAACCAACAAACTAAACTGTATATATATACAGATATACATTTTCCAGCGCGAAACATTTAATTATTATTTACAGTTGAGAGATGTTGGTTGGTGGATAAATATAAAGTGTGCGAAACCATACACGAAAATTGCTACTTTGATCATTATCCAAATGCCAACGCTTTCGTGCAAATGACATAAAGGCCCTCAATTTGGTAATAACCATATGTGCAAGCTGTAACTCGAGATGGGCTTTTTGTCAACTAGTTCAGTTGGCAACTCGGAAACTTCAAGGCATTTTGACTTTCTCCATATATAAGAAATTTCCACGTTAGAGTGTGATCAAATTATGATGTAATAAACTAGATGTCCCTATCTATTATTCCCTTCTAATCATACAAGTAATTAGACCATCTACGTATGATTGAAATGTAAACGAAATAGCAGCTATGTTCCATTAAACTAAAATAAAATATAATATAGATAACTTCATGGAACCATCAATTTGCATCCACGCTAACTAATTTGAGACTTATCCGGAAATTCCAAAAAAAAAAAACAATATTAATCTTCAACATATATAGAACAAAAATCACTAAAATATTCTTGTTCTATATATAGTACATGGAACATTTTATGCTTCAAATTCCAAAGCGGTGGCTCTTCATTGACATTCTCTTCTCTCATACCCAACTATTTAATATTTAATAATTGTGGAACATATAAACACAACAATATATGAGAAACATTATTATTAGAAAATAAAAATAATCAAGTGGTGCAAAAGGCGAAGCACCAACATCGCAAGATCTCAAATGGGAAGGGAACTTTTCGTGCACTACAAATTCACGCCCAATCTCCTCACTTATCCTTCATTCAATCTTCTCAATTATCCCAATCTCTTCTCCAAATAAACACTCTCTCAATCTCATTTCATCACACATATATATCAAGAAATAAATAAAACCGACAGAAGAGCACTTTTATCTTTCTCTTGAGCAGTTGATATTATTCCTCTAATAATCTTTTCCCCCATTGAAAAGAAGCCATGTCATCGACCTTAGTACGCAGAAACTTCATGTCTTGCTCCGATCTCCAAGAAACGACGACAACCCTTATTAAACTCAAGGTGCTCGCCGCAACCCCTGAAGAAACCGATCGCCGGCCAACACACGGCGGCTGGGATTTTCTCCGGCCACCTCCTCCTACCGAACATTGCTCGCAAGATCAAGAAAACGACGGCGACAAGACGACGGCGGCGGTGTCTTGCGCTGCAATAAGAACACCGCCGTACAGTTATTTCCCAACAAGACTCAGCCAAGAATCCCTTGAGCTGTGCACTGAGAACCTCGGCAGCGAATCTGGGACGACGGACACGGTGTTCGAATCGGACATTCTTCCAGAACCTTCGAGAAAACAGACGCCGGCCGCACATAACTCTGCCGTCAAATTGCGAAAGAGCCCCAAAAAGGGCAAGAATTTTCCGCCGCCTTTGACTACGATGAGTGGGTCGAGCCCTTTGCAGGTGACGAGGCACGTAGAAGACGGTAGGCTGATTATCGAGGCGGTGGAGAGGCCTTTGAAGAACGGCGTTTTGCAGGCGGAGAGGGGCGGCGGAAGGCTGAGGCTTTCATTCTTGAAACCTACGGCGGAGGAGGGCGGTGGAAATGAGGCGCCGGAGGTGGAAGAAGACGCCCAGCACGGCGGCGTTAACGGCGAGAAGTATCAGTGGGTGGGTAGGTGCAAAGAAGGTGGACATGGCGGCGGCGGCGGCGGCGGCAATGTTATTATTAGAGCAAGTGATCATGATAGCAATTGGAACAAGCCTGCACTTTGGGTTGCCTAATTTTGATTCGTACTTAATATATATGTAAGTAAAGATGTGAAATATTTCTGGGTTTTTTAGATATCTTCATTTTCGAGTTTTTTGTTCCATGGGTTTATGTTTATCCTCTTGCTTATCGCTGAGGGTTTTGCAATTTATTTTTATTTACCATATATTGGGATTATATTTGGAATTGGAAGTTGTGGAGAGCATAATTTTGTTTGAGCAGCAGCACTTTGTTTGGGTGTTCATCATCTATCTTTATTCCTATTTCTTGGATGATGGAAAGGCGAACTTACGAAGATGAACATGAATTGGTACCAGACGTTTAATGATCGTGATGTTAATATGTTAAAGTCCCACTAATTGTGTATATTTGGAATATTGGACACGTACTAGTATAAAAAAATAATTTGTAATATCGTCATCCTTAGACTTTGGAACTTTGGTTTTGCTTCCTCTCAATTATTGCAAATCAGCCAACCAAAGCTTGTAAGTTGTAATGTTTCATCGAAATTTCATCATTTATAGGAAACAAATAATACGAATGTGATTGATGGTGACGAGGAGCGTCGATTATTGTCTATGATTGATTACTAATCATGCACGTGATGATAGTTTCGCAAATTTAATCGTTGAATGATATGGTGCATGAATGAAAACTTAAGTCGGCCCATTAAATTAAGGGGAAATTTTGTTTCAGCCCCGTTACTGTTTAAAATTTGGTTTCAGGTCAAAAAGTTAGTTTTAAGGACTCGATTTCTGCAGTATCACTTTACTGTTTTTGTTACGTAGTACAACTTCGTTGTTCTGCAGTATCACTTCATTGTTCTACAGTACCACTTCATTCTTACTGCATAGAAAATGAAGTGGTACTGTATAACGATGAAGTGCTACTGAGGAATAATAAAGTGGTACCGAATAATCGGGTTCTTAAAACTAATTTTCTTTTATGGCAGGTCATGAACCCTGTTTTAAAACATTTGTGGGACCTTAATCCTAATTAACCCTTAAATTAAGGAAGAATCTTGCAGCATATGCAACCTTTGACCAACTCATTTGTCTAATTGGCTTTCGAATTCCACATTTTTTAGACAGGAACGATCATAAATGATTCTAATGTCGTAGTATAGAAAAAGTTGTTAATAGCCGCCCCTTGTTTCTTCTACTAATAATTTGAAACCACAAAATATTTAAATAAAATAAATGAGCAATAGCATCCGACGAGACTATGGACTAAGGATAAAAGATGAGGCAAAATAGACTGATTAGGATTACTTTGAACGAAATAGTGTATAGTATATTTAATTATTTTGATTAGGGCCCCTCTCTAGTCTTTTTCTTTTGTATATTTTACATGTGTGAATAGGAGGATATTATATCATTAAGATTCACATGCAAGATCTTGCGAAACATCTCATGCAAGATCTTGTAGGGTTTCATATGGGGACATAAGCTTATTCGCAATGATGATGTCGTAAAATGGGAGAAGAAAATTTACTTGCCAATATTAATTTTATGGTTTAGAATATTAAAGGTATATAATAAATAGTAACTACTTTTGCATGATTCATCAAACTCAAAAAATTGATGATCATGCCAATTTTGACTTGAGTATTTAAATTAAACCTTCAAGCAATTTTCTTTACATGTGCCTCGTGACTCGACAAGCATTAGAATGGAAGTGACCCAGTGGCTACGAGAAAAAATAAAATTAATTCGAACATAGTTATATCCAAGCCAATTGAACATCCCTTTCTATTTCAAAGAATAAACATTTTGGAGCATATTTAAAACTTGTTAACAGCTTAAAAGCATATAAAAAAGCAGTCTCTTTTCAGTACCATATTTGATTGTATTCCACAGCCAGAAGACAAAATTTCTGAAAGAAGAATAGTATTCATGAAAGTTGATGGCATATTTATGGTTATCCGTAGGTTTTCATTTACGACCACTACAATCGTAAAAGCTTATCCATTTTTTGATCGAATATGCTGAATGTGAGCACAAATATAATTTTGATATATTTTTTCGTTTGTTTTGCGTCACTTGTTATTTTCTTGCACTTTTGGTTTTGTGTTGTAAGAAAGGTCTAAACTTTAGAAAATTGATTTGCACTCAAAACTTTAGACACACAACCATAAGCCTGATAAAATATCTTTACTTCATGCATCAGATGATAAAATGTAAAAAATATCCAACTATCTCACCGTCCAACCCACCTATGTAAATTATTTCATTTTATATAAACATAAATCTGTTGAAAAGTAGTACTGCATCGTGCTGATTTGTTAGGAAACATTTGCATCTGTCACACACGTTCTTCTTACAAACACCCACATCATCCTATATTTCAGAGATCAATATAAAAAAAAAAAAAAAATTCAAAATAATTCCGATTGGAGATGTTTTTTTGTTGAAATATTATGTCAAACGAATAGCACAGGGCAGAGGGCAGGTTTGAAAATAAAAATTAAAACCTATTTTAGCGTAATTGGGAGGCTAAGATAAGTTATTTCGACGTTCAGCCCCAAATAACTCGACAACATAGCTGGCTTTGAGCCCAAAAAACTCCCAACGTAGGACTAAGGTTAAAACGAAAAAAATTAGAGATCCTATAATTAATATTTACGACAAGTGATGTTGAAGCCCATTGTTGTAATAATAAGCCATGGCCCGTGGGGGTTTGTCTCGTTGATCTCTATTTTTTTAATCTCATTCCTTTCTTCTTCTTCCATCCTTTTTTCTTTGTTTTTGATAAATTGACATCTCATCTTCCCTTGGAGAAAAATGGGGACGACTGATTAACATCACTTGAAGTAAATTCACTTATTTTGTTATGCTAATTAGTTCTTTCTGCATAATTTCTTTAATCACATGATCAAACTCAAAGCACATAAACATAAATTACTTGGTTAAATCTACCCCTTAGCTTTGTTTACTCAAGAAGGAGAAGGACATATCAAAATTGGCACATTGTAATAAAAGACCAAAAATTGAGGTGAAAGTGAACCACACTAACTACATTTCAGTACAAGCTAAATCGATCACAAAAACTACAAAGCTGAATGAGAAGCTGTCATAAAATCAGAGCAACTTCGATCTACCATGGACAACGAGGATGAGAAGCCAAGCATATTATTCCCCAAATCAAAATCAAGAACGTAACCCTCCATCTGATGCCCACCCAAAGCAATCGCATCCATGGACCCTTCTAACCCTCCATTCAAGAATCCCAGACACATAACACCATCGCCGACAAGAACCATTGAGTTTCTCCCATGGATCTTCCACTTCACCATCTCACTTTGCAGAACAAGCTCGACAATGGGGACATTAGGGTTGATGACGTCCGAGCCTTCGGAGCTAAAGCAGGCTTCAAATGGAGCAATGGGTTGCACCATGGTCAAGTTCATAAAGGTCGCAGCTTTTATGTAAGAATCGACGAATGCCCTGTAGATTTTGCTGCCCAAGATCGTGTAAGGGGTTACAGTGCTCAGCCTTGTCTGAAGAGGGCTGCCTTCTTTTCCTAAGGGAACTTTCTTCCCAGAAATGTTGATGGAGTTTACGCTGATGTAGTAACCTCTTTGCAGGCCGTTTCTGTTTTGAAGGAGAGGAGTGTACTTCATTGAGTTTGAGATGTCCGTACTTTCATGGAGTTTCCCATTTCCACCTATGGTTATAACGCCGTCCGAGGAAGATAATGGCAAACATAAAGAGAATCTCCTCTGTAAGAAGCCGAACTTCGTCGGAAACTGCGATGGGAGAGAAATCCTCGAACTGCCCAAACCTAAAATCCCTTTCGCCCCACGAGCCAACCCATCGAGCATTCGATCTGAGGCGCAAAGAAGCAGAAACTGTTCGTGTCCGGCGACGCCGCCGGAGAACTCCACCTTCACTCCGGCCTCGGTCAGCTCCGCCGACGCGGACGTCCTCGAGACGGTGTTCTCCGCCTGCAAGGAGCAGATAGAGCCGCGCTCTGTTCCTCCGCCGCCGCGGTGGGTGAAGCAGTGGTTGGAATCGGAAGTCGATTTCGCCATCGAACACGTGAGGGAGGAGCCCGCCACTCGCCGGTGGGACGGGGACGAAGGGTCGCCGCAGTCGAGCCACGTGTGGGGCCCGCTGAGGTCGACGACGAGCTTGATTTGGTCGAGATTCGGACCCACCGAAACGGCGGCGAGGTACTGATGGGTGGCGAAATCTTTCGTAATTGGGATGATTGCAGCTTTCGGTAGTATGGGTTCGTGAGAAATCGAAGCGTCGATGAGGAGAATTAGTGGGAATAGTAGAAAAATTTTAGCAGAAGAAGCCATTGATTGATTGATGATGAAGATCTGCTCTTTTACTGTGGCGAAGTGTCGCAGTGGAGAAGGGGCTGCTAATTTAATCCTCGGATCGCACCAAGTCTTACTTCCTTTCTTATATTTTATTACCTTTTCCTCGCTCAATAATTGGAATTGAATAATGGATAAGATTAAAGCCGAGTTCTGAGTGTTTGCTGACTAGATTTATATCTCATCCTTTGCGGTAAGTCAATTGTGTGTACCTATTATAAGAGTATTCATTAAAAATTATATATATTTGCCTCTTCAATAAATTGTAAAGCTTATACTATACAGCACTACCATTCCCACCAAAGCAATAATATATTTTCTCGATTATATTTTAATTTATTAGCGGCGCGTGGTATATATAAATAAACGACAAAACAAAATATTAAACCATCCGTAGAAAATATAGAAAGGTGTTAGATAGGAGTAGGAGAAGGCAGGCTCGAATCGAATCTACGCCCACTCCACTTCGATGAAGTGGGAATCGTCATTGACAGGAAAATTCAGCCTCAAACTTGGTCAAATATGAACTACTTGTGTGAGCTATGGGTTACCGCCGCACACTCCAGAGATAGGACTAATCCCCGGGGTCAGATGGATACGTCCCAAACCCAAACAACGATAATCATGGACCTAGGCCCATTGAGACTTCTCAAAGGGAATGTGAAAGGTGAGATTCGATCCTTAACATCCTATCCACATGACCTTTGAGGCCTCCCCCTCAACCATTAGGCAAAGTGGTCATTGGCGTGTGAGGATAATTTCTCACATACAAAAACATATATACAAATATATATATATATATATATATATATATATATATATCTAATATAAATTATATACATGTGTGTGTGAATAAAAATGTATTGATACTTAGAGTGTTCAGTCCCGACTGTAAGATTCAAAAATCAGTATCAGACCTTATGTACTTATATATAATTTCTCAATATATTTTTCCCCTTTTAATGTAGTTGTAGGGATTTTTTCAGGCCCAATTTCAGCCCAAACCCAGGCCCGTATAAGCTTGTGGGGTTCCACTCTAAAACTAATAGGCAATAGAGGGAGTAAACCCACAAGCATATAAACCTCTCAGATTTTTTTTCATTCTATCGATGTGGGATTTGAGATTGCACACCCAACAATCCTCCCGTCAAACTCAAGACCACACACCGGACCCCCCATTCGACGATTATCTGCACCAGCGCTTCTACCGCAATCCCTTCACCAAGCGCTTTTTCACCGCAGATTCACCGATCGTCTCTCCAGAGGCCGGGGACACACCACCCACACCGTATCCGGGCTAGAATTTCTCCATCTGAAGGCACCCTCACGTGTTCGTCCACGCTCACCGCACCATGTAGGAATTTTTTCCAGGTCCAATTCCAGCCCAAACCAGGCCCGTATAAGCTTGTGGGGTTCCTCTCTAAAACCAATTGGCAATAGAATGAGTGAACCCACAAGCTTATAAAGCACTCCTAATTTTTTCACTTCGTCGGTGTGGGATGTGAGATTGCACACCCAACAATCCTCCCCTCAAACTCAAGACCACAAACCAGGCCTCCCTTACGACGATTATATGCGCCAAGCGCTTCACGGCAATCACCTGCCCAAGCGCTTTTTTTCCATCGCAAATTCACTAATCGTCTTACAAGGGCCGGGGACACACCACCCGCACCGTATCCGGGCTAGAATTTCTCCATCTGAAGGCACCCTCACGTGTTCGTCCACGCTCACCGCACCATGCAGGGATTTTTTCAGGCCCAATTCCAACCCAAACCCATGCCCGTATAAGCTTGTGGGGTTCCACTTTAAAACTAATTGGCAATAGAGGGAGTGAACCCACAAGCTTATAAACCTCTCAGATTTTTTTCATTCTATCGATGTGGGATTTGAGATTGCACACCCAACAGTAGTGTTTATCGTATATTTGATCTCTCAATTAGTGAATGGCTACTAAGCCAAGCTAGCTGTTCTAATTGAAGACAACGGCAACAATCTTTACACATCTAAATGATAACGTAGTATAGTATTGAATAACCTATCAAGTTATAGTCTTATAGAGCAAAATCGATAGAAAATATATTGTATATGTAACTAAATGGGCACAAAGAAAGAGTTACTACACCCCCTTCGATATTAACTTCATCTCACGCGTGGATGACCGTGTAATTGTTCCAACTTCATATACGTGAAGGATATATTAGATATACAACCTTTTTACATGCAATAAAATACCCAACCACACACACACACTTACTGACCTACTATAAGCACACCAAAGAGTAAAAACGCGTTACGTAATTGACCTCACGAGAGTTCAACGCACTGCATTTAATGACCCAAAAAACCCTAATCGATATTCCTCTCAGTTGTTGGGTTGGGGTGCTTCTATATAAACAGATGATCGAACAACCAAGAAAAAACAAAACCTAAGTAATACTTTTTGTCGAAGTTCAACTTACAACAGTAGTTATTATTACAAAGCATCATCATGTCTCACATAGCCGTGGAGAGGAACAGAAGAAGGCAGATGAACGAAAACCTCAAGGTCCTTCGTTCCATGACTCCATGTTTCTACATAAAAAGGGTCAGATTATAGATCAAAATATCAACACTTTTTCCATTCTTACATAAATTCATAAACGTCTACACTCACCATTAAAACGCTGTCTCTCTCCTTCTGTAATAATATAAAGAGCGATCAAGCATCGATCATAGGTGGCGTAATAGATTTCGTGAAGGAACTACAGCTCATTCTCCAATCCTTGGAGGCAAAGAAGAGAAGGAAGAGCCTAAGCCCTACTAGCCCCGTATTATTACAGCCGAGCCCAAGGCATCAACAGCAGTTAGTAACGGATAGTAACTGTATTAGTCCATTCGGGGCGAATGCGAATAACTTCAAAGAATTGGGGGCTTGCTGCAATTCCCCCGTCGCAGACGTCGAGGCTAAAATCTCGGGTTCGAACGTTCTGCTGAGGACTATTTCCAAGCGCATCAGTGGTCAAGTGGTGAAGGTTATAGGTGTTTTGGAGAGGCTTTCGTTTGAGATTCTTCGCCTTAATATTAGTAGCATGGAAGACACCGTGCTATATTCCTTTGTCGTCAAGGTAACTGATAATTACCGATGCTTTTATAACATATATATCCACGCAGTTATTATGTTATTGATTTTGGTAATTTTATTAAACAATAGATAGGGCTGGAGTGCCGTGTGAGTGTGGAGGAACTTGCGCTTGAAGTTCAGCGAAGCTTTACTCGTGAAGGTGATGAAGCAGAAGCTTGTATCAAGACTATAACTCAAGTAGAAAATAATCGGAAATAGATCGTATATTATAAGGTTTGTTTTGTGTCATAACAGGCTTCTTGTGGTGCCGTAATTGCTCCACTAATATCATGTAGTAACTTGTTGTTAAGATTGAAACTATTGTTATTACCAAGCTTTTAATTACTTAAGTGTTGTTTATATGCTGATTAATAAAAAAATAGGTTTTCATACATAAAATTTAACAGATATGCACTTTCGTGACGATTTAACCACACGTATCTATGAACGATTTTGTCTAATTTTTTGGTACCAATTGCTCGTTGCGATAAATATGAATTACTTTACTTGTCCCTCTTATATTTCATACCCGAGTAAAACTGTCCGTTTGGTAGGGATGATGAGTTTATATGGTATTAGCTTTAGTTAGGTTTAAATAATGGAGCGTATGAATTTTTACGCTATTTGGACGATTAATTTAAATAATGATCTCGGATGGATTTTCATAGGTAATTTTAGATGTTTTAATTTTAATTAAACTCAATTACAAATTTACTCATATTTTGAAATGAATATTTAATAAATAAATGGTAATTTTGACTTAAATACCTGGGATTAGCTAAAGATAGGGGGAGTGGTAGCGGTTAGCTAATACCTTAATGAGAGTACTAAGGAGGTATTAACTAAATCTCACATTTATGTAAACCCTCCTACCAAACCTATTGATCCTAACTCCTCTAATCTCTCTAATACCCCCAACCAAACATACTTAAGGATAACCTCTAAAAAGTTCCATATATTATTATTATCATCATATATTATATCGGATCAATTCGTTATGATTCAAAGGAGTACCAAAAAAACATAATCTATACTATATAAAAGTTGGATGTGGACTCTCATTTACCACTCTCATAGTCAATTCCTATGTGACATGTCAGTATTAGAAATACAAATGAGTATTTTAGGTCTGTAATTACATATCCATTTATTTTAGTTAATAATAACGTATACTAACAACCGTAAAATAAAATTTTCGTGCATAGCACGGGCCAAAACTAGTAAAAATAAAAAAAAAAAAGTATACTGAGAAACTACCGAAGTCCAAGTCCTTCCTATTATAATTATTCTTATTATTAATATTATTAAACAAAAGCAAATGCATTCGGGCAAGGGTTTGTATGTATCAGCTTATCCTCACATAACGCCGCAACTGTTGGCATTCTCATCGCTGAACATTGAATAACGGTCACGGTCGTTCGGCGGCGGCGGAGGGTAGGCCGGGTAAGGCTGGTGATAGGTCGGCGGCGCGTAGCTCGACGACGGCGGCGGCATAGGAGGACCAAACATCACCGGCTGAGACCTCTCGTTATTACCATTCGCACGCTGCTGATGCTGATGCTGCATCATCATCGCCTGATAGTACTCTGGGCTGATCCCAACACCGCCGCCGGCGCCGCCGCTGCTTCCGGCGCCGCCATTCATCTGCCCGAAATTACCCATCTGGGCAGGCGCCATCGATGGATACCCCATCGGACCCATGTAATTCGCACCACCGCCTTGATTTTGATTCACAGGCGGCACCATCATCGTGTTCGGAGGCATTCCGCCGTTTCCACGAGGTCCTCCGCCGCCGTTGATCTGAATACCACTGCTTTGCGGCGGCCCAGCACCACCACCGCGTTTAGCCCCTTTCCTGCCGCCGCTGACTCCCCCACCTTGAATCGGCAGGTTATTACCCACATTCCCACCACTCCCTTGACCGCCTTTCTTGCTCCCAGAGACGTCTCCGACGCTAGCACCGCCGCCGCGATGGCCGTTCGCCTGAAGAGGGACGTGAGTAGGGCCTGCAGCGCCGCCGCCCTTTTTCAGGTTCAAACCGCTGTTAGAGCCGCCATAGCTATTCCCTTTCATTACAGTCTTAGCCTTGTTCGAAATACTCCCCACATCCTCAAACTCCTCGTCCGAACCTTCGTCGTCATCCTCGTACTCATCGCCGTCATCAATTTCTTCATCTTCGCCGTCATAATCTTCGCCGCCGCCCAAGCCACCATCTTCAGCAACGTTGAACTTCACAGCTTTCTGATTCAGATTAACGTTATTACCGTTGTTCATAGGCATTCTCTGTGGGTTCTGTCCACCACCGCCGCCGCCGGCGTAGGCTCCGCTTCCGCCATTGACGACCTGCGAACTACCACCTGTGGGTTGGGTGGGTTGGTTGCTATTGCCTCCGCCGCCGCCGCCTTTCTTGCGGTCGCTATTACCACCAATTTGCAGATTGTTCACCTGTTCGCTGAGCTGATTCTGGACATTGTCAACGACGTCGTTTTGCGTCGGTTCGCACCATAGCTTAGCTCGCTTGCCATTCTTGGTGAGCTTCTTGATGAGAATGTCGGCGTCGACGTTGCCTGAAACTGTGACTTTGTTCTGTTCACCGTCGATTGATGAGGTGTAAACCCCTGCAAAAAAAATAAATAAATAAATAATAAATCAAAGATTCAATTTTTAGCGAACATTGAGAGTGTAGATAGATAGATAGAAAGGTATGTATTACCATCGATTCTCTGCAAGATTTTCTTCACCTTTCGCTTACACCCTTCACAGTGGATAGAAACATTCAGGACAATAGTCTGCGTCAACAAGCAACGGCAAAAGTTCGTCAAATTGCAGAGACAAACGTTGTCTACTCAATTATTATTAGCTGAAAACAATGTGGTAATGAAAAGAGAGAGAGAGAGAGAGAGAGAGAGAGAGAGAGAGAGAAAGGAAGAAGAAACCTTGATCTTCAAATACTCTTCGCTGCTCATGGTTGGAATTGGATAGCTCTCAAAGCCCAAGAACAGAGTATTCCCAGCAACGATCAGACAAGGGGTGACAGATCTGAGCCACAGAAAAATTTCAAGAAATCATAATGTCAAACTGTGTAATAACGAGCCTTTTAGGAACGATGAACCAAAATTGTTGTCGTTGGACACCATTGATGAAGAAGACCTTCTCTGTTTTCGTGTCTCGTTTTCCCTCCATTTCAGAGTCGAACGAAAACAGAGTGGCACAGAAGAGAGGTAGAAAACAGAGCAATCTTACATTAAAAATCATGTTTTTTTTATCGAACTGCATGGCACTGAAAGATTAATTACAGTTTACGCCATTAATTTATAAAGAAAAGCAATGAACACACCTCTCAAACCTCTTTTGTTCGCTGAAAGATTATTGCTGGGATGATGATAGGCTCTAATTTGTGTGGGCTTTATATAGGGTTTAAATCGAAGCACTACATTTATTACAATAGTCTCTGACTGTAATATAGACATTATACAATTACGGATTTTGTAGCCATCTTTATATCTTTTTATGTGAATGAGATGTTAATTTGATTTGACTTTGAAGACCTTTTGTTGCCAATGTAATTGTATTTGATATTGATGATGTAATCTTTGAATGAGGTTTACCACAATTTGAAACATGAGTGTTGAAATGAATTGGGTACCATCTGTATATGAAAAAGGTATTAGTTCCATTTCACATTAGAAGGAAAGTTGAAAGAAATATAAGATTTACCTCATGGGATTGATAAGGTATTAATAATGAGGTTTTGCATTGTAGTAATATTGGAGTGATTTTAATATTAAATGTTGTTTAAAGTTTAACGTATTTTTGTAATTACTATAAGACTTAAAAAAATAAGTGAAATTATTACTTACTAAAACTTCATATACATTTTCTCCGAATTGAGGTTTTGATTTATGAACCACAGATCACAAACATATTCCCACCACATGCAAAATTAACCAAGAATGCACATCCAAATGGGATCGTCAATGAAATTCATCAAGAATTAGCTATTAAATAAACATAACTTATAAGAGTAACTTCTAATTTCGGATGATAAACACAAAACTTAGAATCGCAAAAACAAAAAAAAAAAAACTTTCATATACGTCTATGAGGAAAAATAACTTTAAAATTTTTCACTTACTCGGCATTTTCGCCATTTGTATTCGCCCAACTCCAATTTGAATCGATGCTTTTCATCTCGCTTTTGCCCTAAACAATTCGAAGAACACCGAAAATCTGAGTTTTTTTTTGCGTATTTCTTATCGCCTTCGTTCTCAAATCGACGAAAATGAAGGCGACAATACGCGTTTATATAGAGGCCTTTGTGACAATATATTACGTTATTAATTGAAAAGTAGCTTTGCTAATTTTCGAGTCAACACTTCAATAATCTCGAGCGGATTATTTAATAAAAATCTCCATGATAAAAAACGAGTAGGTTGACTCGCGGGTTTGGTAGATTTCGTAAAATATTTCATAACGTAAATATAATGTTTTTGTATGATTTTTTACATTATTTTTTGTCTATATTTATTAGAACATAGGATCAATTTTGAATAACTACCGTCTACTACTGTAATAAAAAAAAAAAAAGAAAGAAGAATGCTCGTGTTCAAGCTAAGGGTTTACCATGCAGCCGATGAAAATCATGCTATAGACATATATAGTTGATGTTTGAATTATTGGAAATATCGTAGAGCCAAAATATCATATTCCATGCATTCGAAAAATCACACACGTAAAAGAATAAATAGTTACGATATATAAATATCGTCTACCAATATAAACAAAAATAATAATGCATGGACCATATTAATGGGCCTAAAGCCCAATCTTGTATGAGCCCTATTAGTCTTTCATCATTCTCTTCACACACATTGCTATAAACAAGAAGCAGTAATAGTAAAGAATAAGATGCGCAAACGATTTCATGTCTTAATAAGCTTTTTGGTGTCCACTAAAAAAACAACCAAGAAAGATTTCAGAAAATACACCTAGACAACGAAGCAAACTATATGTATATCGACAGTTGCACGAAACAGAGAACAAATCGAACCAAGAAAAACAAAGACAGAACAGAATTTGTCTATTTGATTCTATACTTTGAGTTTGAAAAGATATCACTGATCCATTCCTTCGATCTTAATCTCTAGCAATGCTTCGATGATCTCCCTGCAAATTGGGCACTTGTTCGATTGAACCCTCAACGCCTTCGCACATTCGCTGCACATACACTGTAAAAATCCGCGCAAAAAATGCTCTCCATTAGAGGCCAAATTACCCAAAAAAGAAAACGAAAGAAAAAATAAAGGGTTCTTGATTTTGCTTAAGCTTACTTACCATGTGCCTACATGGCAGAACAGCTATATCCTTAGGTTCAGACATGCAAATCACACATTCTTTCCCCGAGCCCAGTTTGCCCAACCCATAAATCTCCTTAAGTTCATAGCAAGTATCGTCCACCCAAAGGAGTTGCCTCACTGCTTTAGCAGCGTACTGTAGCTGTTCTTCGTTGTTGCTTGTTGTAACTGCTATTACAACTTGGGTGATCTGTGTCTGAGGAATGGAATGTGCCATGAATTGGTAGCTTCTACTCTCATGGTGGTGGTACATGTAAGGAGAGAAAGTGTCTGCCGATATTACTATGGGAAACACGTCTTCCCTCGAAGAAGAGCTAGAAAGTGCCTCGGAAGGGAAGTAGCTGAAGTCCATCCCTGTTCCTGGAGGTTGTCTGAATTCTTGGCGAAGACCCTTTCGAAATGGGACTTTTATGGGGACGTAAGTGTCGGGAAATAACGGGACAACCCTTCGGTTTGAATCCTCCTTTGCGAAGTAACATATCGTGATGCTGTTAGCAGATAAGAGAGGCCAAGAAAGGAGTAAATAGATGGTGTAATTAGACCAAAAAACACATCTTCATCACAGTAAAGTTCCCTGCTTGCCTGAATTAAGACAGCCCAAAGACATGTTCTTGGGGCAAACAACAACAATTCGAAGAACAGACCAAAGTTAGCCGATCAAAGAACACATCTGCTACAATCACATAAACAGAACAAACAGCAAAAAAGAACCCAAGTTTAACACATTAAACAAGATAGAGAACACTCACCTTCCATCAAGCAAAGCATCGAAGACAAAGGACACCAAGTAACGATCAGGGTTCAGCTCATCTGCTTCAAGCCTCAAAGAATCCTTATGAACATTCACATCGCTGTTGACAACCTTAGCCATCATCTGATCATCGGCCGTCATCCTCGGCTGACCCACGACTAAATTCCCAAAACAGGGGTGACCCACCACGCCACCGCCGCCTCCACCTCCGCCGGCGCCGGCGCCTACAATCTCATTATTGCAGACGCTGTATCCGTTGGAACCGTAGAAAGAAGGGTAGTAAAGTGACGGTGGCTGAGGTGAAGGGGTGTAATAAGAGTAGTAATCCAAGGGGTTGTAGGGCGGCGGAGGTGGGTAGGTAGGTGGGTGGGCGATGGCTCTTCTTGGCGTGTTGGCGTTTGCGTTGCTGCCGCTGCTGCTGAAAGCAATGCCCATGGTTTCTTCTCCCCAATCTTTTTTTTTCTTCAATTTTCTGGATATTTCATTAGCTGGTTCTTGATGGTGCGGTGGAGTTTGATTTCATTTTCTTTTGATTTTTTTTTTTGGGAGGTTTGGGAAAGGAGTCAAGTCTGTGTAATCCTTACAGGTGTCTCTTCAAGAACATGACTCCATTACCCATTATTTTCAAGAAAATGTGAACTCTCTTGGATGTCCTAATCCTATGAAATACATGGAAATTGCGTGGTAATAATTTATTGGAAAGTCTAATTAATAAATCTCTGTTTTGGGGTTACCGTTAGTTAGTGGTTTTTCCCAATTTATATTCTGGAAAAAGAAAATTAAATATGGGTCGTTTATAGGGAAAAGTATTTGTTTTTACTTGCTATATTATTATTTTGTGTGGATTGCGACTTGCGAGTACTTGACTAAGGGTATGGTTTGTATACAAAATATGAAATTGATGTTTCTATGGTAAATGGATTTAATTATAAATATTATTAGAAAAATAAGATTTGTGATTATAAATTTGAAATTACGATTGCAAAATATTTATATGTTGTTGCCATTAAATAAAACTTCAAAGAGCTATGTATATTTATATATAACGATTAGGAAACGGTTTATGTTTCTACATTATCTCGTACGTTATCATTGTTCGGCAAAAAAGCATTAATCATCTTTTCCAAAGTATTGATTTGTGATTACTTAAATGCTTAGTGATCCCTATTTACTTTTTTTTTTTACATTTTTATTTTTGGAAAAGAATAAAGAATATGAACTCCTTTTATTTATACTACACCTTTGCTTAAAGCCACGGAGAATGTGCAAAACTTCCATTTCTTTAACAACTCCGAGACCTTCTTTTTCCACTCCGCAAGCAATGTAATGATAATTGTTTAACTTGGTCCAAAAAGCAACATTGAATGCCATTTATTTTCATTGAATATATACATGTTCAGCTACAAAAAAAATTAATTAGTTTAATTGTGTAAATAGATAGAGATGATTATGCTTAGTTAAACGCAATCATAAACTAATTTAGGGCTTAGAGACGAGTCAAATCGACTCACTAGCTCGACGATCTCAAGTTTCATCGTTAATAATACGAAATTTTGGGTGTTAGCTCATGCTTTTTATAATTTTTTGTAGTAAAAAGTTAAAATTTGATTTTGCTCGTTCTGAAAAAAGAAGCTCACCAGTCGATCTTGAACTCAATAATTTATCTTGAAAGTCGAACTTATCGAGCTCCAACTAAAGTAGTAAATCTTAAGAATCGAGCTTGACTCGTTTACATCCCTAAATTAACCGACAACCTCTCATATATCAGAAATTTTTTAGTACAAAATCAAATTGGAAATGAAGTCCCAAGCGAAGAAACACTCACAAGATTATATAAAGAATATATATATATATATAATCAAACAAGCATCATAATTTATAAAACTCTCTCAACAAAAATCAGGGCTTGATCTCTTTCGAACCAACAAGCACCCCTTCTGATGATCCCTCAAAACCCTAATCTCAGAAAAATTCCTCAAATCCTCAAGGCTTATATACTGCTGCTTAACCATCCTAGAAAAATTGCATCCATTATCATGAATCCATATGTAAGGCTGGCAAGTTTCATCATAGTAATACAACAAACTCCTCGCACCTCCAAGATTGCCTTTAACTTTTCCAGGCATGTAAGCTTTGTATATATCTTTGCCCTTTAATCTCTTCGACGAGCCAGGCTTGAGCGTATGAACTTTCTTCAGTATCGAGCCAACCCTCACTTGAAGTTCGATGGGACTATCGCTGAAATTCCATATTCTCGTCCCAGGCCCTGAGAATTTCGTGCGATCCTTGCATGTGTTGAAGCATTGTAAGAACTTGACAATAAGGCTGAGATGCTTCATGATAATAATCTGAAGGGCTTGCTTTATTTGTAGCTTGATATAATCACATGTGTATGTATGCATGTATGTATGTATATATATAGATGGGTAAATGCTGTTAGGAGTGTATATTGATGAAATCTTGGGGGAGGCAATAAATGGATAGTTTGGTAGGGGGCCTTTTAACATATATACACCATTGCCCATTAAATTTTCATGATGAATAAGCAAGAAAAGTTAGGCATCGTCAGGGGATGATGGCAAAGAATTCAATGGGGGGAACTGTTCTTCATTTAACAATATGTGAAAGAAATGAGTGGTTATATGTGCCCACCACCATTATTATGATTTGCCTTCAAATTTCATCATTGTGATCGTAGTATGGCGCACTTTTTGCTCTCTCTCTCTAATGGAGGTTGTAGCAGCAGAAGTTAAGGCACGACAGTGCTGTTTCACTGGAGAAAAGGTAGCCACAGAATATATAGTGCTCAATATGCAGAAATATTTCATCATTACTTTTGGAATTCATACAAGTACAATATATATTTCATCGTCAGCAGTATAGGAGAGAGGTGAGGTGATACGGTCAATAAAGCAAACTAAAACATCGAAATCACATAGATCATGACGCTCCTTTCGGTTGTATAAAACAGTAGAAAGAATAGCACTTGAAAGACTCGCTTTCTTCTAGCTTGAAATGATGAGCTTTCGTCCGTACATTACTTCCCTTATTTGTAAGTTGTATGTAACCTCTAGCTATCTCATGCGAAAAAAAATTGGAAAAACAAACTCTGAATTCAATTTCGGCCCTAGTTAATGGACCAATCACCAATCAAGGCCGTATTAGAGCGAAAACCCATATGGAAATAAACAACCTTCTAATAAAAAAAAGGGCGATTGTGGTTCGGGCCCCTAGGTAAAGTTTTATTAGGGTTCATGATCCTGTCAGACAAAGTTTAGTTTTAGGAATCCGTTTTTAAATTTTACTTAAAAGAAAATGACCTCTGACCAAAATACCCTTATAAAAGTGGCATGAGAAGTTATATTCAGCGCCCTTGTTGTGTTATCAAATTGCAATATATCATTATCGCATAACAAGTAGTAAAACCACGCACAAATGTGTTACTGCAAATCCAATAAGTGGTATCAACACAATAAAATGTAGTTTTTGAAGCATATGCCATTAACATGCTTGCTTGATAACACTTCATATACTTCGACGTAACACTTCCTTGTTTCTGGGTAACACTTCATGCTCACTTCATGCTTTCCGGGTAACACTTCCTTGTTTCTGGCTATTATTATACGTGATTAACATGCTGGGCAACCGTTCATGCTTTTCGGATAACACTTCCTTGTTTCTAGCTAATATTTTCTTGTAACGCATTTTTTGTAAGAGAATGCAGTTAACCCATGAAGTGTTATGCCAAATTCATGAAGTGTTACTCTATAGCTAATAAGTAGTATCAACTGAATAAAATTAATTTTGAAGCATGTGCGATTAACATGCTTTCTCGGTACACTTCATGGTTTTTGGTACCACTTCATGCTTTTCTGATAACACTACTTTATTTATGGATAACACTTTCCTTTACTTCATGAAGTGTTACCACTTCATGCTTTTCTGATAACACTTCCTTATTTCTCAGTTCTCACTTTCGTGTAATTCATGAAGTGTTACCCAAATGCACAAAGTGGTATCTGTTGATTGTTTGGAAGAAATGATGGCAAACATGTGTAATTTTCGCAATAGGAAGGGGCAAATGAGTCGTTTTGCTCAAAATTAGTCCTTAACTTTAAGAAAAACTTCAAATAGATCCATATCTCTATTATAAACGTTATTGTATTCTAAAACCTAACGAAACTATGTTAATTTGGCCATAGTTACCAAAAAAAAAAGTTCTTTTTTGCATGAAAGAAGACATCTCAGTTAGTTCTCACGCCGCCACTTGGCAACAAACGAATCGATCACAAGGCCATCACTTCCTCGTAACTCTTAACTCACACACGCCTTCTTCCGTGACACCTTAGATCTCCAGGCTCAGATCAAATCAGGCAATCGAACATAAGAAAATACATATTAGATTGATGTCACTAATGCACCCAAATCACATACACAGCGCCGCCACCGCCGATTTCCTTGGGGCCGAGATAGAGTTCGGAACGGCCAAATGGTACGCCTACTGCGGCGTATCTTGCGGGCTCGTGGCGTTTGCGGGCCTAATGTCGGGCCTCACTTTGGGCCTCATGTCGCTTGGCCTCGTCGACCTCGACGTTCTCCAGCAAAGCGGCTCCGACGCCGAGAAGAAACAGGCCGGTCAGTCACTTCTTTCCTCCATGTCAGACAAAAAAACTCAGTTTTTATTTCATCGCAGTCTCTATGTTGTTGTCTATGGAGATCGATCGATTTCATCATCGTCCTTTTGTTTTCCTCAGCTGCAATCCTCCCCGTCGTTCAGAAGCAGCATCAGCTCCTCGTCACACTCCTCCTATGTAATGCAATTGCAATGGAGGTAATATTAAAGCTAATGTCCGAAAATTATCAAAGAGAAGGGGTCGTAGAAAACTGAGGAAGAACTGTTATCTTTGCAGGCGCTTCCGTTATACTTGGATAGGCTATTCAATCAATACGTAGCTATCGTACTCTCTGTCAGCTTCGTTCTTCTGTTCGGCGAGGTTAAAACTGCAGTGCATTTCTTATTAGCAGTTAAGCTCTGAATTTCTTTCATTACAATGGCAGTTTTCTTATAAAAACTGTGAATTTCTCTCCAGGTTATTCCTCAGTCGATATGCAGTAGATATGGTCTAGCAGTTGGTGCGAATTTTGTATGGCTCGTTCGAATCCTCATGATCGTCTGCTACCCCGTTTCTTACCCAATTGGAAAGGTATACGTACGATGATTCGAGAAGAAAAGAGAAGAAAAGAAGAGATCGCTTCCACGTTGTATTCGCTTTTTCTTGAATTTTTTGCGCCTTTATTTTTCAGATTTTAGACCGTTTGCTGGGACAAGACGAGGCGATGTTCAGGCGGGCTCAGCTGAAGGCGCTCGTATCGATTCACAGCAAAGAGGTTGTTATCTTTAGTTTTTGGTTGTCGTTCTCCTTTTCACATCGGTTAGTTAAGCGGGATTTTTTTTTTTTCTCGCTCGCTCGTTGTATTTAGGCGGGGAAAGGCGGCGAACTAACGCACGACGAGACTACGATAATCAGCGGAGCGCTAGACTTGACGGAGAAGGTATACATGTCCAAGTGGCTAAACAAATGAGGTCTTATTTTTTTCTAATGCGATGTTTTCTGCGCAATAAACAGACGGCTAAGGAGGCAATGACGCCTATCGAATCGACGTTTTCATTGGACGTGAACTCGAAATTAGACTGGTATTGCTTGTTGGTTAAGCCGCATTCTGTTCGCTGTAGCTTTTCTGATGAGTTTTTTTTTTTTCAGGGAAGCGATGGGTAAGATTCTATCCCGTGGACACAGTCGAGTCCCCGTATACTCGGGAAACCCGAAGAACGTCATCGGGCTTCTACTGGTAATAAAATGTTCGACAAAAATCAATCAATTTCGAAAATGTTCACAACTATCCTACCCATGTTGGTATACCAACCCAACTACCTTCAATGTTCGACGCGTAATAAAAAAAAATATTTTTTTTTTTGTTATGCGTTACAATTTCCATCAGTTGGGTTATCACTCACTTGGGTAGGACATAATAGACCTTCGAAATTTTTATTTCTTTTCTATGATTAAAAGTTGATCGTCGTTGACCAGGTGAAGAGCCTCCTCTCGGTCAGACCCGAGGCAGAGACGCCCCTAAGTTCAGTCTTAATCCGCAAAATTCCACGGTAGGGAGATTGAGGGTGCGTTTGGTATGAGGAATTCGATGCAGGAAATAAAAAGGAAAAGTTATAATGATACGCATTCAAGCATTGTACGTTACGCTTCGCGTATCGTCGTACCGTTACACTTTTTCTTTTTCTTTTTTTCTTTTTAGAATCGAATTCCGAGTCCCAAACGCACCCTAAAAAATATTCAAACTATTATTATCTTTATCTTAACGAAACGGTCCCTTCTCATCGCCAGAGTTCCCGCGGATATGCCCTTATACGACATACTCAACGAGTTTCAAAAGGGAGGAAGCCACATGGCCGCCGTAATAAAATCCCGACCGCAATCAACAGACGAAAAGCCTCGGTCTTCAGAAGAAGAAAAACCCGAGGGCGGGAAATTGGAGCTGACGACTCCTTTGCTTTTGAAGAAAGAGGAAAACGCCGTGATCGACATCAACAGGCTTCAGAAATCGCCTTCCATGTCTTATAAGGACGCCGTGATCAACAGATCTCCGCATTCGTTAGAGGACGGTAATGATTCTTCGGGGGAAGGCGAACAACAAGTCATCGGCATCATTACATTAGAAGACGTCTTCGAAGAGCTATTGCAGGTAATGCGTATGCAAAAAAATCGACTTCTTTTTATGTATGAATCTTTTTGCTTCGATGATGTAGGAGGAGATTGTGGATGAGACGGATGAGTTCATCGACGTTCATAAAAGGTTTATCATCGAAAATATTTTCTTGTAATAGCTATGAATGTTCGAAATGGCGTCGAGGCTAAAGTTGCTGTATTTATATAGGATACGAGTTAAAGCAGCTTCAACGATGTCCCGTGTGCCGTCGATTAGGAGGGTAGGGAGCTTAAAAGCAGCTGTAAGTTCATCCTTACTATACATTGTAATGATTTTTTTTTTTTGTTTTTTCGGACAAAACATCGTTCGTAAATTCACGCAGATCGGGCAAAACAAGCAAACATCTTCGAATTGATCGAAGAAGGTCTCAACAAGAAATGCCCAGGAGTTAACTGCTTTTAGTGTTTTAGCAAATCGAATAAGCAATTGAGAGAGACATGCAGATAAGATTGTGGGTTCGAATTGGTTTTAATGTGCATACTTCTTAGGCTAATGGTGATCCTATTTCCCAACAAAGGGAATTTGACAACTGAAAATATTCATTGGAAAATAATATTGGAACTTATCATTGCTAAATAAATCATCACCTTCTATATAGTATATACACTAGTTCAGTTTTATTGTCCGTAGTTCAAACCATCACATGTAAGAAAGAGAAGCCTTATCCGTAAAGCTCAAAATTTTGTGTAGACTTGGTTTGATGACCTTATACAGCAAAAACAATTTTCCTCCACTCAACACATACCCACTCCTATCTACTACTGAACTAAAAGCAAAAGCCACTAGAATCTCTTTTTATATAATATAATATCGCAAAAACCATATTTTTCAGCTGTTCTCCAATTTACTCTTCTGCAGTTCCGAGGTGAGGAGACTTTTATATGTCGTCATTCTTCATGTTCTTACATAATTAGCCGTTATACAGTGTAAGAGTCTACTTTTTTTAAATTCCTCGTTTTACAGTCAGTGTGATTCTTAGATTTGTTTTATTTTTTTTTTCCTGTGTTTGCGGAAAAGAAAAGGAAAAATGGCGCAAATCTTGGCACCTTCGGCACAATGGCAGATGAGAATCGACTCAAGCCGACTGAGTTCGAAGATGCTGAACACGTCGGCTTACGGCAGAACAAGAAAATGGCGGTCAAGGGTCTCCGCCAATTTAACGTGCTCGTCGTTAAGTCGGAGCACAGCACGGTCAACCGCCTCGAACAGATGCTAAACCTCGACGTCACTCCTTACACCGATAAGATTATCGCCGAGTACATATGGCAAGCGTTCCGCGCTTTTGTGTTCTTACGAAGGCCACATATTAGGGCTCGTTCGTCTTAATATGCTACGTTTTTTTTCTAATAGGATTGGAGGTTCGGGAATCGACCTGCGCAGTAAGTCGCGGGTACGTCCTTTTACTCATTCTTCGTTTCTACAATTTGATACTGCTGAACGAACACTTCAGCTAAAAGCTAACCTTTAAGGGAGTAATGTATATTATTTTAACGTGTCTCGCTACGTTTAGGCTGATTTCTTTCTTCTATAACATTAGACCTATAGTACCAATTTAGCGGATGGTCATCAGCTCTTACACATTGCTGAATGATCACTTCACGTAAAACCTTAAACTCTGGGAGAGTGTGTCATATTTTAAAAAATTTCCCAACAGAAACGTAACAACTTGATCTTGTTGTTATTTCCGATGGGTAGACCATATCGAAGCCAGTGGAGCACCCGTCCGAGCTTCCAAAGTGGAACTACGACGGTTCGAGCACGGGACAAGCCCCCGGCGAAGACAGTGAAGTCATACTCTAGTAAGATCATCGTCTCGTCTCTATAATAAAAAAAACACGACAATTATCCCGAAAAAAAAAAAGATTCAAAATTTTACTCGTCCATAATATTAAGCCCGCAAGCGATCTTCAAGGATCCATTTCGAGGAGGAAACAACATATTGGTCATATGTGACACTTATACGCCGGCTGGCGAACCGATCCCCACCAACAAACGCCACCGAGCCGCTCAGATCTTCAGCGACCCGAAGGTCGCCGCCGAAGTTCCATGGTTAGGCACTTTCTTCTTTTGTCTCATTCGTCTATATACTATTCATACAAAAAGACATAGGATTGGTCACCGAGGAACTAAATCGACTCCGAAATTAGGTTCGGGATCGAGCAAGAGTACACCTTACTCCAATCCAACGTCAATTGGCCTCTGGGTTGGCCCGTCGGAGCCTACCCCGGTCCTCAGGTAATGAAATTTTTATTCTTTTCCTTTATTTTTTATTTAACCGCCGACAAAAAAAATCTCGTAATTTGTAGGGACCTTACTATTGCGGCGTGGGAGCGGACAAGTCGTTCGGGCGCGACATATCGGACGCTCACTACAAAGCTTGCTTGTACGCGGGCATCAACATTAGCGGCACCAACGGAGAAGTTATGCCCGGGCAGGTGATGTAATAGCGAATAGCGCTCTTACTTTCGTGTTCGATTCTTATCCATGCCATGAAATAGGAATTACCCGACTTTAGCGCACGAGCACTCTACGAGTTTGCTTAGGGTGGCTTACCACTGCGATTTGCAGGCAAATCGCAGTGGGCGTAAATTTACCCCATTTGTGGTGGGGTTCCTTGCATTACTAAAAATTGCGCTCTCCGTCTAAAGTTTGTTCGTTGCAGTGGGAATTTCAAGTCGGGCCTAGCGTTGGAATCGAAGCTGGTGATCATATATGGTGCGGAAGATATCTCCTCGAGGTAGTTTAAAATCTTTAGCAAAAAAAAAAAAAAGGACGTCGAATTAATATAAGAAATAGCATACGAAGATCTGATTCGTCTACCCGATTCGAGCAGAGGATCACCGAACAAGCCGGGGTCGTCCTGTCCGTCGATCCAAAGCCAATCGAGGTATAACTAATACGGTCCATATATACGACATTGAATCGAAAAATTAGTCTTATGCGTCGAAAAAGGTACGAAAAAAAATCTAATCCTCGACGCGGTTTTTCGTTTATTCCAAGGGCGACTGGAACGGCGCGGGGTGCCACACGAACTACAGGTACGGAAACGCGACTTCGACGATCATTATCATTTATTGCAATGCAATAGAAATGAAATTACAAACGTGTCCGAAATTTTGTTTTTACAGCACCAAGAGCATGAGGGAAGAAGGAGGATTCGACGTGATAAAGAAGGCGATCCTAAACCTCTCCCTTCGACACAAGGAGCACATCAGCGCTTACGGAGAAGGAAACGAGCGAAGGCTTACGGGGAAACACGAAACTGCCAGCATCAACACCTTCTCATGGGTACCATCCATATATATAATTACATACAAAACAAATTACAATTTTCTTTATTACATTTTGCTGTTCTCACGTAGGGCGTTGCTAACCGGGGCTGCTCGATCCGTGTGGGAAGAGACACGGAGAAGAACGGCAAAGGTCTGTAAGAACGAAGCCCAAGTGAAAAAATCAATGCTTTCTTGTATCGAATTGAACTTCCTTAGATAATCAACGAATATGTTAATATGTAGGTTATTTGGAAGATAGGCGTCCAGCATCTAACATGGATCCGTACGTTGTGACGTCGCTGCTGGCGGAGACGACTCTGTTGTGGGAGCCGACGCTCGAAGCTGAAGCGCTCGCTGCTCAGAAGGTGTCTTTGAAGGTTTAATTTGCCGGCCGGCCAAGAATGGAAGAACCTTAAGAGACGAGGAGGGATTTGCACCACTATTTCCATTGTGTTTATTTAGATTCCCACTCCCCTTTTTTTTTTCAAGTCAAATGCTGCTTGCTCGCTTGTTTCACTGTACCCAAAGGATCGTCTTATAATCGAATCGACTGTGATGTTGAGATTCAATTCATATCAAAAATTAATGGAGGAATGATAGACTAGGTATAGTTGAAAAAATAAAAAGAAAAGTTGACTTTGATAAGCTTTTAATTCCACGGTCGTTAATTAAAGAAAAATAATCCCTCCGAAAAAAAATTAAAGAAAAATAATTAACGAAAGTATTATTTAATTAAATTTTCTCTCGTTAATTTCGTCTATATACCTAAATCACGCGCTTTCGCAAGTGGATAACTTTGTCAACATCTAGAGAGAGAGAGAGGGCAACAACGACATAGAAAGGAAAACGTCGACCGTAATCGTCGGCGACCGAAAGAAAATATCTGCAAACATGTACGGATTCACCGGTTTGGGCAAAGGCCACGACGCAGAGATCGACCTCGAATCTGGAGGAACTTTGTACCCTGGATTGAGCTATGGCGAGAACCAGCTGCGTTGGGGGTTCATACGCAAGGTGTACGGAATATTGGCGGCACAGATCGTACTCACCACCATCGTCTCCGCCGTGACGGTTCTCTACGCGCCGGTGAACGATCTCCTCCGCGGAAACTCCCTGTTGCTGTTGTTTCTCATCTTCACGCCTTTCATATGTGAGATTCTTCTTTTCTTTTTTCCTTCTTTTTATTTTTTGTTTTTTGATGATTTAGTTTTTAGAAGGGTAAGGGAAGCCCGATCTACACACTTGTCTGATTTTAGAGAATCGATTCTGTTCTTGTTATTGTCTCCTTGAATTTTCTGCTTGGGACTGGAATTAAAGGCCGATCTATGCATATTTCAGATTTGATCAATTATGTTTGCTTGTTTCTCTGCTGTGCACGATGTCGATTTGATTCCCTGGTCCGTTCTGGGTAAAATCATTTGAAGGGGGGGATATGTTTTATCTACCCTTTGCACATGTCAAGTTGACGCCAGAGCTGATTTCGTAGTAATTTTAGTTTATATGAAACGCTAGCTATCTGATGATCTCCGACAATTTGGTTTGCCTTGGTTTCCTTTATTTGCTCCCCGCTATATTCATCCATGTTGCTAATGAATTTGCGTTCTGTACAGTGCTGTGGCCCTTGCATGTCTATCAGCAAAGGCACCCATTGAACTTCGTTTTCCTCGGGCTCTTTACTGCCTCCATGAGTCTCACTGTTGGTGTCAGCTGTGCCAATACCGAAGGTTGTTTGATATTTTTTTGTAAATTCTTCGATCAAATGAACGTCATGGAAACATTTATTACCTCTCAACTGAACCGATTACAATTTTACAGGAAGAATTGTGCTTGAGGCGTTAATCTTGACGTCAGGTGTGGTTTCAGCCCTAACTGGGTATACTTTCTGGGCTTCTAAGAAGGGCAAGGACTTCAGCTTCCTCGGACCCATATTATTTACTAGCCTTTTCGTCTTGATCTTGACTGGCTTTATTCAGGTCTGTCTCTCTTTCCCTCGTGTATGTGCGTATGTATGTGTATTTCCCTGAACATTTGTTCTTACCTTACCATGTCGATGATGCAGATGGTCTTCCCACTAGGCTCAACCTCAATAGCCATCTACAGTGCAATCAGCGCCATAATATTCTCGGGTTACATAGTCTACGACACAGACAACCTTATCAAGCGCTTCACTTACGACGAGTACATTTGGGCATCGGTCACTCTCTATCTCGACGTTCTCAACCTTTTCCTTACCATTCTCAGGATGCTGAAGCAGGAAAATTAAGGCCCTCCCTCAACTCAGCTCAGTCATGATGGTAAAGTAAAGCCTTTATCATAGTGTTTTCATCTTTGCTGTTCAACTGTGTCCTACATTTTGTATAGAAGCAAACTATGGTCATATTTGCTGTTACTTCTCCTCTGCCCATGCACTTGTGGAAACCCCTTTTGGGCTTTGTTTGTGGTGCATTTGATAGAGAGTATTTGCCTTATGAATTATGAGAGTGGAACCTACGTGGGAAGAAATAAAAAAAATTGTGTTCATTTTGCTGTTGTTACCGCGATTGTGATTGGGATCATAAACAATTGTAGCTGGCTTAGCTTTACAAGGTTGTCATAAGGCAAGGCAAGGCAAATACTAACATATTGTGAATCGTTGACTCATAATTGTTGAGTTTTTACTATACAACTGTCCACAGGGAAAGATATTTCATATCCCATTGAATATTGATCTCTCGATTAAAGGACACAGGCGAGAATCCAATGGGTAATGACACAGACATGTCAATGACATTGGTGGTTAGCACTCTTACTTTGTATATATATATATATATATATATATATATATATATATATTGCACGGAAAATACTTATATAATCAATTTTGAAGAGAAATTGGCTATCTAAGACAAAATGTAATAAGCTTGAAGGGAGTTACTAAACCTATTATCTAGAGGCCGTATTAAATGACAACGTGCCACAATAAATATTGATACATATGCATTTAACAAAAAAAAGAACATCTTGACGATAACTTGAATTTAGGTAGGCCCGAAAAATTGATATCCCTCGCTAATTTGGTGGATCATGTCTCTGTCCATGCATGTTCATCTTTGTCTAAAACTAACCATGTTATGATGATTCTTAATTGCATCGAAAGACACACATTAATTGAAATTAAACTTGAACGTACAAGAAGTATCGAACATTTTTTCTACACATTGCATTGATCGATATCTCAATCTCGCCTATCCGTTCTTCTTCCTTTCTTCAAAGGAAACAATGGAGGCAATACGACGCTGTTCTTTGTCTGCGTGCAAATGGGCACATTGATCACAGGTCTAATCCTAAAAGTCGCAGATTTTGTTCTCTCAAGCCCTTTCTTGCGAACTCTTTTCACAGACTTGTCTTCTTTGCCATCGCCATTTTTCTCGTCTGAAATATCACCGACAGCTAATGAAGAACTTCTCGACGAAGAAGAAGAAGAAGAAGAAGTTGAGTGAGTCGTCGTCATCGAAGTACGTGGATTCTTCCTCAACCTAAGCAGTTCTTTCCACAGAACAGTGCAATTAGGTGGTCTCGGCGATGGGTCATCGTCAAGAAACAAGCTCATCCTCGGCTCTTCTTTATTGCTATTTTTAGTCTCGCCTGCTGCTTCTTCACTCTTAATAACCTCAGCTTGTTCTTCGATACTGATAACAGTCGTCGTACTAATCTCACTTTTCATGAGCGCCACCTCTTCGAGTTTGTCTGCGTAGTGCTTCTGCCAACAAAATGGTAGTAATTTGCCTTCGTGGAACAACTCGTCAGCAGTGATCATCATGTCTGAGGCCGCGACGTCGACATTCCCAGCTAAAAATTCGAAATCTGAAAGTTTCGATCTTTCATTTCCTGCATCTTCTACAACCTTAGGGCGTGCAGAAGCCGAACTCTTATCGTCTAGAAACTCTGCAGAGAATGAAATGCGAGGGCTCGAATTGGACTCGACGTTGTTCTTCAACGTCGTCTCTTGGAGGGTTTCGAGGGAAACCATTTCTGATCACTTTTACAGCGGAATATAATGGAAGCAAATTTTGGGAGGCTTTAAGTGTTCTTTTCCTTTTCCTTTACTGATTATGGGGTTTGGATGGTTGAGGTGATAAGAGCTGTCTGCATGAGTTTATAGAGTGCTTTGTGGGGTGTGAGATAATTTATTAGTATTACTATTACTACTATTTTTTTTTGACAATATTTCGTCTCTTTTGCGTTTGAATGTACGTATATATAATTCTTTGCAGTGAAGTGACTAACTTGGACAGTGATATGATTATTAATTAGTTAATTGCTAGAACTATCCTAGATAATGAATAAGATAATTGTGGCAGTTGATCTTAAACATAAATTAGTCGAAGAGAGAAATAAATATTATTTTGACAGAGATTCACAATAATAATATGGGAGGATGAGTCAGAGTTAGACATGTGTGATCACATGAGCCTTCTTACATGCCATGTGAAAACAGTCCTATTGTCCAGAATGATTATTTACTGGACAAAAATCCTATATATTATATATATCCATCTGATCATTATTCTAATGACCCCCTAATTAAGACTTAATCATGAAATATCACCGTATGATTGTACCCCATAAAGCCACAGCTAATCAAGAATCCTGCGAATCTTTTTTATAATGTTCGGTGAATCGAAGGTTGTAAGGTGTTTGTAGAGCAAAGCAACCCTCGGACTAGGGGTAACGACCTTAAGGACGTTAAGTAAACAGTTGGACAACGACCGAAAATGAAAGAAAACTACAAAACAACCAAATTTTACAAGTTGCAAAAGTGCACTTGATATGTCGACAAGGAAAGAAACACAATGTCAGATTATAATTGAAAACATTAATAAGTTAGTTTCATTTCACGTGGCGGGCAAATGTACGTAGACACTGAAATTCTCAATAATAAATTCTATTTTTTTTTTTTGAAAAAATACCAAACGCAATAATAACACAAGGACAAGAAATAAGCAAACATATCAAACGTCACATAGATAAAAACTCGATCACTCTCAACGCGCCGCCCTCCTCAAACAACCTCCCTGCTAGGCAGAGGCTTACCATTATCATCGGTGAAAAACCTCTTCCAAACAGGATGTGCCCTCCAAACCCGTTCTTCGATCAAATCGATGGGAATTCCCTTAGTCTCGGGCAAGAGGAACATCACAAATAGACCCATAATCAGAATCCACGCGGAGAAGAAGAAGAAAATGCTGGCCTTTAAGTGGCACATCATGGAAAGGAACGCCTGGGCGATGATGAACGTGAAGGTCATGTTAGTGCTCACTGCTATTGCGAATCCCGACGTCCTCGTTTCGATTGGGTAGATTTCGCTCGGTATGAGCCAACCCATTGGGCCCCACGACCATGCGAAGGACATCACGAAGGTGCAAACGAGGACCACCACCGTAGCTGCTAGGCCCTTGTGGAGCGTGCCAGTGGGCTTGAGGTTCGTCACCAAGATGGCACCGATTGCAACCTATACATAGGTAGGATTTAGAACCAAGTATCGATTTTTTTTTTTTCGAATTAGGGTTTTCTTTCAATATAATCATGCGCACAAGCGCACGAATATGGGTCGTAAAACACAGATCCAAAATCGATTTTTTATTCTAGGGTTTTCTCGATCAGTGCGGGTAAGCCAGAAAAGTATGCATCGAACATGCAGAACCATGTCGATTTCGATTTAGGGATTTCTATGTAAACATGCACAACGTACACAAAAACATGTATGGGTCGTTAAAAAAAACAAAGATCGATCTTGATTTTTAGGGTTTTCTCGATCGATACGGGTGAACCCAAAAATCATATAGATACATGCAAAACCATGCTGATTTCGAATTAGGGTTACTTTAAAGACCTGCCTTAAATCGAATATACGAAACCATAATACATGTCACGTTAAGGGTTTTGTTGATCAATCCACATAAACATGAGCAACTAAAGATTAGTTTTAGGATTTTCGACACATCGCCGAAAATTTAGATTTTCGATGACATGTCGAAAATCTTCTTGGTGCATGTATCCACATAATAAACCCAATACGAGTAAAGACCTAATTTTCAGAATTAGGGATTTTCAAATATGTAAAATTCCTTTACCTGAGAAATAAACATCTGAACTGAAGCCTGGAGAAGAAGCTTCCTCCTCCCAAACTTATCCACCGCGTAAATCGACACGAACGTCGACGCCACGTTAACCAATCCGGTGATCACCGAGGACAGAAGCGAAGCGTTCGACTTGAACCCCAGCGTCTGAAAAAGCACGGGGGCGTAGAACATGATGGCGTTGATCCCAGTAAACTGCTGGAAAACCTGTATGGCGTTCGATATGATCAGGGGCGGGATTCCGCTCCTAGTGAAGAGCTTCCTGAACGGCCTCTTCACTGTCTTGGCATGTTCGCTGGCGGCCACAATCTGATCAAACTCGGCGTCGACGTTTTCAACTCCTCTGATCTTTCTGAGCGCTGCTTTTCCATCCTCGATTTTGCCCCTCTCCACTAGGCTGGGCGGCGATTCTGTGATGATTAAGGAGCCGACGAAGAGAAAAGCGCCAGGGCTGCAGCCAGCCCCAGGGACAAGCGCCACCCGTTGGGGTGGAGCGTGGACGTGCCATAGTTCACTAGGTTTGCCGCGAATATGCCTATGGTTACGAACAGCTGAAAGAGTATGTTCACTGCTCCTCTGTGCTGCACGGGCGCTATTTCAGTCAGGAAAACTGGGACGGCCTGCGTTTTGTACATGAATATGAGTTTCGAGCGAAATGATTTCGTGGAATGTGAAGGAAAATTAACCGTTGGAAAAAGCGTATTACTTCGTTGCCAAACCCTACGCCGATCCCAAAGAGGATGCGGCCGACGATGAGCATCCACATGTGCTTTGCGCCGCCACTCAGGCCGGCGCCGGCGATGAAGAAGAGGGAGGCCATGGCGATGGTGGGGCGGCGGCCCATGACTCTGCAAGCCTTGGAAGCGAAGAAGCTCGAGACGAGCGCTGCTATGTAGAGAGAAGAAGTGAAGAGCTGTAGCAGTTGATCGTCGTACTTGCAGTAGTTGTCTTCGTGGGCACGGAGCTTCCTTTCGTGGACTTTGGGGAAGAATTTTCTCAAGAAATCGTCCATGCCCGTTACTCCACCTGGCATTTACGAACGATTAGAAATCGTATGTCGTGATAAAAATCGATTCTTTTTCACTAGGGTTTTATTTTTTTGAGATGATGAAGAAGAACCTGAAATTCCAATGTCGTAGCCAAACATAAAGCCGCCGAAGGCGGCGAGAATCCAACATGCGAAGACGTAGAAGGTTGTCTTAGAATTGTACGGATGGTTTCCTTCAGCCATTCTTCTTCTTCACCGAGAATCTGTAAGCTTTGAATAGAAGATGCAGAATAATAGACGAAAGGGTTTATGATGTATATATCTTGATTATATTTTATTGGTGGTATACTGAATATAATACTTGTTTTGGAGCCTAATTCTTCTCAACTTACACTGAGAAAGTCAAGGAACGATATACTGGGATCTTAATGGATAGGGTTTTATCCTCTATTAGTTACGAAATTTTTGGCGATTAATGATGAACGGATAAGAATTGCGATCTTTGGCAACGTGTCGGATTTCGAATTCAATTATGATTTGAGTATACTTTTTACCATTAATAGATATTTAATTAATATTTGATTTTGACTTGATACTAATATTCCGAAAATCAATGTGAAGATATTCTAGTAAGTTGAAACGGAAAACTCTATATTGAATGCAGTGAAGATTGATCATTAGAATCGGTTGTAATGATTATCCGCGTGAAATTGATTAGCTGCCTTGTAAACTTTTATCCTTGCTTAATTATCACTAGTAGTTGTAATATTATGTATATTTAATTATGAAATAACAACACTAAAAATAAACGGACAAAGTTAAAAATATATAAATATTGTGTAGTTGGTGGTTTTATTCCTTAAATTAAGCAATTTACATACCAAATTGAAGGCAGTTTAACCAAAGCCATGTGGCTTAATAAAATAGAATAGATAATCCTAATTCCTAGGGAAATTAATTAAATTACTTTAATTGCTAGTTTGACCTTAATTACTTCTTTATGGCCACCTCATCGTATTATATCTTGATCTATTGGCCGAAGGTTACATGTAAGTAAGAAATTGCAATAAGAAGCTCATATAAAAGAAACATGATTTATGTACAATACCAAAGCTTTCTAACGTGTACAATTATAAAATATTTACCGCATTGATGGAATGGTAATAAAATAAGATAGTTCTTTATGCACTTCCATAAGGAAGACGAGGCCAACAAAGAGGTTAATATTTTTATTTTAAATTTTTTTGAGAGAGAAAAGCGATGCAAAATCAATTTAAAGCAGTGTGAAATTTAAATGTAAATGTTATGAAATCCAACTTTGGTCTAAAGCATGTGTACGTAACATTATTGATATTACACGCTTGTCCGCACTTCATTGATCTTTTTACTATGTATATCCTTTTGTTTCTGCTTTACTATGTGTTAGATAGTTGCTAAAAATCATTAACATGGCTCATCTTTTACTATATCTTTTTTTTATTATTATAAACACGTATAGTTTGCAGACAATGCCTTTATTATAAATATTATATAGCAAAATAAATACTAATAAATGTAGATAGACATGCAGAATGGGAGCATCACCAGCTGCTCTCTAGGATTTCAAACCCTAGGATTTCGAAAATCATTGGGGTTTTATTTGTTGTGCTACTATGATGGCGAGGAAGGGTTAACTAGGATATTTGGGCATGTTAGTAAATGATTATGTTTAATCTCGTTTCTAAACTCGAGATTTGGGGATGAAATGCATTTGTTCCCCGGGAAGCTATTTTTGACGGGTCGTTGAAATCAAGTGACGTGCTCAGTGCATACAACCCTTTTGTAGAAATCTTTGTCCGCCCCTTATTTTTTCTTATTCGGGTTTCTATTTGGACATGCCTTTTTTTTTTTTTTTTTTCTATATTGCTACGTTAAAGTTCAGACTCTGTCATTGTTGTTTGAGATATTTGAGAGGCCCACAATATGTTAACTGTTAATAAGGGGGGGGATTATAGTTTACATTTATTATTTTCTTAACTTTGGGCTGTGTACTTCACGGAATTGCAGATTAGATATGATTAAGGCTTCTTTAATTTATCCACTACGATGGGAGGGCTACACATTCACATTCAGCCGATATATTATACTGGAAGGTTAAGGTTTGGTTTCTTTTTAGTCAGGAGTTAGATAAGGGCCTAGTTCAACCAAACTCGTTGGTTGTAATTTTTGTGTGCGTAAAATTAAATTCGGATGCCGGATATCCGAATTTTACCCTTGGGCATATTCGAATCCGATCCGGTTCAATTAAAAGAAATGCGGATCGGATCGATCCGGTTTTTTAAACCGTTATCCGGTTTTCCGGATTTTGAAAATCGGATATCGAATCGAAATCCGATTTTCGGATATTTGCCTAGTTGGCAGCATATTTGAGGGCAAAATCGGCAACAAAAGTGTGCTCTATGAAAATGTGTCCTTTTAGTAATAACATGGCCCAAAGTCTGTGGAGAATCACTGTGCGTGAGACACAATCACTGTGCCTATCCACCAGGTTTTTCAGCTTACTGTTATGTATAAATACATATATATATATATATATGTATATTTTATATGATGTTTGGACATACATATAATAAATGCCAGTGCTTTCGGTAAGTTTCCTGCTACATACAGCACATACAACCGGTAAGTTCCTGATACACAGTACATACAAACGTTCCTGGTAGTGCTGCAAACATTGTCTTTCTTTTCGGTAACCCCGCCTGCAACATTAGTACGTACGGATTTTGAACCTCGGACATTTCAAATTCAACCCCACTTAGGGTTGTTGTGCGCAATTTTACCCCTCTTTGAAATTCTATTTGCCCTAATTCCATCTCCATCTCCATCTCCATCGCGAAGGTCCATTAACCAACTGTTACAAAACTCTTCCTTATTCTTCTCGTCCAAACTGCTTCGCATCCCATCGAGATCAAGCCTGAAGACAACATTGGGGATGCTCTGCTATTTTTCTTTGGTGGCAATTGAAATGCTCGTAATGCTCTGTTCTATAATAAAATATACCTCTTGCTCTGATTTTCTTTTGTCGCCAATGAAACCACCCGAGCTATTGCGATTCATACAATTTCCTCCGTCTCTAAGAGTTCTCGTCATAATTGAACAGAGGATCTGGCGATAATTCTCGCTGAATTGCTTAACTGGGTACCCTGCGGCCTGTGTGCGGGTACCCTGCGTCCTGTAGGCGGGTACCCTGCGCGCTGCACGCTGGGTACCCTGCGCCCTGTGTGCGGGTACCCTGCGCCCTGCGCGCTGGGTACCCTGCGCGCTGTGTGCGGGTACCCTGCGCGTTGTGTGCGTGTACCATGAACATTGAGTGCGGGTTCCCTGCACTTTGTGTGCGGGTACCCTGTGAAAGAAACCAATGGAAAAGCAGCCCTATTTTGTTTCCTTGCTTTTTTCGCATCGTTGCCTCGTTTCATTTGGACCAAAGATTTACTGGAAAAAGGGGCTAGGGTTTGCTCCGCTCGTCATTAGCTCTGTATTTTTTTGTTGTCAAATGGAACTGTTGAAGCCGGTGGATATAAGACCGTAACCACAACTTTATTTTATTCAAAGGGCAAAAATGTCATATGTAATAAATTCTTCACACCAATCAAACGCTATCCCATATCTTTACCCAAATATCAAAACAAACATATCAAACATTTAAGAACAACATATGAGCAAAATCCTTGTATTGGATACATAAATAATATATACACGCCAATTCCACGTACACGGGAATCAAACGAGGCCTTAGGGGTTGTTGTGTGCAACAATTTTTAAAACTTTGCGCACCGCACCGCATTATCAAATAAAGCATCGCAAATGCGATTAATAAAGCATCGAAAATGCGATTTAATTTTAAACTGCACCGCAAAAATATTGTGATTTTGATTTTTTGTATAAACCGCACCCACCGCATAGTGCTTAATATTTATTTATTTTTACTTATTATATTTAGTTTTGTTTTTATTCTAATCAATATTAATTATACATTATCTTTAGCTGAAAGCTAAATACATAATAATAAGGAATTAAAGTTGAAATCGAAATGACATAAACACTTAGTAATCAACTTAAGAATTTTCTCTCCATGCTACGAGCTCTCTATATTGCGTAGTGCATAACAAGACTTTGTTCTAGATATTTCTTTTTGCCTTCGAACTGTCATTTTTATTTACGACTTTTTGCTCATTTAGAGCTTAATATGATATTAAGACTTTATTAATTCTTTGTTTGAGCCAAGCGTACTAAGTAATAACGGGTTATTCGATATGTTACTTGTATCAGTAAAAAATTGTGGTGAGAGATGAGATGAGTCGGCTCGAGCTCTCATCACAATTGAGATTGAGCTTGAGTTGAGCTTATTCGTGCTCCCGACTTTTTTTTTCCATTAATTTTTATTACTTATTATTTATTTATTTTATTTATTTCGTTTTTATACTTTTTTATTTAAAGCTTGACCTAATCGAGCTCCAGCCCGAGCTCGAAGCCGAAAAACTCAGAGGCAAAAAATGAAGTGTGGTTCGTTTGTACCTCTGGTAAAAAACTGCAAACCGCACCGCAATCGCTCAAAATCGCATGTGCAGTTTTATTTTTCAATACCGCAATTTAAAACTTTTTCCAAAAAAAAAAAACTACCTATAGAATTGCGGTTAAAAGTTGCGCGAAAACCGCACAAAACCGTATCGTGCACAACCCTAACCCCACCTACAAAAAGGTATGTTTTGTTTAGATTGACATATGTATAGTTTCGTTTGAAAAAAAAAGAAACATATAGATAGTTTCATTAAACTTTGCAAAAACTTTCCTTTTTGGTTTCTTTAACCTGCAGAAATGGTAAAAGAATAAAAATGTATAGTTTTGTTAAGTTCAAAAACAAAAACGACGCATTTAAAAGTTTAAACACAAATAGTTAAGAAATTTTTTTTTCATACATACTATTGTGTTAATTTTATATAAAGTTCGCTTCGACAATCACGAGATCTTTTAACTTCTTTTTTATGTTTCAATAGGATCCCAGTAAAATTACATTGTTGGTGCTCAAACTGTTAAACCGTTTTCTTTCCTGAACTTTGCGAAATTGTACATTTTTGTTGTTCTTTTATCGGTTATTCAAGTCAAAAGAACCAAAAAGACAATGTTTTGCAAAGTTTAAGAGCCAAAACGACACATTTAAAGTTTGATCACCAACGGTGAAACTTTAGTATAGTATAAACATCAAATGTGTCGTTCACTTGTTTATATTACAATAATAGTCTGAGTTTTTTCTTGCATGTAGAAAGTGAATTTGTGTATAATATAAATATATATTAAGATTTTACTGATATTTATACCAAATTTAAGGCAAAAATCGAATTCCCGTATCAATAATCCTCGTCCATCCGTGCAGTAAGAAAAAGAAACATATTCATCACTTCAAAAAATGGCAACGACAATCCGTAATCGTAATTAATAAATATTATTTTGTCTTCCTTTACATGCACAAAATGACTTATCATTCAACCTTCCATAATCACACAAAGCCCTGCATCTTCTATATAAACCGATATACGCATACATAATCTAGGGTTTAGCGCACACATGATATTAACCTACAAAGCAAATCATCAAAACATGAATAACGACCCGATATTCTTCTTACGTCGTGATTTGTAAGTCCGAAATTATTTAAGCTCCATTACTGAGCAGATAAAGAAAGAATTGAATGACAATATCTTGCTACAGTTATTATATTGTTGCATGCAGTCGATAGCTTACTTTAATTTTTTATTTTCTACGTCAGCGGAGTTAATCAAGTTAATGACGTACTGGGAAAAACCAAACTATTTTTTTTTATCCATAATATTTTGAGAGCGGGTGGGTTTAGTTTCTGATGTAAAACTTTGTGGGTCCTTCCTGAAACTAATTGGTGATAGGGAGAGAGACCTCTTATATTTATATATTGAATCGGGTGATGTCAATTTCCCGATATGGGATAAATATTCTCAACACGCCCTCACGTGTGGTACGATTCAAGGCCTAACACGTGGACATATCAAATCGGGTGGCGGTGAGTTAAACAAGCGTGTAACACGCAAATCAACCCGCTCTGATACAATGTTAAATTGGGGGTTCCTTCCTAAAACCAATTGGTATTAGGAGGAGAGACCTCTTAAATTTATATATTGAGTCGGATTAAGTTGATTTCCCGAGGAAAAATACTCTCAACAAACTTGATTGCATTTATCATCGGATGTAATTTACTGCAGCAATAATGAGTAACTTTGCTAGTTTGATGACATAGCATTGAATTATTAGCTCATATCTCGACCGTTTACAGTGTTGTTAAGAATACATGGAAAGACTAAATCCGCACATCTAATAAAATATTAAAGACCAAGAAGTGGATTTTTTCCCAGCATATTTGAATTAATTTTATTTTTCCAAGCACCGTGATTGGACTGAACTAACCAAATCAAATACCCCACGGAGTACATGCAACCAGAGGGGAAATGAGATGCGGGTCTTTTAATGTTGAGATAGGCGAGCCATCACCTCGCCGGAGTCGCCATAAATGTCGCCGGAAAGGAGCTTGGTCGAACTGGGAACAGAGCTGTTGGAAAGCTGAAGAGATGATCGCGTTGTACAGGGACCGTCCGATGAGAAGCGCGCGAGATCCAAGGGCCATGATTCAAAGGCTGATGATTGAACATGGTGCGTAGGATCGCGCGCGAAAGCTACGAACGGCAAAGATGGAATATTAGCTGATGGTGCGGATGACGAGTTATGACCGTTAGATCAAAGATCGGACGAACCAGGATTAAGTTGCTTTTCCACTTGTAAAAGCGCATGCACGTTATGCTGGGTTCACGTGAAACAGCACTGATACGTGGCACAGTTGGGAACGTCAGATCGGATACATCAAGCGGCCAGGATTAAACGCGAATCATGCTTTATTCATGACTTTAGCAGTATAAATACAGTGTTGCGAGTTTCGAGTTAGCATCTTTGAGCATCCATAAGTTCTTATAGGGTGAGAATCACAGAGTGTTGTAAACATGAAACTTGTAGAGGGCACGGCAGTGTACATCTTTCGTGTTGTGATCAATAAGAAAGGAGGCTCGGTTGATTCGTGGAGTAGGCCCAAAGTGAGGGCCGAACCACGTAAATCCTGTTTTGTTTGTGTGAGTTATTGGGTGCTTTTCTTGGTTCGATTGGGCTCCAAATAGCTCAATTCGATTCCTAAACTTAGCATACACAGAATATACATTGAATCCTCATCGAGAGGTGTCCATTTCCCTAACAAGTGGTGCGGTGATGTAGGGATTTTTTTAAGCCCAATTCCAGTCCAAACTCAGGCCCGTATAAGCTTGTGGGGTTCCTCTCTAAAACCAATTGGCAATAGAGGGAGTGAACCCACAAGCTTATAAACCTATCATTTTTCTTTCTCTTAATCGGTGTGGGATAGCTGTTTGTACACCCAACAAACCTTCCCTCAAACTCTAGACCACACACCGGGCCTCCCCTTCGACGATTATCTGCACCAGCGCTTCTACCGCAATCCCTGCACCAAGCGCTTTTCACCGCAGATTCACCAATCGTCCTTACAAGGCCGGGGACACACCACTCACACCGTATCCGGGCTAGAATTTTTTCGTTTGAAGGCACCCTCACGCCTTTGTCCACGCTCACCGCACCATGTAGGGATTTTTTTCAGCCCAACCAGACCCGTATAAGCTTGTGGGGTTCCTCTCTAAAACCAATTGGCAATAGAGGGAGTGAACCCACAAGCTTATAAACCTATCATTTTTCTTTCTCTTAATCGGTGTGGGATAGCTGTTTGTACACCCAACATTTTAAAAAATGGCCTTTGACCGGGTCCATTTTAAAAATATAACCCTCTGACAGCAACTTTTAAGTTAGAGGCCGTCACTTTTAAGGGTATATTTCTCAATAGCCTGATTCAGGGTCCATTTATACAGCAGGAGACCCGTGCTGTGATAAGCAGGGGACCCCTGCATAACAGCATGGTACCCGCACGCGAATACCCTGCTGCTCACAACACGGGTCCCCTGCTGTTAGCCCGCAGCAGGGCCCCTGCTGCAGAGCGCGCGGGTACCCTGCTGCTCACAGCACGGGTCCCCCACGGGTACCCTGCTGCAGCGCGCGGGTACCCTGCTGCTCACAGCACGGGTCCCCTGCTGTTAGCCCGTGCTGTGAGCAGGGTACCCGTCCTGTTACGCGGGGTACCCTGCTTATAATAGCACGGGTACCCTGCTGTTATAAGCAGGAACAACAGGGGACCCGTGATGTGAGCAGCAGGGTACCCGCACCCTGCCATTATATAGCACGGGTCCTCTGTCATATAATGAGAGCAATCTCTACTATAAAAAATTGTTCCAATTAGGATTTGAACCCAAGACCTGTTACACAGATGTCTGACACACTACCACTGGACCACTTACACAGATGTCTGACACACAGATCATGTCCTCGTCTGTGGGTTTTTGGTATTTACTATTTTATTTCAGTTGTTTCGAAAAACTAAATTCTACATGTATTTGACTATGAACTAACGGATTTTTTCGCATTCCCTCCTAATTCAAACCGAAATATGCAATTTACCAAAAAATATCGATTTGCAATTTGCAAATTGTAATAAAAACGCTTTATTGTTTTTGATTACTAAAGCACTCAACTAAAATCTAAAAAATAAAGGAAAGTGGGTACTATATATTAACAATGATGACTTAACAATTTTTTTTTAGTAATAATATGTATATCTTATTATTTATTTTTAATGTTTTATGTATATATTATATAATAGTTAGATAATATTTCGACCACGCCTGCAGAATTCCTTAAATATTTTTTCGTTGGATTTAAGTTTATTGTCGAAATTTTATTATTTAACGTATGCACAAATAAAATTTTAGTTATTTGTAACAATTTTGTATTTATTTATTTATTATATATTCTATATTATGCAGGCATAAAAAATATTGCACCTCTCTCCAAGCTGGGTCCAAGACGACCAGTCTCATAGAAGTTATGCGCCTAATCTAAAGCGCTTGAAGAAAAGTTCTTCAATTGACGATACTTCTTAAAGAAAGAGAAAGTGATGATTTTTTGTTGTCCTTCATATTCTATTGCTTATACATTGTAATATATTTGTCCACTTGATATTATGAAACGGAGTTGTCATTTACAATGAACTTATAAAACATTAATCGAAAAGTATAATACCGTGTAATGCACCAACTGATTAGTAATAGATAGGGGTGACCTCTCCAGCATTCCTCCTGACCTGACGACCTACAAGGAACAGAGTAGGAGGTTGAAGAAAGTAAAGACTAGGTACGAGGTTCGGCCAGAGGCGAGGTTGAGACGATATTTGGAGAAGCTAAGGAGATACCCTGGGAAGCTACTGAGCTATTCCGAAGGTCAAAGGGAAGTACTCGGAAGATATCCCATGAAGCTACGGAGCTATCAGGAGGGAACAAATGAAGTAATCGAGAGAGGTATGGAAGTGATCGGGACACCTGCCGAGGAGGGGCAGTACGAAACCCTAGCCGCCCTCGCAGTATAAATAGGGTCTTTTGTCCATTTTACACCATAGGCTACACGCCCCACACACACTAACACACCAAGAACACATACACATGTTCTCTCTCCCTCCCTTTACTGTTTATAGCTGAGAATCCCTTGTAAACATGAGAGCAAGTGAGGTTGAGTGTGTAATCTTCCTCCATTAATAGTGAATATTCTCCGGCGGCCCGTGGACGTAGGATTCACCCGAATCCGAACCACGTAAATCATCGTCTCCTTGCTTTTCCGTCTCGTTCTTCATACATCCAACCACGATTTCATACGAACCGGCCCTCACCTTAATTCCCGGACCATAAATCTTGTTGATCGGGGTCGTACTCGCATCAAATGGCGCCGTCTGTGGGAACGAGGGTTTGGAACGTGAGATATGGAGTCGCGGCTTGGATTAGACGACTGTTTTTGGATGTTTTTGGGGCAGCCGCTCTTGAGTTTCTTCTACGACATTTCGTCGAACACCTGCCGAGCGAAAGTGCTTATAGCCATAAGCATGGCCGTCGCCCACGTTAGCCTCGCCGTCAATGACCAATCCACCACCCGAACATCACCGGCGAGGCGACAACGACTACCCGTTCAAATCTGCTGTTACGAGAGCAGAAAAGGCTTCAAGACGATGACGTTGGTGAAGAAGACGCGGCGGGAACGACCACGTCAAGTCCCAATCTCAGATCCCTTGAGGCGGAGCAGCCGTAACCATGGCTGTCGCGCCTGGAGGACAACCGCCACGGCCATCGCTCCGGTCGCCTGCGACGTCCTCGCCGGAAACCGCGCCTCGGGACCGGGTAGTAAGTTTTCTAACTTTCGGGGTGCTAAGTTGTATTATAGACATGAGGAGGTTAATTCTGTTACTTTCCTTGGGACCAAATACCACGAAATCTAAGATCTGGGGGCGAAATGAGAATTTCGATAATATTGGGGTACTGTAGTTATTTTTCCTAGGGTTTCTAATGGGCTTGGATTAATTCATTGGGTTGCTAGAATTATTGTCGTTGGGCCGTTAGCGCATTTGGTTCCAGTAGGACATACAATTGCAGGCGTACTACTGTTGTCAGAGTGACATGTCCTCTATGGTAGATTCGTTTCTATTATTAGCTCATCACACACATTCACGAATAAAAATGTACCGTTGGGATTATAAAAATCTAAGTGGAACCAAGAATAAAATTTCAGGACATGATAATTTCTATGAATATAATCAATTATTAATACTCAAATAAAGTTAGTAACTCTAGTATTTTATAATATATTGTGTTTCGAGGATAATAAGTAATGAAGGGTAAAACGGTAGTGACGCTTAATATACCAAACCCATTGAAAGCAGTTGCTAGTATAGATACTTTGATCTTTATTCTTGTAATTTATTGATCAAATACAATATTTTCAAATATAAATTCCGTGCAAAGCAAATGTGAACCTGTGTCAGTACAACTCCACAATCATAGTCAAAAGAGTAAATTGGAAACCAGTAAATCCACAAAATGATAGTCAAATAAATTTAAAAACCAAACCTCCACTAATCCCATGGGAAAGTGATCGTGCTCTATATACCTCAAATTCGTAGCATGTACCTCCGATGGCGAGTAAATTTTCCACGTTATAATAAATCCAAGATTTAAAGCCACCATTTTCAAAATTACAAAAATGCACAGGGCACCATCAATTCATACCGGTGAACGTGCACACAGGAAGCAGCAAAAAAAACATTACACAAGCCAAGCTATCTACTTTATCTATCTACTACAAGCCAAGCTTCTTGGGCCTCAAGTAAGTAGAAGCCCCCTGCTGCTGCTTGAGCCCAGGCATGGAAACTCTCTGCTGGTCCTTGGACCTCTTCTCCCTCTCCCTCTCCCTCCTCAGGCCCTCCATCTCCTCCTCCATGGCGGTCTTGTCGTCCCTCTGCCTCCTCCTGTGCTCGATGAGGGAGTCCTTGACGGAGAAAAACATGGGTCCCATCTCCGCGAGCCACCGCGGAGGCACACTGCATGTACTCCTTGGCGGTCAGGATCAGCTCGTGGTACACCACGTAGTCGGGTGCGTAACCCAGCCCGTAGAGGGCGCTGCTCGGGTGCAGGTGGCACGGATCCCGTTCCTGCAGTTGGCGTACTCCCCCACACCCTTGAGACGGGCCGCGTTGTGGAAGTAGGCGGAGCATATGGCCTTCCTCACCACGTCCCAGTCGGGCCCGCACGACGTCAGGGGGATCTTGAGTGACTTGAGGATGTCCATCAGCTGGGACCTCACCTCCCGAGCCTTTCGGAGGCCCTTCACCTGCCCATTTTGGATTATATAAAATTTTGTAAGTATGATATATACACTCCCTTTCATTTAACGTTGTATCAGGGCTCAGTCAAAGGCCCACGAGGTCCTCTGTACGAAATCCCACCTATTTAAGAAAATTAACACCTCTAATGCCAAATAAAGGAAGAAATATTAGCCTAAACGCAAGAAGGCGGGTTGGAAATAAAGAATATAAATTTAAAGTATGAGTCGCTCCCTCCAAGCTTAAGCTTTTAGGCGTGAAGTGGGGACATTCAACGTGGTATCAGAGTTCAGGCTCAAGAGGTCTAGGGTGCGAATCCTCACGATCACCCATTCAAGGAGAGATAAAGGGAGAAATCAGCTTTAGACGAAAGGGGCTGTGATGGAAATAATGTTAATAAATAGAAATATATGATACACTCCTTTCAAGTTTAAGTTTTTCAGGGTGAAGTGATCATTTTAATGTGGTATCAGAGTTCAGGCCCAAGAGGTCGTGGCTGGCTCATGACCACCCATTTAAGAAAATTATCATGTATAGATAGATAAAGGAAGAAATCAACCTAGACGTGATGAAAGTGTTTGAAATAGAATAAAGCTTATGCTTTTAGGTGAAGTGGTCATTGATTCAACAAACCTGCAAGAAGTGGTCGTTGCACCAGTCCCCTCGGTACTGGTTGGCCTTCCACTGCTGGTACACGTTCAGCAGCGTGAGGTGGTCCGACTCCGGCACGAAAAACTTCTCCCTGGCAGCGTCGCTCTCCTCCGCTCGGTCCTTTGGCCGGAAGAAGACCGACGGGACCGAGAGCATCGACACGATCGTCAGCACCTCGTTGACGCACCCGAGCCGCTCCCCCATCAGTAGCATCTTGGCCAGTGGCGGGTCCAGCGGGAACTCCACCATCTTCCACCCGAGGTCCGTCACATCCCCCACGTTGCTCAGGGCGCCCAACACCCACAGCTGGTACATGGAGTTGAGGATGTTCTCCTGAGGGGGAGGGTCCATGAAGTCGAAATCCAGCAGGTTGTCGATCTTCAGAGACTTCAGTAGGAGCACCACGTTCCCGAGGTTCGGGCGCTGGATCTCCGGCACGGGGCTCGGGAGCATCTCGTTCTGGTACGCGCTCTCCGTGAAGACGCGGTAGCAGGTTCCGGGCCCGGTTCGCCCTGCCCGGCCCGCCCTCTGGTTGGCTGCGGCTTGGCTCACGGGGAAGACCTGCAGCGCATCCATGCCCATGCGGGGGTTGTACACCTTTATCTTGCAGTACCCGCTGTCGATCACGTAGAAGATGCCGTCGACGGTGAGGGAGGTCTCGGCGATGTTGGTGGCAACGATGCACTTTCGGGCTCCGTCCTCTGCTTTCTGGAAGATCTTTGCTTGGAGATCCGCGGGGAGTTGGGAGTATATGGGTAGGATCGAGAGCTTCGGAGCCTCCTTCTTCGTGGATATTAGCTGCTCCATTCGTTCTGCAAGGGAGTAGCACGTGGCCTCGATCTCGTCTTGGCCCGTCATGAAGATTAGTATGTCGCCGAGGGCGCTGGTGATGTGGATCATGATGGCCTGCTTCACTGCTGCCTCTACGTAGTCCTCGCATGGAGTTTTGCTGTAGAGAGTCTGCACGGGAAATGTTCTCCCCGGGATGTGAAATATCGGTACGCTGCGGGTAGTAAAAGATGGCCACAGTTAGTTGTAAACGTGGAAATGGAAGTGAAATATCGGTAAATTTTTTTTTTTTTACCTGCCGAAGAAGTCTGAGAATTTCTGGGCATTGAGAGTTGCGGAGGTCACTATCAGCTTGAAATCGCGTCGCCTGGCGACGACTTTCTTGAGGATGCCGAAGAGGACGTCTGTGTTTAGGGAGCGTTCGTGTGCTTCGTCCATTACAATGACACTGCAGAAAGTTAATGATTTTAGTACGAAAGTAGATAATTAAGACACGAGTGAACCAATGATCGAATCAGAAAACTCGTACCGATATTTTTCCAGATCGGAATCTTTTAGTGTCTCCCTCAGAAGCACGCCGTCGGTCATATACTGCAAATAGAGTAAAGCAATTAGGAGACAACTTACAGGCAAATATACAATGTTTCATCCATTTAACTCTAGCTTCATTGCACTAATAAACGATCCACATAACTAAACATCTCAGTTGAAAATAAATGAGGAACAAAAGAAAAATCATCACCTTAATCACGGTGTTGGGCCCGGTCACATCTTCAAAACGTATAGCATAGCCTACTTTTATCACCCAATTCTGTTTCCATTTCCTCGCTGACTCTTTTGGCAACACTCATGGCAGCTACACGCCTAGGCTGAGTGCAGCCAACGATGCCCCCAACTGTGTAACGATCCTCATGCAGATACTGCAGAATTCTCGTGTTAGATTATAAATAAACGTACATTTCACCTCCACAATCGCTGACGGAAAATTTGAAAAAAACTCAAACGTTCACAAAACAAACCTGAGTTAACTGTGTTGTCTTTCCAGAACCAGTTTCACCAACCACAACCACCACCTGATTCTCACGGATCACCTGCATTATTTAAAATATGCAAGAACACGTGGAAATAAAGATAGGTGAATAGCCATGTATAAAGCTGAGTCTTAATAGAAAATTCTTACAATGAAAGAGAGTATCATATTTCCAAAATTCAAATAGATATGAGATCTATAAATTTCCCTTTCACAGTTGTATACAGAAAGTTTTTTCATATTGGGCCAAGTGCCCAGGTGGTTTGGCCAATAGTGGGCCAAGAAATATTGAATGGTGATGTGGGCGGGGGTTTCCGAGGAATACAAATAACCTCCGGTTTTTTTCAGATTTGGCGAGCATCTGGAATAACTAGTGAATTACAACTCTATTGTACCGCAATCGGTGCATTGGTCTTTGCAGCGTTAATGCTTTTTGCTGGTTGGTTTCATTATCATAAAGCGGCCCCTAAATTGGCTTGGTTTCAAGATGTAGAATCTATGCTAAATCACCATTTAGCGGGGCTACTAGGACTTGGGTCTCTCTCTTGGGCGGGGCATCAAGTACATGTATCTTTACCGATTAACCAATTTCTAAACGCTGGAGTAGATCCTAAAGAGATACCGCTTCCTCATGAATTTATCTTGAATCGCGATCTTTTGGCTCAACTTTATCCAAGTTTTGCCGAAGGAGCAACCCCGTTTTTCACCTTATACTGTTCCAAAAAAATGAGGTTAAAATCCCATCCCTAACATTATGATCACCAATTTGTGTGCTATGCTTAAAAAAAATGGAAATGGGCCACAAACCTGCAGCAATTCATCTCGCACGGAGAAAATTGGCAGATAGCGTCTCTTTTGTTCTAAAGTTTTGGATTTTGCAAAATCGCTCACTGCCTCGCCCTTCTTCATGTGCTGAGCGAATTTCGCATCCTCCTTGAAATCAACCTCGCCTTCATCACCCACTTTAGCAGTGTCTGCATCGATCTATCAATCATTGAAAAGATCAATTTGATTCCTCAATTTTGCATCTGCAATAACTTATTCAACTTTTAAAGAACTAAAGAAGCATACTTGATCTGCTGACTTTTCAACACCGAGGATGTCTCCTAATTTGGAACCAAAATCGTTGCCGTGATTTGGTCATGCTCTGCTTCTCGCGGACTTCACGAACCAAGTTGGAGCCTTTGCGTGCTATTATTGGCCATATCAGACGTGGGGTCTTTTAATGGCATCACGGGCTCAGCAGCTTGCTTGGTGTAGACAATTCTCCCATCAAGAAAAGGAGGTTTCGTATCTGTAATAACAAAATTTCTAAATTTCGTATGATTCCAATGACTAACGTAAATTCAGCATACACTATTTGCAGATAGACTAACATACCGTGCACGAGAAGGATGACCTTTCTCTCTTCTTCATCATCAAACTCAGTTTGCACCTCGAACGGCTCCAGATCTCAGAAGTTGCCTATCCTCCCACTGAGCATTATCAGCAGTTAGCTGTGACATTTTTTTGCTCCAGCTAGCCCAACTGCAAGAAAGACATATTATACTCACATGACAAAGAAAGACATATTTTCAGGAGACATTAGATAATAGACATGAAAACTAAAGAACCCCATTATTCTAGAACCAACAGAAGCATTACCAGTTTCTTTGCCAACTCAGTTTCTTTCTTCTGGAAAGATGCCTCGTCGCCAAGAAAGGCTGAGGAGCCATCAGTGGCATAAATAGTGCTGCCTTCCTCTTGATCATACCTATAAACGGCAGATTCAAACTTCCGTAGTACAAATATGGTCATATATACTTAAACGTTCAATATGACTGAGAAACTTATAGTGAAAAAGACGCACGTAAAGTGGAAGAGGCCAAAATCCATTTGTTGATGAAAATATGACTTATATAGCATGACTTCCACTAGCTGGAAAAAAAAAAAAAAAAAAAAAAAAAAAAAAAAAATCATATAAATTTCAAAAATTACCAGGCACGATCAGAATTATATTCCATCTCCACGCGCATGCTTTTAGAGATTTTATAATTTTGGTCTTCTGGTATACTTTCTTCGTCTTTTTTGACATCCTAGGAAGTACGGCGGAGAAGAGCATCCATGTGTCAGCAAAACATGAACAAAAAACATAATATCTCAGAACAAAAGCTCATGCTCATATAATATAGTTGACCTGAGTAGACCTCCCTCCATATCTGGAACTTGCAGACCTAATAGATGCCCGCGGTGTAGGGGAAGGAGCAATGCTGTCCCAAGGTGATGCAGCACCTTCAATGCACATTCAACACATTCATTAGGTTATGTGAATTTTATCTTCTGAAATTGTGCCCACAAACAAGATAGATACCAGAGTTTATATATCACGCATGAAAACATAGCAATTTATAAGCCTTACCTGCAGAACTTGGGGTGTGGCCCCAGCAAGCATAGGTGATGGAGACTTTCGATGGCTCCTGCTGCTTGAGCCGCGACCGTCACGATGTGGGGTATCTTGCCACTCCCATCTTCCATCGTCCCAATCTGATCTCTCTAGGGCATTTAACAACATGGAAAAAAGTTTTTCAACCATTATACAATAAGAAACAGAAAACATGTTGGAGATATAATATAAAATTAAAAAACGATACACCCCCTTTAAGCTTAAGCTTTTAGGAGAAGTGATCATTCAACATGGTATCATAGCGATCTGCATATTATCACTCAATGACTCACTGTCACCAGATTTGATATGTCCACGTGTTATGCTTTGAATCATGTCACACCCGAGGGGGCATGTTGATATTATTTGTCCCACGTCAGGAGATTAACTCCACCAGACTCAATATATAAATCAATGAGGTATCTCCTATCACCAATTGATTTTAGGAATGGAACCCTAAATTTAACACAACATACAAGGGAAAACATTTTGAGATTTACAAAAAGATTTCAGAAAATTCTCGAGGTTCAGGCAAGCTTCGACTGCAGCTACATTACCCTACCAACTATATCGAGACTATGTAAGTTCTTGTTCATACACAGAGACATCAAGCATGCGTACCAGGTGACCTGTCGTATCTGCTTCTTTTTCTGCCATAGTCCCCTCCGTGCTCTCTGTCTTGACCATGAGATGATTCTCTCGGAGTCTGAGCTAGGACGAGGAGTCTTACGATCCTTGTCTCGAGGAGGCCTGCCTTCCATGACAGGACTGTTTCTATTTCTATCTTCTCTATAAGAACTTCTGTAATGATCCCCGTATTCAGACCTTGGACTTCTATCTCTCGCCCTTCCACTAGATGCCGATGGTGCCTAAAACATTATTGAGCAAATTTTCAATGCTTGTGGAAAGTTGCTTTACTCATAATTATATCTCTAACTTCACATTTAAAAGTAAGTCAACGAATATCTCGTTATGTTTCAACTGCCGTTTAGTTTTATAAGTTCAAAGCACATCAAAAGCCATGTGGGTATGAATATACACAAAGAAGCAACGAATGAAAATATAAGCAAAATACACAGTGTCACAATTTGAATCAGCTTGATAACAAATTTTATGTAAGCTATATGATGATCAAAGCTAATGTTGCACCGTCCAGCATCCGTTAGTCAGTTGCGCCAAAAGATATCATGCAATACTAACAACCAAAGCTAGCGAGATAACCAAATAAATTCTATAGAAAAGTCAGATTATTCAAGAAACAGCTTACATTCGTGTGTTTATCGGAATGGTGACCACGGTCACTAGTCTGCAATTCATCAGTCCTGAAAAAAAAAAAAAAACGGTTAGCAGGAGAAATAAAAATTTCAAATGTATAAATCATCATGAAAAATTAGTGTTTGAACCAAAACACTAGCTTTAACAGGGTGAACAACTGCCATACTCATACCAAACTGAACAAGTCCTTATAAACACAAGTTCGGGTACAAATATTTTGGAATCAAAGTGCGCCGCCAAAAATATTTTGGTGAAGTGAGGAACAAAAAATTCGATTCCAGCGCAGTTTGGTAAGTTAGATGGATAAGTCTCACCCCTAAGCTTAATTAACATTCGCTTTCATTGATAAGCAACAATGCAAAATCCTATATGAAAAGCTAATTTTAAAGAATCAAGCAAAGTAGTCGAAATTAAATGAATTCACTTGCGGCCGGAAATAGTAGAAGCTTCCTCATCTTCATCAAGAGATGTTAGTTCTTTTGTCTAGTTGGTATAGAATAGTAGAGCCATGTAGGCAGCAATATCCGTATCTACCGTCCGATGCGATCGAAAACCGACGATTGAGATTGATTTTAGCGACGAATGAAGCGCATCTGAGCTTTACACGAGGAGGGCTTTCGTAGATGTGGTGAACAAAGTAGCTTTGTCCCCACCCCAGCAAATGAATATAGATGATGATGACGATGATATGCGATTGAGATAATAGCCGACAGAAGAAAAAAAACTTCTTTTCTTTGTGAAGAAACAGTACAGAGAGAGAGAGAGAGAGAGACAGAGAGAGTTTTATCTTGAATGCTGAGCACAAGTTCCATTAGGACGCTTTGGTGAAGAGACTCTTCTTTTTTCAGTCTGTTTTTTGAGCTGTAAACTTCGTATCTATCTATCTATCATCTGATGAGATACAAAGATTGGTTCTTGTGTTCTTTATCTGGGTTTAGCTCAAATTCAAGTGGGTAAAAAACGACGTGATTTTCTTTGTTTCGATTAATGGATAGAGGAAGAGAAGCGAAAAGGGTTACTATGGTGGGCTCAAATGGCTTCAACAGAAGAAATTACAGAACGAACAATCTCAGAGACTCTCAAGGTTGATTTGAAGATTCAGTCGAAACGCAGATCTGATTTCTTTTCTTCACAAAGGCTCAATCTTTTGAATTTGTCTCACATTTTTTTTTTCATTTTCACTTGCAGATGAGGATATGGGTCTTGGGCTGCATGAAACAGTGAGATTGAGAGATAGAGATGGAGATGTAAGAACTTCGAATTTAAGGAAGAGAGATCTAAGAGAAAGGCCAAATAGGACTATGAACATCATCACAAGGAGAAGAAATGAAAGGTTGAAGAACAACAGAGGCGTGACAACATATGATGAGGCGTCAGAAGAGAGCGTCGCCGATGATGAAGACGATGAAGTTGAAGATAGCAGCAGTCCGACCACCGCAAGCCGCCGGCACCACCACCACCACCGCCAACAGAACGTTTGTAGTATTAGTCGGAATAATACGTTAAGCATTGGTAGGAGCAATAGTCCCCATCTTGAACACAGAAAAGTCTTTCCTCCGCAAAAAATCGTATCTGCTACTTCTTCAAAGCCTTTCAGAGCGCCGCCGCCCGTTTGGAGGTCCGGCGATGAGGTCATCAGTGTTTCCGTCCCCAGAAAAGCCCGCTCTTGTAAGATGGAAAGAGCTTTCTTGTCTTCATTTTTTGTGGTTCGAAAAGTTCGATTTTTTGCTGAGAGTTTTGATCTCTGTTCTTCTATTTTTTCAATTGCAGCTTGTACGAAGAGGACCCATGAGTTGATTTCAAGCAGTAACGGTGGAGAGCAGATTCTCCGGCGGCCAGCGTATTCTCCGGCGAGATACTTATCAACTCAGCCTCCGACGATGAGAAAGAAGCTCGTCAGTAATCAAACCCATTTCAACTCCACCTTTTTTTCCGATTTCTTTCGAAAAAAGATTCGAACTTTTTTACATGGGCTTCCTCGATTTGCAGAAACCTGCTGTTAAAGACGATGGTCCCAACCTAAAGCCGGCGAAAGCGGCACCTATGGCTAGCTCGTCGAACGCCGAGGAGATAGAGATTGAGATAGCTGAGGTGTTGTCCGGCCTGATGATGACTCAGCCTCAAGGCGGCCCTTCTCCTCCGTCTAAGAACGATGACGTCACGAGGGAAAGCAGCACTACTACGACGACGAGAGACTTCGATCAGACGCCGAAGAGTGAGATCTTATCTCCCCTAAATTCGGACAAGGCGTCTCCATCCACGGTGGAGACCGGTTCTGAGGTGGGGGGTAGTTTTGTCTTTTCACGAGCAGAGGCGGCGGCGGCTCTGCCGCCGGAGAGAAAATCTTCCGCCGGTGGAAAGCTGTTATTTGCTAAAAAGGAGACTTTATTATCTCAGAAGGGGATAGACTGTTCTGTGGTCAGAACTGAGGTGTCAACATCGTTGCCGACAGCGTGAGTGTTTTTTAAGTTGAATTATTAGTTTTTTTAATTTTCGAGAATTCTCGTTTTTTTTTTTAAAAAAAGGTTGGTTGGCCTTTAAGATGGTGTTATATCTTTTTTTTTTTTTACCAGAAATTCGAAGATGTACAAGGAAGAGGAAAATGACAAGGAAGAAAGGTTTAAGATAGATCTGATGGTGAGTTCATGATTTTATCTCCAAAGGTTGCAAGTTTTTTTAATTCTTGATTTAGTTTTTTTATTTATTTCTTTTTATTTTGGTTAGGCTCCTCCTCTTCCTCCTCTTGACGTAAAGCCAGTTCTATCATCTGCTAATAATGCTGTAAGTCGACTATTAATCAACTTTCAATATTCTTCTGAAAAAAAATTCGAATATTAGATGAATTGATTTTCTTGTTTCTTGCATTTTTTAGGAGCTAAAGCCTACGGTGATATCGAGAAACAACAAAGACGACGTTAAAGAAGAGCAAAATCAAGAAAATCAACGTAAATGGAGCAAGGAAAACAACGGTGGTCTGAAAATCGATTTAAGGTTTGATCTAAAGCCCGAGAGAGGTTCGAGCGATGCTAAAAATATCGCAAGCAAATTGCCAAAATTTCCAGCTAAAGCTAACGAAGATCAAGCCCCTGAAAAACACGGTAAGTTTTTACTTTCCATTTAATCTCATTTTCTCATGGTTCTGATGTTTTTCTTGCATCCCAGCAGTTCGTGATATTCATTTCTTAATTTGCGTTAGGACAATCCATTTCTCAACTTCGTTCGAAGAGATGCATTACGCACAGAAGCATCGCCAACTACATTTATTACGACCAACAGCAGCAGCTCATGAAGAAGACGAACAATTTCCCGCCTTTGCTCGGTGGGCCCAAACCTTATTATCGCAACCTCAACGATCGAAATCCGAACAAAAATGTAAGAGACGAATCCCAAAACCCCAACGCCAGCAACAAAATCCCTTCTCAGCCTTCAAACATCTCAGATTATTCTTCCCAGGGAAAACAGCAAGTTCTTGCCCAGCAAGTTGCTCCGAATAGTTTAATGGTACGTACGTATCTTTCGAAGCCCACCTCTAAATTTTCGATCTTTTACCGAGTACTGAAAACGTCCGTTTATTTTCCTTTTTCTTGTCTTTTTTTTTTTTCTCCTTTAGGGGCCGGCCTTCATTTTCCCTGTGAACCAGCAACAAGGAAACGATTCGTCTTCACCTCAGTCCACGACACCCATGGCCTTCAATCACCCGAATGTGGGGCCCAGCGATGCGCACTACTTTGCCTTCTTACAAAACAACGGCTATGCCTTCCCTATGTTCAACGCCTCGTTCTATCCTCATCAGCTTCAACGGAAATCGAACGAAGCGAATATGCAGCAAAAGTCGCAGATAATCGATCAGCAGAAGATGGACGGTGGAGATGGGCTTGAATCTCGTCTGCCAGCTGTCGGTATCTACGGTCAGAATTTTACGGTTCCATTGCATCCTCAGAACTTTGGCCTTACGCCTCCTTCAGCTGCTGCTTTTAGTGGTGGAAATAATCAGACAGCTACACATCAGAAGAAGAATGTTAGAGCTTCGATCGATGGTAAAGATGATGAAAGGAAAGGAATGGCCGGCGATCGTAGCACAAAGATGAACGCGGAGCAAAATGCTTATTATGTCCAGTCTCAGATGCAAAAACATCAGCAGATTCTCAATCTCAAACTACAGCAGCAACAATTCGCTTCAGCGAATCAAAGCAGTACGATGTCCACTTCACCACTGTTAGTTCAACCTCCTCTTAAAGGCAGCAGCAGCCCTAATCATCAGATTCCTCGCAGTGAAACGCAGATGAATGCTCAGATTTCATTCGGTGGGAATCGTAAAGCAAACGCATCCTCTCCTACGATGATGGCTGGTTCTTCTCCTACAACCTCGTCGATCTCTAAAGGAGGAGCAGGTAAAAATAGCCCTAGAAGGAGCTTTTCTTCTTCGACGAATGGGAAGAATAGCCATGGCTGTTCTGCTTCTAACATGCTGACATCACAGAGCCATAAGCCTCCTTCAATTCTTGGAAGCCCACCTGTAAATTCGTCGCCTAGTAGCAAAAAACAGCTCAATTCTCTGCCTCAGTTACCTGCGAATAATATGCAGCAGCAAGCCCAGCAACTCTTCTTCTCAAGTCCTACGGTGCAAGTTCAATCTCCCTCGCACAATTCGTTTGGCCCGAGTGGCTATTACGTGGATCATCAGCAGCAGCCAAAGCGTTCAGACAAGAGCCAGCAGTTATTGCAGGCCACCACGACTGCGAATGGAGTGCTGCTATCTTTGAATCCTAGTTTAGCTTCGGCTAACGGTGTTACTATGGTTGGTAATGGAAAGTTTGGTTCTTTGCCTTCCAACGCCACCGTACAATCTGGCGCTGTTGCTTTTCCCTACGCTCAGTCAAAGCCAACCGAGGAGAAACAACCCGCGGGTGGTGAGTCAGCATTCCTACCACTTTTTTCTGCAGTTTTACATCTTGTGCAGATTTATAACTCTGTTTTTGTTTGAAATTGTTGCTTTAATTCTTGAAGGGGCATTAGTTCAGAAGGGCAATGATAATTTGCATACGTGGCAGCCGAAGAAGAAGTGAAAAGGTCCAATCTTTCAAGGATGCAGAGTTTTGGAGGGGTGCAAGTAATGAAGGCTGATGATATATATATACTTTTGGACAGCTTCAACTTAGAACTTAGGTAGGTTAGAAAGAAAACAGTTAAAGAGGTTAGATGCTTCAAGTTGGGGGAAAGGCAGTAGCTTTATTTATGGTTGTACATGAATATATATATATATATTTTCGCAATATTATATTCATTCAATTACTATATTTTTCTGTTTATGGGCTCAATTTTTTTCCGGAATGTGTCGGCGAGGATGGAGGTTCTTGTTGGCGATATAAGATATTTATGGTTCTCAATTTGGAGTAAAAAAATATTCCTTTCTTTGGAGTTTGTACAAAGGGTGATTGATATAAATTGCCAAGAGATGAAGATAAGGTACAAGTGCAGTTAGTCGGATTGTATGATTGTATCGTGATTCGTACAAAAGTTTCTTGATTTTTTGTATTTTTATTTTTGGAAGATTGTGACACATTCAATGCATTTAGTTAATATTCCTACACTAGCTCATGACTCAGTTCTCTCATGTGGAAAAGTCAGAGGTAGAAATTAGATGGTCCATGACCTTTTCTTCTATTAAATGGGGCCCGGCCCACCTTATCGACAAAACAAAACCCAGTGATTTTAATGGTGGATTTTTGTTATTATTTTTTGTTGTTGTTTACTTAAATCTACTTAGGGTTGTCAAGGGGGGATTCTCCGTCCCCGCGGGGATCCGCCCCGAACAGGGCGGGGAATCCACGAGATTTTATCCCCGCGGGACAGGGACGGAGAATGATGTCTCCCCGTGGGGATCCCCGCCCCGTCCCCGAACCCTCTTTTATATATTATAATATATATAATATTATATTATGATTCAAATAATAGTAAAATAATATCAAAATATAGACTAAAAAATATTAAATTAATACAAATAATATGTAACATTGTAATTTATATAATATTTATAACAAAAATATATTCCAATTTATATATTATATTAAAGATATTATTTTTTTAAAGAAAATTAAAGGGGCGGAGAATCCCCGTGGGGAATGCCCGCCCCGCGTGGATCCCCACGGGGATGGGGACAGGGACGATTTCGTCCCCGAACGTATCGCGGGGACGGGGAGTAGATCCCCGCCCCCGTCCCGCCCCATTGCCATCCCTAAATCTACGGCCATCGTACCATCATCTTCTATACTCTTCTATTAATTGTCAGGGGAGTTAAAAACTACCAATTACTATCCAATTTGGTGTATCAATTACACCCAAAATTTGAGTCAATTGGTTAGTTAATTTTTTTGAGTCAATTGGTTAGTTACTTTTTTTTAGGATGATTTCTTTTCATAATCTATCCTATCGAATAAAACAGAATTACCCCACTACCTCTGTATTTGTGAATTTTGATCTTTTTATTTAGATGGTCGAAAAAATAACTATTGTGCAGTTTGGGAAAAAAACAAAAAACTGTGCACAGGTGTGACTGTGCACATTATACTAGTTAATCAATAAGTGTCGATATTTGGTGGCTTGATTAGTAGTTTAAAATACGAAAATTTAAGACCCTTTTTTTTTAATAATATAGCATCGCAATTTCCGACAGCAAAATCAAGGACTAGATAACGCCTTGTGGGTTCCATTTACCGAATAATTTTGGTCCCCACCATAAACGAGGCTGAGATATAATAGTTAATATATATAATATAGGCGCAACCGCGCAATGAGATCCGAAAGGCCCAAATTGTCAGGCCCATTTATCAGGCCCATATTGTATTGGGCCCATATGATGTTTGGTATTTTGGTCTTTTGTTCTTTCCCGCAAACACTATAAATTTAAGTTTAGCAACTGTGCATGCAAGTAAATATATTTTATAATGGAAGGAGAACAATTGAACATGGGATGAGAGAGGGGTGTTCATCGGTCGGTTCGGTTCGGTTTTTTCAAATTTCGGTTCGGTTTTTCGGTTTCGGTTTTACGTATGCTTAATCCGATATCCGAACCGTTTTAATTTGGTTCGGTTCGGTTTTTTATAATTCGGTTCGGTTTTTTCGGTTAGGAATTTAATATCAACAAAAAAAATATTATGAACTGAAAATACATAAAACAATTTATGGTTATTAAAAACAAAGAAGATTTATGGAACGTGACATATGGCAAAATAGCTCCAAAAAAAAACATGGAAATGGAACAAAATCTAACCAAAATATAAAAACATTCATATGAAGATACTATAAATTACTTGGGAGAAAGATAGTTTTTGATTGGTGAGGAAAACATTCACTTAAAAATGGAAAAAAATATTCCAATGAAATTATATTTAATGTGTTGTTTACGTTGTGAGAGAAAAACAAATTGATTTTTATTATTTTTTCTATTTTTAATGTAGTATGATAATTTTTGTTCGGTTTTTTCGGTTTTTCGGTTTTACGTATGCTTAATCCGATATCCGAAACCATTTTAATTTGGTTCGGTTCGGTTTTTTACAATTCGGTTCGGTTTTTTTCGGTTCCGGTCTTTTCGGTTCGGTTCTTTACGGTTCGGTCGGTTTTTTTCGGTTTCTCGGTTAATTTGAACACCCTAGATGAGACTAGATGATTTTTTTATTAAAATTTAAATTGCTACTTGAAAAGTGATTGTCACGGCATCAATAAACACATGAATCATGATCAAAATAATTTCTCAATATGATTGAGACCCATCCAACTGCCCAATTTAATTAATGTTATGACGACTCAAACTTACAAGAATTGATATATATCAACTTCACCATTAGCACAGCATCGTTCACATGCCTAACCATTAAATTTAGATATGTTAGATTAGATCGATAGATTGTGATCTATTTGTCACATACGTGTTGGCCAGAGTGGATTGAATAAATATATGTTTTCGTTATTGAAATGAGATTTACATTAGACTTTAGAGCCATCTTGCTTGTCCCTTTTTGGTAGTTGGTATACTTCAAATATCAAAAATAATATTGACTATTAAATAGCACGTGGATTAAATCAAAGAAAGCAGGGGTTAATATAATATTAATTGTTATACATATAATCTTCATTAAAGAATTTGAGATTATCGATTGGGAATCTATGTAACGCTTACTAGTCGTCGCAGGCTACTAAGTCGTGGATCAAAAACCGTGTTCTTGATCAAATTGCACGTAGAAAAGTTGCATGTACTTACAATAAAAACCTAATATTAGAACTTTTATAAGACGCGGACAAATAATTGAAGACCCATATGTATATTTCTTGACTTTCCCTTGGTTTTACCATGTCAATCAAACCATTGAAGACCCATATGTATATTTCCTGTTCATTCATATCGAATATCTTGAAGATAAAGTCCCACAGGTCATTGTGGGGGAAAAGCCAAATAATTAATCAAGAAAGTCATTATTTAATAGTTTTAAGTGGCTGCTAAAGATGGATGAATTACATTTTAGATTCCAACTAGATAAATATTAATTATTAAATATGTGGTTGTAGTAGTGTTTTTAAGAATGTCAACTAGATAGGAGTGGCTGAGTATTTAACGTGAATACCTTATCTTTTTCTTGAATTCCAACTTGTTCTTAGTGATAATTGAAAAAAATAGTTTCAATATTTCAAAAAATACAATCCTTTGATTAAGGTCCATATTAGATGATGGCGAAATGTCATAATAATATTCTTAAATCCATTATCCAGATTTGCACGAACAATCAAACCAATCATCCCATTAGCTTTCATCTATACACATGTTTTCGCTAATAACCATTTATAGATAAGTCGTCATTGTCTAAGTTATTTTCACAGAAAAAATTACTAATGGTCCGTTATTAATAAGCCAAAATACAGAAACTAGAAAACTAAAAATCAAGAAAGAAAATGATTGAATGGGAGAGGTCAGAAGAGCATGTGACGCAGTAATTCAATTTCACCGTATACCACTCACAAATTAAATATCAAACAAGAACCAACTGGTTCATTAATAAAAAAAAAATTGACAGCTCGAAACGTAAATTGTAATCTTTACTGTCCGAAAATATTAGTGAAGCATTATCTCGGTTAAAATAACGTTGACCACTTCCGTACACACACACGCACACACAAAGTGAAGTCTTCTTCAACATTCAACAAAGCAAAGCACCAGCGCAGTTTCTCTGATCCTTACCTCCAATGAATATAATAATAGTCAATGAACGAAAACGTGAATTATTCCGATGACCATTTCCTATATAAACACCCTTCACAACTGAATAATTCTTCCGAAAAAAAAACTGAATAATTCTTGCCTACATCATTCTTTCCTCCCTTTTCTAACTACGTTCGATTCTTAACCTTACCCTTTCAAGGTCGTTCTTTAAAGATTAATCAAAATACATCCAAAAACCCTTCTCCTTCCCCATTCTATAATTTTACTTTAGATTTAAAACATGGGGATCGAAATCTTGGACAAGTTACTAGGAACTGTCTGTGGGAAAACCAAGGACGATCATCATCACGAGCCTCTGATGTCCGATCCCAAGAAGATCAAAGGAACTGTTGTGCTGAAGAAGAAGAACTTCATGGATACAACTCACGTCGGAGCTTCGTTTCTTGATCGTGTCCACGAAATCTTCGGCAAAGGAGTTTCCATTCAGCTTATAAGCTCATCCCATGTCGAACAAACAAGTTAGTGATGATCTTTTTACTGCCTTGCTGCTGATGCTTTGCTTTGCTTGTATACGATGATGTCTTGGTTTCAACTTTTTCAAGAATCTCGATTCTTATCTTTGCTTGCAACTACAAAGCATTCTTGCTCCTTGTCTTTATGCCTTTGTTTCTTGATTTTATGTACATAACAGAGAATGGGAAGAGGGGGAAACTGGGAAAAGAAGCATTCTTGGAGGATTGGGTCACAAAGATAACTTCATTAATCAACTCGGAGGACGAAGCGACTTTCGACGTTAATTTCGAATGGGACGACGAGGGCTTTGGGTGTCCCGGCGCATTCGTCGTAAAAAACCATCACCACAGCGAGTTTTACCTCAAGACGCTGACCATCGAAGAAGTTCCCGGGCATGGAAAAATCCACTTCGTCTGCGATTCTTGGGTTTATCCCACGAAGCGATACAACTACGATCGCATCTTCTTCGCCAATAAGGTATATCTTTTTCGCGGTCATCTTTATTGCCCCGTTATTGTAGTCCTCGTTGTTCAAAATTAAGTGATCAGACTAAAACCAATTGGTGGCAGGTGGAGTTGTCTGTTTGATACATTGAGTCGGAAGATTGACTTCACGAAATACATTTACGATTTTTCCTTTTCCGTTATTTTTATCGTCGCGTTTCTTCAGACGTATCTGCGTTCGCAAACGCCGGAACCTCTACTGTGGTACAGAGAGCAAGAGCTTCGGAATCTTCGAGGCGAAAATCACGCCGGCGAAGGAATGCTGAAGGAGTGGGATCGAGTTTACGACTATGCTTATTACAACGACTTGGGAATGCCCGAGAAAGGCAACGATTCGGCCCGGCCCGTCCTCGGCGGATCCCAAGAATATCCCTACCCTCGTCGTACCAAAACGGGCCGTAAACCTAACAAGAAAGGTAACCCTAAAACCAATTCCTCTGCTCTACCTACGATCGAAAACTCATTTTTTTATAGCCCTAATTCGAGAGAAAATCGGTTGCAGATTCGAAAACCGAAAGCAGGCTTTTCCTATTGAGCTTGGACATATACGTCCCGAGGGACGAGAGGTTCACGCAGGTGAAGTTCTCGGATTTCATAGGCTATGCGGCGAAATCGATCGGGCAAGTGCTCGTGCCCGAGATTAGAGCGCTCTTCGACGAGACGATCAACGAGTTCGACACGTTCGAGGACGTAATGAAGCTTTACGAAGGCGGCGCTTCTCTTACCGACGAACACACGCTCGAGAAATTCCGAAAATGCATTCCTTGGGAGTTACTCAGAGAGCTCGCGCGTTCCGACGGGGAGAAGTTTCTCAAGCTTCCCATACCCGACGTCATCAAAGGTAAAAAAAACTTAAATTCGGAGTTTTCTTCGTCATTTACAGACTGAATGTTTACGTTCGTAGGAAGTGTATCACTTTTTGTTAATTTTATGTTATATTTCCGACACAGGCGATAAAACGGCTTGGAGGACCGACGAGGAGTTCGGACGCGAGATGTTGGCCGGAGTAAACCCCGTTATTATTAGCCTCCTCAAGGTACCAAAAATGTCGATTTTTTTTTCGTGCATTTTTCGACCGCGCTTCAAAATCTGTTTTAAAAAAACAGACGATAACTTGTTTACTAAATTTCAGGAATTCCCGCCGACTAGCAAGTTAGAACCCGAAGTTTACGGAAACCAAAACAGCACCCTGACGAAGGCCCATGTCGAGAAGAACATGAACGGGCTCACCGTCGAAGACGTAAGATCGATTATTGCGCCGCTTATTATTTTCTTGATTTTATTACCGCTCGGCTAATGATGTCCGCATCATTTCACAGGCGCTCGAGAGAAACAAGCTGTTCATCCTCGACCACCACGACACCCTAATTCCGTACCTGCGAAGAATCAATACGAATACCCCGACGAAAACCTACGCAAGCCGAACCGTTTTATTACTACGAGACGACGGCACACTAAAGCCGCTTGCGATAGAGCTAAGCAAGCCGCACGAGGACGGAGATTCTCACGGCGCAGTGAGCCAAGTTTTCACGCCTTGCGATTACGGAATTGAAGGCTCCATTTGGCAGCTGGCGAAGGCATACGCCGCCATCAACGACTCGGGCTATCACCAGCTCATAAGCCACTGGTGAGAGGGAGAAAAAAAAGAAAGAAAAACTTCGATCACAATTCAAATCTTTTGAGATCATATTATTGTAAAAAAAAAAAAAACGAACGGCGTAACTTTCTTGATTTACAGGCTGAACACGCACGCGGTGATTGAGCCGTTCGTGATCGCTACGAACCGCCAGCTCAGCGCGATCCACCCGATACACAAGCTATTGAAGCCCCACTTTCGGGACACGGCGAACATCAACGCTCTGGCCCGACAGATTCTGATCAACGCCGGCGGCGTTTTGGAGACGACCGTTTACCCGGGAAGGTACGCCATGGAGATGTCCTCCGCCGTCTACAAAAGCTGGGACTTAACCGAACAAGCCCTTCCCAAAGATCTCATCAAAAGGTACGACAAACTCGTATAGATTTTCCAGGCCCAAACTCATATAAGCTTGTAGGATTTCTATCCTAGGATTCCGTTCTTTAATGATAGTCCTAACAACTAACTCGTGATGCCTTAAAAAATCAGAGGAATGGCCGTCGAAGACCCTACGAAAGCGCACGGCGTGCGCCTGACGATCGAGGACTATCCCTACGCGGTGGACGGGCTAGAAATATGGTCGGCGATACAATCTTGGGTCAAAGAATACGTCTGCTTGTACTACGCAGACGACCATACGATCAAAGGAGACGCCGAGCTCCAGTCGTGGTGGCTCGAGCTTCGCAACGAGGGCCACGGAGACCTAAAAGACAAGCCATGGTGGCCCAAAATGGAGACGAGGGAAGAGCTGACCGAAACCCTAACGATCGTAATATGGGTCGCCTCGGCCCTCCATGCAGCCGTGAACTTCGGGCAGTACCCTTACGCGGGATACCTTCCCAACCGCCCGACGGTCAGCCGACGGTTCATGCCCGAAGAGGGCTCGCCCGAGTATGCTGAGCTGGCGGAGAATCCCGACGTGGCGTTCTTGAAGACCATCACTGCTCAGTTTCAGACTTTGCTCGGCGTTTCGCTGATCGAGATACTCTCGAGGCATTCGGCCGACGAGGTTTACCTCGGTCAGAGGGTCGACGGGGATTGGACCGATGATCATAGGGCGGTGGAGGCGTTTAAGAAGTTTGGGGCTTCTTTGATTGAGATTGAGACAAAGATTCTTGAGAGGAATCGTAATAAGGAGCTGAAGAATAGGAATGGGCCTGTAGATGTTCCTTACAGGTTATTGTATCCTAATACCTCGGATACCAGCAAGGAAAGTGGTCTCAATGTTTGGGGGATACCGAATAGCATCTCCATGTGAATTTGAATTCTTTTTTAGTTAGTGTGCTGATTTGCATCTGTTTTTTTTTTCTCTGTAAGAAGTTCGTTTTGTTTCAGTTTGTGAAGTGTGAAATTTGCTGTTTTCGTATGAAGTTCGTTTTGTGTTGCTGTAAAACATGTGTGTGTTCTTGAACAGATTGAAGTTGTAAAATTTTATTCAGATTTCACTGATCAAAAGCCAACAGATGATATGCTAGAGAGAGAGCTTGCCCATATAACGGCCTGGCCGAGCCCAAGAGCTTACGGGCGGCGCGCTTATTTCTACGACCTAAACCGAGAAACAAAAAAGATCGCAATGGTTTCTAACATCGTGTTCGAATGGAGAATTCGTACAATCTCGACCGTTCAATTTGCGTTAAGGACGGGATTGTGCTCGAAGAAATTATAAGGACGGAGCTCGAAAGACTCAGTCAACGTCGGCATTATCGGGAAATCTTCTTGGCAAGGCACGTGGTGGAACCCTAGCGTGTACCAAAGCACGATATCCTCGTCCTCGATGCTCCTATCCCTGGCGTAATTAAAAAAAGCCATTTTCGGCGTAAAACATACAAATCCGCGAAAGGCAAAAAAGATGAAGCGCTTTTTTTTTTAAAAAAAAATATTTCGTCGCTACCTTTGGCTCCAAGTGGAAAGGTTATCGTCCCCCCGACTCTCGTCCGTGTACAACCCTCCGGCCCATTTCTCGCTCTTATTATAAGGCGTGACCCAAACATTGTACTTCGTAAATGCCCCGCGAATTTGGGCGTAGTCGTCGTCGGTCAAAAGAGGGCCCGCCGTGGCTCCTGGGTATAGCCGATACCCTACTTGATTCCCCACTTTGGTCTTCTTGCTAGGGTTCACGAGCGATAGAGCCACGGTCCCCGAGCCGACCCTAACCCTCGCGTCGGACTCGGTCTTGGCCGTCTGGCTTCGGGCTCGCCAATAGCTCTTCCTCGGCGAACCGTTCCCTTCCACGCGGACCGTCTCGAGGTTGATCTTCACGAAGGAGTTCGACTCGCCGTCGACGTCCAAGTCGAGGCGAAACGTAAGGAAATGGTCGTGGTTCGTGCCTAAGGTGTTTTCCGCCAAAATGGTGCCGTAGACTTCTTCTTGGATTTGGTCCTTGTGCGTGTAAGCGGATCCTCGTACTTCGAGGATCCCAGTCATGCCGACCTGTTGATTGTCAGTAATCAAACTCACACTGTTAATGCAAGAAACATACTGTATTTTTTTGCTATGCCTTGTAATATCCCCATTCATTGGTTATTGGCTAGGACCACACACCCCTGAGGATAAAGCTAGCTACATGATCAGGTGAATATATTCTAAATTTCACCTAATACGGTAGTCATGGGGTTTGAACAAAAAAACTTAGGCCAACCCCGTGGGGGCAGTACATAAACATTCTGTTGGGTGTCATACCCAAGTCCGGCATCGGAATTGAAGAAATTGGTCATCTATATAAGCTCGTGAGCTAACTCCCTACTGTCAGTTGGTTTCATAGAACTCGACAAGCTTGTATAAACTTGGGTATGAGAAGGAATTGGGTCTGAAAAAACCTTACAAATTCAAACTAGGAATTCCAGGGGCAATCAAAGCTTAAAAAAAAGGCAAACTTACATTGACTCTGATGACCCCGTTCTTCTTGAACTCCCAATCGATGACGTAATCGTAGTTCCCAACGGTCGACACCGTTCTCACGACGAGGGTCACTTCCCGCCGGACTTCTCTTATCTAAAAAAACCCGAAAAAAAATCACGACTTCATCGCTTAAAAAAAAAGTCGACAATCGAGTCGAAATTTTATCTCCACCGACGTTTTTCCCCGGGATAGATAGCTCGGTGTGGCGCCACATTACTCCGCCGGCGTACCTCTCGAATACGCAGTAAGCGTTGGGTATGCGACCCGCCGACCCGTCGCCCATGGCAAAGTAACCGTCGACAAACAGCGCGTTTTCGGGACAATCCTCGAAAGGCTCGAGCGGCACAGCGCTTAGCCCGAACCCATATTCGCCGGCGTCGAAGTACGTCCTATGGTACCATTCTTCGGTCAAGTCCATGTAAGGAACGAATAGCTCCGATATGTATCCTCTGTACATCACTTTACGGTACTTCTCTTCCTCGGAATCGTAGATCGAAGCCATGGAAATAATCAAGCCAGCCCTCATATCGAAGGATAAGTGGAACTTCCAATTGTCCCAACTGAGAAATAAACATGGACGGTAATAATAAGGCAAAGGTTGTTAAAGCAATGTTAAAAGATAGTTTAACTTTACCTCACTACATTGCCGTCCATGGCGAAGCCTGGCTCTTCTCCCTGGGAAATCTTGGAGCTTAGTTTGATATTCGAACGGAATGAATCGTCTCTGCCGTCGACGGCTCTTGTGTAATCTGTTCCTTGTGCTTTAGGGACTGGGACAACGACTCTATCGCGAAAACCTATGATCTTAATCTCATCAAGATCGACGGCTATGGTTATCCCTTCGATTGGCCTCATGTAAAGATTCACAGTTCCATCCAAGTAGTAGCATATGACTCTAACGAATCTCTTCTCTTCTTCCTCGCCGAACCACCCGCCGGGGTAGCTCAGGCAAAGGACTTCTTCCAACTTGAGCCCTCTTCTCTCCACGGAAGCTTTGAAGGGAGGGTAGGACATTGCTAGTTCGCTCGCACGCACTTCTTCTTCGTAGTTTTGGACAGGGTAGCCATGGCCGCGGTAGACCTTGGCCGAGACGATCGAATTTGCTGGCAGGTCGACGACTATCTCGTGGCTTGTTCGGTTGATTCGTGCTATTACGAAAGCTAGGCGCGGCGAATCGTCGTCGACGGATTTACTGCTCCATGATTCCCACGACGAAGAGAGTGTGGATTTTTCTGGCTCGAGTAAGCCGACGTAGTGAAAGCTTACGTTTCGTGAGAAGTAGCTGTGAATGGTTGCTCGGACATTGCTGAGTTCAAGTGGGGTGAGGCTGTCTAGTGGATGGTGGTAAGCTTGGGAGTAGGCGGCGGCGGCGACGGTGAGTAGAAGAAGTGAGAGGGGTACAAAAAGGGATCTTGGAATCATCGAAGGCACGATAGTTTCTTGGCTCAGTTTGTGTTTAGTGAGCTCATGGAAGTGCTACGATGCTGAAGGCGAAGTCAAGATCTTTAAGAGTTGACCCAACCCAAATGAGTCCCATATGTTGTCTTGAAAAGGACATTAATGGGGGAGAGAGAGAGAGAGAGATGGGAGTGATTTAATAGTCGGCCTCGTTTAGCTAAAAGTCCCCGAGTTTTTTGTTCTTTCATCGGCATTTTCGATATTTGTCGCATTCAAATCATTACATCGTTATTTTTATTTCGATGCAGCCGCGAACAAGACACAGATAGTCATTAGCAGTAGTTCAACGGATCTTTTCTTGCAAGAAATGAGCACTTTCATTAGCAGTCGTAATGGCATTGTTATATATCTATCTAACGTGAAACACGACACAATGTGAACGTATAATAGAATCATGGACCAAATTGTTGGATATACAATAATGTTAGATCGGGACATAAAGCTATGGATCTCGTGCTATATTAAGACGAGCATTTATCACGAGATGAGAAAAAAATTTCATTCTCAACTTGGCCATTATAGGCCACACAAAAATAAATCAAATGTATGAGGATGAAATGAACCATAGCCTTTGTACCTCCATATAATTTGTCAAGAACAAGAACCAACTATGTCTTTCTAAAAACTTCTCTCTCACAACGGAAAATGCAGAACAAACAGAGCAACCCATACATGCTGCTTTTGGCCCCCCTGAAAAAAAAAAGATATGACGATATATAATTGCAAAACTATAAATAATCCAATCTTAAGTTAGGTAGAGCGACTTTAGTGCTTCAAACATACCATAAATGAATTCATACAACAGATTTTACATGATTCAGAACAAATCCACGTCACATTTTATACTTGGCAGCAGGACTATTTTCATAGGTTTTTCGGAAAGAACAAAAAAAAAACGAGAAAATGTATTTCTTGATTTGTGTAGAGAAAGGAACCGAGGATTTGGTAATGAATTACCTCTAGCTGAAATAGCACCGCCAGTTGTACATCCAGCAACTACAGTATTCGTCATATCGTGCTTGGCTCGAGCCTTCAAATTAGATTCCAAATTCTTAAAAGTTCACAAAGTATTTATAATTTGTTTTTCAACGGGGAGATAAACGCAAACAACCTTTTCGATGACGCATTCGGCGGCGGAGACGATGAAGCCCATAACAGCAAAAGCCTTGCAAGAACTCCAACTCCTTCGGCCCATTGCTTCGGTTGGTAAACTAACTGTTGCCTGCCGCTCATTTCTTCTTGCATTATTGGATTGTCGAGCGCACCAAGAAACAAGCCCATGAACAATCCCAAACCCCCTCCTGAGAACAAAATAAGTATATGCAAATTCATGAATAGTTTGTGAGATGAAAAGAAATAATGGACTATGGAAGACACCCATGACTCCACTAATAACACTACGACAATTGTTCCAAATGTCCTGTCCTCGGATTTCTTCCAATGTAGGGAAACGTTGGCTCGAGTTGAGGCTTTGGTGCATCTTCGGTTCTTGAAGACGCATTCTGGGATTCACTGGCGGGATTTGAGTCATGACAAGCTTCTGGGGAAGAATAACATGCCAGATTGGTGAAGATAAAGAATCAAATTGGTTCGACTAAATCCAAGGAAGAACATGTTGCTGTGATATTTAAACTTCTCTAGAAAAGAACAGAAAAAAAAAAACAAAATTCTATCTGTAGGCACAGCACAAAGTTAGACGCTGAAACAGGGTATATCTCAATTAAGATACGCTGCAAAAGGAGATCAAATGCATCAATGTTGCAGCCATATTTATCAGCAATCTGAACAGCCACAAATTGTGCGAAGTTTGAATGTTGTACAGCAAGAGATTTTACCGCCAAAAACAAAGGTAAAACTTTATAGAATCCATGAATCAGACTCATGATCACGGCAATCTAGACTGGTCATCATTCATTCATACAAGGAGCTGATTAAATGTCGCTCCTATAATTAGTTTAGCTACATTAAGCCAACCGAAGGTCGAAGAATACACAAATTTCGTGGAGGATCAACCCAAATAAAGTGCCCAAGAAAAATGATTTACCAAACACCAGGACTATTCCAATACTCGAGCAAACGTAAAAGCATCAACTAAAACTTGCATCAATATGACATTTTTTCTGGAAGTTACAATCGTACAAGAAGAATAGCATCAATAACAATTGTAAACAGCTACGGTTTTTGCTACTCAAATGTGTGTGGAACTTGAAGCTAGCAAGAACTGAACTGGTGGAGGAAAATTATTTGTATATTACACAATTACCCAAATTGTGTCAGTAATTCGACTTTTTGGCGGACGTTAGCTACTATTGGGCCGTAATTGGGCCACTATTGGGCCCAAACTGGTTTTTTATGTGAAGCTCATTGATGTTTCCTTTCCTTCGCAACACTCTTGTGTGTTTATAAATCTTAATTTTGTAAATTTGTTAAAGTAAGGGGTTCATATGTTAATAAACTTCATCGCACCATTAATAGGCGGCACGTATTTTCATTCGTCGTCTGATTCAAAGAAAAAAAGTAAGCACTTTTTTCTCAGTCAACTCTGTTGTGCCTAATTGAAGACCTCTTTAATTGGAAAATCGAAAATTGGGAAGGGCACATGACGAATATTCTTTTTTCCTTCATTCGAGGAAAATTTGAACATTCTAGTCCAATTTTGAAATTTGAAGCCAAAAGTAAAATGTATAACTTTTGAATTTGCAGAAAGGCTTCGCTACCTAGTTCAGACTTCAGAGAAGTAAATTATGAAATAGGCAATAGTTTGAGGATGATTAATGAAGTAATGCCCAAAGGCAGATGATGTAATAACCATGAAAACTCAATAGTATCATCATCAACATGAAAGAAAGCAGAGACAATGTTCCACCAATTCCAACGATTGTTGTTTTCATAAATAAATCTCAAAAAAGAATAAACAAAAGAACTACTCATTCTTCCAAGCATAGAGGAACAGAGTAAATCCCAGGCCCGAAATCTTAGACTCCTTCGAACTATCCGACAAATTCCAAGAGAACATCTTAGACGACGACGACGACGACGACGTATCACAGATCAACGAGCTCGGGCTCGGGCCAGGGCCCGCCCATGCCGACAAACTAGTCTGAAACATGAAAACAGCACACCCATGGCTCGAACCAAAAAGCCAACTATGCAAATCCCAGAAAACTTCAACTGCTAAACCATCGATTAAAACGGTGTTATTACCACGAAATTTCCACTTCAGATGCTTAACTTGCATGACGGTTTTGGCGTCGATTCTAACCGCAAGGTAAGGATCGTCGACGGCGTCGTTTGCATCGCAGTACTCAATCTTGAGTTCGTGGATTGGCCCACTATCGTAGAACTGTGCCTTTGTAAAGTAAGACTTCTTACCAAATAAGTGTTCTTTCTTGGAGATGAACAGAGGATTGGACAGCGGTGCTTTTGCTGCAGTTTTCTTGAATGCCTCTTTCTTCAGATCTCCGACGGCTAAAACCATCTCTCCTTTGGAAACGACGGCGACGTAGTAGCCCTCGGTGGGCTCGGGCCCGGCGCCGAATTTGGCTAAGGAAAGATCCCAAAAGACGTCGGTTTTAGCTGAGGTTAGTTCTAAAGATTTGGACCCTTTTCTCTTTGAGAACAGAGATGTCTTCACATCGACTTTGCAGATGGACTGATGATGAGATGCGTCGTCTATTTCGACCGTTAGGGATTGGCCCATCAGCGTTTTGCACCATACGACGGTAATAAAACAAGATTTGCCCAGCAATCGGCACTTGTACACTGAGCTGACCGAGTTTTGAGAGGCTTTGCTGGCGCCTACGCCGGCGGCGCTCGAGCACGAAGCATCGGCCACTTGAACTCCGTTTTCCCCAAAACAAGATGGGAAATCCCTCATTCTCTCTTTTCTATTATATTCAAGAAAAAAAAAACCCAAGATCTAATCTTAAGAACCTCGACAGATGCAATAAAAATCAAATCTTTGCACACCCCTTCAGCTGAATAACAGCATAAATCCAAGATTTTGCAGAGGGCTGTTGAGGAAGATCCCAAGAAGTAGTATATCCCTAAAATAAAACAACTCTATCTATCTCTATCTCTCTCTCAACGATGGAAGCAATTTAAGTGAGGAATGATTGTGATTTGGGAAGAGCCCATTTGTGTCTTGAAAAGCATAAGGGAATCAACTCTGTTTAAGGTAAGAACAGGTGGTGGTGTAATAGATTAGGGGCAAAGTTTTCTTCGGGGGTGTAAAATCTCTGTCAGTATATTAATGACTTCATTGTCTTCTTTTGCCGAGAGAAGAGGAGAGGAGACAACACAACAAAAGAACAGAGTAAATGAATTTTCACCATCAACTTTTTTTTTTTATTTTTTCTTGTGAAAGAGAGAGAACTGTAAATAGTTCACATGCTAAAGCACGCACTGTAAGAGAAGAGCTGGCTGGGCTGGCATGGGATGAGATGAATATCATTAAAAAAGATTTATGATGCAAAAGAAGGAAACATTATTGAAGATTACTTATATTTTTTATTTATTTCTTTACATGTTTGCTAGGCATACAATACAAGTAAGGAAAAAAGATTCCCCTGTGAAACTGATGAATCATTGAGATTGGCTTTCCTTTCATTCATTACATGGTTGGTTGGTTTAGTGGTGTACGTATAAATGATTCTTTTGGGATTTATATTCCAATTTCAATCTAGTATTTTGGTGATTTAAATTTTACAATATATATTTTATGTCATAATGGTGTCATTTTCGTAAGTTATTTTACATGGTTTGGTGGTTGTATTAGTTTGACGGTTTCATTATTTTCTTTGCAAGTCAATTTGGGCGGTAATTCAATTATTCTAATCTTGTAATACTTCAAAATGTTTTCATGTGTTCAACGAACTTCTGTGCAGGTCTTTTTCTTTGATGTCCTTCTTTAATAGAGTTATGGGGTTATTCTAAAGTTAATTAGAGACGTTTGATGCATCAATATTTACGATGCCATGCAATACATATTATGATAATCAAGAAATTCAAGTGAATTGAGAATTACCTTTCTTTGTTTAATCATCAATGACGCTGATTATCAGATTGGGATTTGTTTTAAGCAATGCTGGATTGAAAATGACAGATATCACACAGTATGGGATATAAATAATAATTAAATACATATCATTTTCGGTTGTTGCGTGTTAATAACACAAAGCTAACGCGTGCAGCCAAATTATTTTGCAAAACTATTACTTTCGTGGAAAAAGTTGGATCCAATGAAGGGAATTAGTTGCAATTAAGGTTTTATCAAGTAAAAAAATGTCGGTTATAAAATGAATGGTCATCAATGCATGTTGTCGTTATATAATATTTGTTGTTTCTCTTCCTTAAATGAAGCCAATATATATATAGGAATTTTATGGTGCTCACAATGAGCACCCCACGTCGGCACATGTCGATGTGGGACTGATTCGGACATGTCGACATGTCACATCAATGTTAGATGATACATCACACTAATTAACACATTCTAGGGGTCACTGATCGACATATCGGACAATGATATGGCATGTTTATGCCCACGGATCAATACCACATAACGGGTGTCACATAAAGCGTTGCCAGATCAATATCACATAACGTGTGCCACATAAAGTGTAACAGCCACATCATTGTCCGATATATCGATCAATAATCGATCCCTAGAATGTGTTAATTAGTGTTATGTATCATCTAACGTTGATGTGGCATGTCGACATGGCACAAATGAGTTTATATATATATATATATATAAACGCCTAACTAAACATAAAGGAAATCTAATCAGAATTCTTGGTGTCAGAACATCCATCAATAGACACAAATACGCAATAAAAACACATTCCCATGCTTGCGATGATGACGACGATGATCATATTGCAGAAGTTATATATAGCAAGAATATATTCAAAGGTAAAAAAAGAGTGCCCATGAGAGAGACAAAACATGCCTAGAGAGACCTAAGGTTTCTCATTAATACCCAATTCCCTTGATGATATCATCAATAAATTTACATTAAACATTCGCGACAAATAAATAAATAGGTGAAATAAATAATAGAAATAAAGTAGTTCTCCAAAGAAAGCGACTAATGCTGGAAAGGCTTTACAGCCTATTTCCCCTTTCAACGCTCTTTTGATCTTTTGGCCTAAAAGCGTGTTCTATACATTTGTAGAAAAATCATCATGTTTTGTTTTATGTTCTAACGATTCCGCTTTATCTGTGTAAAATAGTGTAAGAAGTCATTTTCATTTATGATAATTTATAATCTTGTGAAATTTTTCTAAGGGGTCTTTACACATAAGTACCTATTTGGATAAAAACTTATAATTTAGTACCATGTCAGGATTTTTTTATATGTAGGTACCTAACAGAATAAATTTTTTGCACAAGGTACCCGATCCCCGAAAGTACATCATACAACACATTTTGGTACCATATACCAACACATTTTGGGTACCCTATATAACAGAAAATTGTACGACGTATGCTATATTTAGGTACGCCCTAACACACATGTATGCCGTAGGTACGATGCTTGCTATATTTAGGTGCCCTATATCAACGTGTTATGGTACGCAATATACACACACGGAGGTACGACATGACTAAAGAAACTGATAAAAATTAAATTGGGTAGCTATCTGTAAAATTTTCTGACATGAGTACCTATGTGTAAAAATTTTATTCAATTGGGTATTTTTCTATAGATTCACCTTTTTCTAAAGAATTAAAATATTTCTGAGCATCACAAACTGAAGCCCATCTCATAATAAGCTATATATGGGGTTCATTGGGCCAACTTCCATAGGAAATATGTCAAGTAAGGTAAACATCCTAAGAAAAAATCATGATGTATGCATTAATATTCAAATTTGACAGAGCAATCTCACGTGAACAAGAATTAAAGAAAAACAAGGAACCCATGTGAATAATCAATGACTTCTTCGCATTACCAGACAACAACCTAGGAAAAGCAAAGCAACCAAAAGCTCAAGAAATTTTTTTGAATAGTTAGTGGGGATTCGTTAATTAAGTCAAACTCGACTAGAGTTTGATAAGGTCATACCCATCGCAATTCATGCCACTATTTGAACCTTGCAAACCCACAATAAAATTCTTTAAGAATAAATTGTTACAATCGAAGGGTCTTACAACTTGATAACATTGTTGATAAATTTGAATTATAGAATAATAATTCCATCGGCTGCTTTAATTTGTCACTATGTCTCCCGTAAATTGCAACGATGTTTATAGGTTAGATTGAAAGGCATAACAATTAATCTCCCTCGTTGTAACTATTAGGTATATATTGAATTAGACCGTGCTATAAAACAAGTACATAACTCCAAACTTGAAACTGTTTCATGGGACCTTTTCCAAATTTATCATAAACAAAATCCAACATGAAAGATGGTAAAAAGTTCATCTACCATCACTTTGACATTTCTCATGTAAGTTCACTCTTGACAAAAGAGCAAAACCCTAAAAAAACAAAAAATAGTACTACACAATAGAGTTATGTCCACTCCATCATAATGAACTATAATACAAACCAGATATGTAATGGCAGTGAAAAAAGAAGCGACTGTAAGTAAATAACATAGTAGTAAAGATCAGCTTTATGAAATACGGAACCTTGATGGCTCAAAGACAAGCTACTAAGCGACACTTGGTGTTGTACAATAGGCGTTGCGTAACTTTACATTTCCCTATAAAGTATTGTAAGGTCTTTGATCATATGTTATGCTTTCGATTGACTTTTATAGGTTATCATCATTCAGCTAAAGGACATGCATGTGATTACAAAAGCTTCTGCCAGTGTTTGAAATTAATACATGTAATTTAAGTAAGGAACTATGGTTAAGAATATGTGACAAGAATATGCTTACAAGAAGAAGCCTTTGGTTTGTCTAGGTTTTGTAAAATTTTAATATATATCTCGAGAGTGGATCTCTTTATTTATTAATGCGTTTACATAGTCCAAGTCGAAGCGTTCGTTGAGAAAGTCAAACTAGTAAGTAAAAAGCATGACGCTCGTCAGAATGTGACCCCAAAACTTTTAGATTATAGAACTAATTGTTGTTAATTTATGATATTCGTGCCATGTGCGATATGAAACAAGCATTTTTGGGTCATATTAAATTCTTGCTAATGTTTAAAGTTGAAGTTGATAATATATCTAACAATCAAAATGTTTTCCGAATACCAACCAAAATTACAAAAATAAAAGCACAAATATCAACTTTTAATGCGAAATCTTCTCGGACACTTGGACAATCAATTCCAATGTGTAATAATGATGTCCTCCGTCACGACCACGCTATCTTATTTCCACGTTGTTTCTTTTCCACAAATCTAAGCAAGAGACACTAAATGTGTGACTATATATATATAATCGCACGATATTTCACAACCCACTTCGCACGCAGTCTATTCTTTACTTACATAACATTTTGTTTGTCGAGACAAAAAATTAAATCAATGTAATAAAGACCCTAAACAAGCCTCTGGTCAACAATCGAAATAATTACTATGTAATCCTCGTCAAAACCTCTGAGAAACGGACACGTGTCGCCTCCTCATTTGCCGAGAAACGATCGATATCAAACCGCCCAAAGGAGGCCTCATCTTGGACCGATAGATCATCTCATCGTACGGTCGGCGATAAAACTTCAAGTACGCCGAGAAATAATATCCCGGCGACCTCTCCGACGCCCGACTCATCGCCTGCGCCTCCCTCCTCCTCCTAAAGAACAGCGCCGGCGACTGAAGGTAAGACGGCTTCGGCGTCCTCGCCTGCCTCACCGTCGCCGCCGGCGGGTCAAATTCCTGCGTCTTCTGAGGCATCGGCGTCGAGGGAAAGAACGACGACGACCCTTTTCTTCCCCTGGCGACCGGCGACGCCGCGAAGGAGAAAGACCTCGCCGTGAGCGGCGAAATCGCCGGACCCAACGACGACGACGAGGAGAAGGCTTGTTGAGTGGGTCCCACCTTGGCCGATGACGTGTCGGTCAGGGACAGGTACCACGGCTTGACGGAGTCGAAGTGCTGCGAGACGGTGAAGGAGAACCTCGACGACGACGACGGTCCGATCTTGGCCGGAAAACCGGCCGGTTCGAATCTCATGGAGGCGGCGCGTGGGTACACCGTCAGGTCGTCGTATTCCGGCGACTGCTCTTCGAAGTCCAGCGACGAAACGACGGTGGTCAGTGAAGAGAGCTCAACGAATGGCTTCATACCCTTTGTTATTAACAGTAAATTCTCAAGATTATTTATTTATTCATTGAATAAATAAATAAAACAAAGATTTAGTTCTTTCAATTTAAGTACCTTCCAAAGATAGGAAAACAGTGAAGGAGGATCAATGATGAAGGCTTTATGAAGTCGACCTGGGTAATAATCACCCAAGATTTTCATCGTAGCTATCAACATGTTCATAAAAGCTGGCGCAGACCTGAAAAAGCCTGCGAGTGGAAATCGTATTGCATGCATTATTGGTCAAACGTAACGATGATAGTTCATCAAGAAAATTGCGTTCTTATGTTTTCTTATTGTATAATTTCGAAGAAATTCAAAAAGAAAGAAAATGTTGGGACATGTCAGACATGTACAGAGAAGGAGAGTTATGTTCCCCTTTTCATTCGATAGCAATAATTCAACTGAGAGAATGAACGAATGGGCTTTTAATATAACAAACCAAGATCGACCACGACATGTCAAGGGCATTACAGTAACTATCTGACAATTGTGTTTCGGAGTTCAGACAACATTTGTAGTTAGAGTAATATCTAATCTTTCTCGATTTACATACGCTAATTGACTCATTAATTGAGTCATTAGGCGTGGCATTGGGAATCAAAGGAGGATTTTTATCAACTTTAACGAGAAAGAGTGAGGTTTGAAGGTATTTTTCAGACAGGATTTAAAGTGAGGTCTGAAGATAAAGCAGCTGTTTCGGACAGGTTAAAGAATCGAAATTTATATAGACATTTAAAGTGGGGGCCATGAAAAATGTTTATGTGAAAATATGTAACCTTACTTACTTGCATCAAATAGGAGGACGAGTTGCTCAACGTTCTTCGCCATGGTTTGAATTGCCACTTCGAGTGTGAACACTAACAGCCTATTAAACCTGCTTGAATATAAAATATATATATATGTACATAAGTGAAAATCATTTTCACTTGCGTACTTAAAAAAAAAAAAAAGCCGAGGATGCCCATTTATGAAGAGACACAAAGATGAAAAACTGTACTTACACTTTCTGGGAATGGAATTTCTGATAATCTTGCTTGATGCGAAATATCTGAGAGAATTAAATATCATAATATAATCATGAACAGTGGTGAAATTTATTACATTATTATTAACAAGGTTTAAAAAAGATTGTACCAAGACAGGCCTCAGTTCATCGTCATGCCCAGCAACATAAGCTGCTCCTTCAGCTAACTCAGCAGAAAACTCATCAGCCATCAGATTTTCTGGGCAAAAAGAAAAATATATATTAAAAGCCCATCGAATATTATTACAAAAAGCAAATAAGAAAAAGAAGAACATTATTACCAGTGCCAATAGCATCTCTCCAAGCAAGACAGCTTCTGAGTTGCTTTGCTGCTTTCTTCACATTATCTCCTCTGGCCTTCAGAAATCTCTCCACACAAGCATTGTTGCAGAACTTCTCCTGGCAAAACAATATCATAAATAAAGAAATATTAATACAAAATAACAAACTCTGGTTAGCATTAAAAACACAGTTAGTATGTGAAGTATGTGTGTGTGTTTCAAATACCTGTTTGAGAGTGAGATGAACATGTTTCTTGAGTAGCTGAAGTACGCACTGAACCCTCTCTTTGTCTTTCTGAGATTGATCTGCTTTCTTACCCATGAATAACGATTATATGACACTATATAAATCAAGCAAATATCAAGAAAACGCTTGTAATAATATATATGTTCTTTGTTTAAATACTAGGAGGGATTCTCTAGTTTTGTTGTCAAGAAAAAAAACAGAGATACCACTCTTATGTTTCACGCAACATTTGTGTTTAGATCGAAGAGCAATGAAAGTGATAGTGTTGTGAAATAAGGCATGTCTATAGACAATAATATATATATATACTAACCACCAAATCATGTCAGGGGTAATATTGGTATTATGTGAAAATGATTTACAAAGATTTAAAATACAGGAAGTCGTTACATCGCTGTCATTCCTAATTTACCCCGACGAGACTAACGATTATTTTCGCGAGTTTTGATTCTTTCTGTAAGAAAAGAACAGATTTTTTTTTACCATTGTATGTATTGTATTTCATAATGTATCATGTATTGACATATAAAGTCAAACACCTAAAACTTTGGGTACGTACAAATGGCTTAATTTATTTTTGTCCGACTTCGTTGTTCTTACGGCGAAGACAAGCTGTCTTGTGTGTCCTTTTTGTTTTATTTTTTTCTTGAAAACTTAAATAACATGCTAAATAATTGCTAACCTTATATAGTTGTAATATTCAGACATTCCCCACGTGTGAGGTGCTAATTAAATAAAGTCAAATGATATAGTTCTTTTTCACTAGTCGTTGTTTAAATGATACAGTTTATCCCCGAGTCGAAATTAATTATATAATATATAGGTGTATTTAAAATTGAAAATTAATCAATATATTCGTTTTATTTAACGAGGAAATCGTAATCGCGTATATATCATCGTAACGGATAATAGTTGGAAAGTATGAATGAAGGTTTCTCAGAAAACAAAAGAGATTCGATTAAAGACGAAGCATCTCGCCTTTATTTTATTAATTGAGATTTGAGAGTATTCAATTTAATTCCAGTGGAACAATTCTTTTCCTTGTCTTGATTGAAGTACGTGGCAGATTCCTTTTAGTAAAATAATTGATTTTTTTTCTAGAATATGCTTTTTGCAATGTTAACATGGGACGATATTATCCCATAGTATATTTTGTTATACCTTTAATGCTACAACTTTTTGTAGTTAAGCATTGTAAATGTATCAAAATCAATATAAAAAATACGTAACTACTCTATTTTCTTGACTCCACACATATATAATGCTTAAAAAAGCCACAGTCACGTGGCCAAGTTGGAAAATCATCTCATATGAAAATAAAAATAAGTATGAAAAGCTTGAGTCGTCTTCACCTACTCTAAATGGTTTCAAATTTTGAACAGCAGATCCTCTTTACCCCCACAAATAGCACGATTTATTAACCTTTCATCATATCATAGTTCAATGATTATTCCTTTGCAAAAAAAAAAAAATGAGGAAAGAAAAGATCTAAGAAGTAATTATTGCATAATGGAACTCGCTTTGTGGGCTTGGGGGGCACATTACTTTTGAACAGTGAAATCGATAGGTCAATACTACATTAGGGATATTATGTTATTAATATATTCCGATTCATTATTGTATGATGGGAAAATGTATATGTCACATATACTAGTATTGTTCGTTAGTTTATTTAGTCCATGCATGACAAGCGAGAAAAAGAAAAGGTGAAATGAAGTTCATACATTGCCTATTGTTAGCCCCACTAAATCATATTCGCAACAAATTTCATTTTCTTTTTTTGAACGTACCGTTGCAAAAAGGGAAAAGGAAATGCATTAAGTTATTTAATTAATTTAAAACGTATTTGATGAGTCAAATCTTAATATAATGTAAGACAATAGACGTTGAAGAGGCCTACTTTCAAGTCAAACAGCTTCGAACAAATTAAACTTCACAAAAGATAATATATACCAGTAATGCGAATAAAGAAAAAAGTATGGTTTTAATAATTATTATGTTTTGTGGACCATTTAATTATTTCAATGATGTCTATAGTTCCGATAATTGCATGTGGCTCAGCTTCACACGGTGGAGCACATTCCTTGTTGAAATTCAAACCCCTACTCATTTTCCTTGATTCACATTTTCTTAAAGCTTCATATTACATAAATATATGACTAAGTGAAACCGCGGCGCTTATTTATGGTTTGCTCATAATCTTAAAGTTGAAACAACATGTATAATTCTTGTCCACGGGGTTAGGAGAGAAAAAATCAAATATGCATTTGAAAAAAATAAATAAAGAAGCAAAGTATATCACTTTTTCTATATTTCTTTTAGGTAAGTAGAAAAGAAAAAGAACAGATTACGTAGACGGTGACAATTTATTTTAGTAGGCCAAAGTAAAATACTTGTGAGCCCATAATAAACAGAGATCTTCCCTTGGGCCTCGCGTCTTAAGGCCCAATTAAGGCTTTAACCGAATTTAATTTCCGTTAAACATGGAGCTAATCGATATAATTGTAATAGCTCTATAAATGGATATATTGATGCTGCTTACTTTTATTAAATATTCATATGCAAAACCAATATGATGCAATCTCTGCTTTCCCTTTCATGTGCCCATGTGAGACTGCATGTGATTTCTTCATCTTTTGCCATTTATTCTGAGAGTTTCTCAGCAAACTCGTGACATTGTTCAACGTAAACTGTACTTATTACATTATTTTTAACTTCTTTCTCGAAAATAAAAAAAAAATATGAAGTTCCGAACTTGCGTGCTCCGCCTGAGAGTTGTGAAACTGCCAAATGGCGCATAGATACAACAAGAATAAATAAATAACCAATTATTGGCTTTTTTTTTTTGTTCCCCATATCTTCTGTTGGCTGTTCCAGGCCTTGTTGATATTAAAATATTTAGAACATACATAGCTGTGTAAACAATGCCGAATCTTATTCTATTTGCTTTTCTTTTTACAGTTTTGTCGAGATATAATGATATATTTGTACGAGATAGGAAACTAATACAGTTTTGTGAGGGTTGTCTATGAGTTGTGCATAAACTAATACAATATTTATATGTTCATGGAGCCGCTCTCGTTCTCTCTGCTATGCATCTTTTTTCCACATAAATCGATCGATTTCTACTGTTCTTTGATCATATTCCTAGGTACGAGGAATAATGAATGGTTTGGCTGATAAATGCCCAGATAATTCTGAGTTCGTAGAAACTGATCCAAGTGGAAGATATATAAGGGTATGTATATACGTTTTTATTCATAAACCATACTATCGATTCTTGAATTATTGCAAAAGATTCAATTTATTCACATTACTGAGCTTAGATTATATTGTGTTCATATTTTCCATTTGCAGTACAATGAGATTCTTGGCAAAGGGGCTTCAAAGACAGTGTACATACATATCCCTTACACTTCACCTCTCCACTTGTAATGAAAACATATATGGGCCAGGGAAACATTGATTCGCCGAAAAAGATTCGATTTTTACACATGGGCTCATTCGATCTTCGTATAATTTCTCGCAGATATCGAGCATTCGACGAGTATCAAGGGATCGAAGTAGCATGGAACAAGGTAAAGCTCGGCGGCTTCCTCCAAAGCCCAGAAAATCTTGAGAGGCTCTACTGTGAAATAAATCTCCTAAAAACGTTAAACCACGACAACATAATCAAGTTCCACGCTTCTTGGATCGATAGCGCCCATCGAAACATCAATTTCATCACCGAAATGTTCACCTCAGGAACTCTCAGACAGTAAGTCTTCGAGAAAAAAAAAAATCAGCTTCGAAAGCGCTCTGTATTTATTACCAGCAATGATTCGATGATCTTTCGATGATTGACTTTAAGGTATAGGCTGAAGCACAAAAGGGTCAACGTTCGAGCCATAAAAAATTGGTGCAGGCAAATTTTGCAAGGGTTGCTCTATCTACACAGCCACGACCCGCCCGTAATTCACAGAGATTTGAAGTGCGACAACATTTTCGTAAATGGGAATCTCGGCGAAGTAAAGATAGGCGATTTAGGCCTCGCTGAGATTCTTGGGAAATCTTACGCCTGCGTAGGTACGCCAGAGTTCATTGCGCCTGAGGTTTACGAAGAGGCATACGACGAACTGGCCGACGTTTATTCTTTCGGAATGTGCGTATTGGAGATGGCGACCTTCGAGTATCCTTACAGCGAGTGCGCAAATCCCGCCCAGATTTACAAGAAAGTCGTCTCGGTGAGAAATGAAATCTTCTGTCTTAAAAATCTGTAGCTTTCTTTGAGAGGTCTCTGTTTTTTTTTTTTCTTAGGGCAAGAAACCTGATGCTCTGTACAGAGTCGAGGATCTTGAGACGCGTACGTTCGTCGAGAAATGTTTGGCTAAGGTATCTAACCGTTCGTCCGTTTGGGAGCTTCTCAACGACCCTTTTCTCCAAACCGACGACGATTATTACAACGACGAGTGTGGCTCGATTTCGAGACAACCTCTAGTCAGTCTTAACCATTTTCAGCAAAAGCTAGAAAAGGATTTCTGTAGCAGCGATTCGCTCCATTATTACGACGCTTTTGATGCTAATAGTGAGTACGAAAATACGGACATGTCGATCAAGGGGAGGCGCGGAGACGCTGGGAACGTCCTTTTAAGGATAAGAATTTCTGATCATTACGGTTCGTTCTTCTTCCTTTCCTTCTTACTTTTGAACACTGATCAAAAGCGCTGATTTTTTCCTCATGTTCTATGATTTTAGGCTGCGTACGCAACATATACTTCACCTTCGAAGTAGAAAATGATACTGCTCTGAGCGTGGCGGCGGAGATGGTGGCTGAGCTGGACATTACGGATCAAGACGTGGCTAAAATAGCAGAACTGATCGGTAAAGAGATCGCTCCTTTGGTCCCCGAAGAAAGCCCTAGTGGTAAAACGATCGATTCTTGCAAGAACTGTTCCCCAGACGAGCCTCCTTTGGACATCATCACGCCTTTGCAGAAGGCGCAGGGAAAAGGGGGCCGTCATGTTCGTCAGTGTTCGAAGCACGAGTTCCATGGAAGGTTCGAAGAGTTCACCTATGAGTTCGATGGCTCTGAAGAACAGTGCGTGATCACAGATAATGCGCCCATTATCAGCTCGTCGAGCCAATCAGAGGATGACTATGGTGGCTCTGTAGTTGAAAGATGATCTTCGAATTCAGACATGGGGCTTAAACCTTCTTGCTTGTTTCGGTTAGAAGGTTTGATTTTTCTTCGTGGGTCTTCAAAGGGGTGATTCACTGGGGAAGGTACCACAATTATTTTATCAAAAGATGCTCTGTTTAATTCTGGGATTTGTCACATGCAAGAAATACTAAAGTAGCAATCTTTCACTAGGGAACGGAAAAGTCGTGATGATACATAGCATACTTTCGTACGATGTCTGTGTGTCGACGAAAACTTCATCGCATACGAACGCAAAAACCGACCTGCTGCACTCATCGGTAGTTTGTTTATTTTATGGACAGATATTTTCGACTATTCTATGACAGCCTAGAACTGTGGCATCTGGCTTGATACTTCCAGTCCATTCCCTACAGTGTTCAAACATACACCAAACCAAAATGGTTCCAATCACTTAAACCAATTCATGGATTTCACATCACACATCATAAGTTGATTGAAAGAAGGGAATTCGAAGGTTTACCGTCGGGATCGAAGAAGAACGCCTGCTTTGTTTTTCCATCTGGCTGAGTTTTCTCGTGCAAATTGATCCCTTTTTCCTGCTCATAGAGGACAAATCAAATCTTCACAAAGAAGTACGACTACGAGTCACGAGACAAGCCAAGCCATACAATGAACCATTACTCTGTAGAACACCCATTTGTAATAAGAATTTCGTCGAACAGATGGAGACCAAAAAGAAAGGGACATCATCAATCATCTATCAAGTCTACCTTAAGGTTCTGCACAAAGGCGTCGAAGTTGGGGACAGATAAGCAAACGTGATGTCCTCTGAAGAGGCGTGTGGGATCGGCGGCGGCGGCTGACGTGGCGCTCCACGGACCTTCAGGCAGCATAGTACTTGGGTCCCTTTCGATGAGGTGAAGGTAGAAAGAGCCAAGTTTCAGCCATATCACCTCAAAACCGAACTTCGGATTCTCAACTTGCTCAAATCCAAATATCTAATAACATCCCCACGAGGTAAAGATAAAAACTTTTGAGTATCACAAAACGATTACCCATCAACAGAAACGATGATAATCGATTATTTGGCGGCAGAAAAGAAAAAAAAAAAAAAAAAAGCGAATTGCGTAAACCTCAGTGTAGAATTTTGCGAGGCGTTTGACATCGGTGGATTCACGAGCGACATGGTTGAGGCAAGCTCCCTTCGCAGCTGCCATTACTTTATCTTGTCAAGATGAGCTTACACGGTGTTTCTGAGATTATTGGGAAACAAATATGCGATCGATTCTTCTACAGATTGTTGGTTTATTTATCTACGTGTTTCGGACAAGGTGGTTTTCTTTTTCTTTTAATTTTCCTGATAAAATTAGAAGTTAACCATTCATCATTATTGGGCCAGGCCCATTCTTTGTACTAACCCATTTAATTAAAAGCCCATTATTCCATGGTGATTTAATTAAGGGTGGCAAAATCCCATGTTTGGTTTGTTTATTGGCAGATTTAACGTTTATTTATTTGGCTAGTGTATCTTATATAAGGAATTTTAGGATAGGATATTCTCCATCCCTTAACTTTTAACTCAACAAGCGAACTAGCGATCATGTACGAGGATTTATGGACAATCGCGGCAATAAATGTAACTGTTCGTTTTATTTCCCCAATGTTGTCATAAATATCAAGAATCTCGAAATAACAAACAGAAAGAAGTGAATAAACAACTTAATTATCATTGGAACCACAATACCATTAACTTAATATAATTAAAGTTATACTAGTACGCCATCAATCGCTTATTAATTCATTTGAGCTGGCGGTAGCACCGACGGGATGTGGTGGCGGCGGCGGCGGCGGAGCATCGAAGAAGGGAGGGATGGGGATCGGTAGCACCGACGGGATGTGGTGGTGGTGGCGGCGGTGGCGGCCGCCGGGATGAATGTGGAACGACAGGCGTCGGTCTGACACGTCATCATCACTATCTTCCGAGATTATAATATTGTCTTCATTCGAAGTGAATGTTAATCCATTGGGTGCTAAGTTCTCATTTTCGAGGCATAGGATGAAAGATGGGGTGATGGTTAGCACTAATAGGGCGACAAGGAAAAGCAAAGAACTCACACGAGCCATTATATATTGTTATTATTTCGCTAAGAGAAACTTTCTGAGGTTGAAATTGCTTCGTAGCTTGTTTGTAAGAACGGAGAGACTCCTTACGCTATATATAGAGGATATCGAAGAAGTGCAAGCTTTTTTTTTTTTTTTTTTAATTTTCTTACACAAATGGGGTTATGATGCAGATTCTTCGCTAAATGGACGATTGAGATCACGATTTAATGTATTTCGCTCGGATCTTGTTCTTATATAGTTGCGGAATATCTCAAGCCAATGAATTTCACAATACTGCAGAAATATATGATAGTTCACGATAGAAATATCATTATGATGTCCACAAGTTTTATTGCCATATTTCTTGGTTGGACTTAAAACATCCTCTCAAAAGAAACTAATGGGATTGCCGTATGGTTTAAAATCATCTCAACGTTAACATTTGACCTTTATATATAGTCCCCTAGCTTGGTGGAGGAGCGAGGCATCATCATAACATATTTTGGTCGTTTTTCAATCTTAGGTGATTGAATTTCCATCGTGTAAATTAATTTCAATCTCTCACGTTTAGTATATATATATATATATATACTAATCCGTTATTTCAACAATCATTAGATTAATCCTTCTTGTTTGTAGGATAGATAGTGTAAGAGATTATTACCATAGCTAATTACGCACCAACTTAACTAATTGGGACTTTCATTTCGATGCTGAGATGAATCGAACTTCGTCAAGTAACTAAATTGAAGCATATCAAACATTTACAGAAAAGCTCGACCTTTATTAGTCAAAGCGACCGTTGGGTACTTGGGAGAAAGCTCGTGATTTCGGGAGATAATCGATCATCAACGTTGAGATGAATGTAGTAAGCAAAGAACATTATTCATACTATTATTACTATTTCATTACATGTAATTATTTCTTATAAAAACTAATCATGCATGAATACTTCTTCAAAACCCTAACTCCGGCGCAGGAGAAAGTGGTTGTTTGTGGTGGTGTTGCTTAGGAGCTTGAGCTTGAGCACCGTGGTGGCCGTGGTGGTGGTGGTGGCCGGCGTGGGGCGGCGGAGCATGGCGGTGGCGGTGGTGGTGCTTGTTGGACGGCGGTGGAAAAGTCGATTCACCTTCTTCGAAAATTTCAAAATCTTCTTCGCTCGTAAATTCGAGAAACATTGGATCTTCGATATCACGGGCTAATGTTAGGGACATCATTGTAAAAGCCAAGACGCCTACGAGAAATAATACGCGAGACATTTTGAGAGAATATATTAGCTATATGTCTTATTTTGAGTTTTTTCTATCCTTAGTATGATTGATCATGAAGGGATGGGGCATTTTATAGGGTTTTTTTTATACGCGTGGCTAACGTAAAAATCAAGTTGGTAACTATTGCGTGTAACTCTATAAAATGTGCAATTTGCAATTAATTCAACATTCTTGATATTAAGTGTTAGGAAACTTTTATTATTTTTCCGATTTTGTTTTTTCTCTCATTAACAATTTAAATCAAATGAGAGCACACATTTAATTCTGTGCATGAAAGCAGGAAAACTACGTAACATCCTATGTCGTCTAGCTTGTTCGGCCACGATTGGCATGTGAACGACATTAATATCTTAACGAATTTAGTACATTAAAAAAATTTTCCTCTCGACTTATGCCTTAATTAGTTTCGAGTTTCTTGAATCATATGCGATCAAATGGTTCTATGGTAGAGTGAAAATATTTCAAACAACACACTATGATTTTTTATAATTTAATCACCGTCCAATTAAACTGTATCCAGGTGTGATTATACGATGATTACTTGATCATATGAACCAACACTAACACAAACCCTAATAATAACTCTTTAATTTTAAGAGAGAGAGAGAGAGAGAGAGAGAGAGAGAGAGAGAGATAGAAACAGGAGAGAGAGAGAGAGAGAGAGAGAGAGAGAGAGAGAGAGAGAGCTTAATATATCCATCCCACTGCCCAATTTCCCCTATAGAAATATTCATTACATACACCTTCTCTATTTCTTTCTTATATATATTTAGTTAGATGCTCACACACTCCTACGCGTATAACCCCATACAGTTCCCTCTAATTAGAGCAGCTTTTAAACAATAATGGACATAGTAGAGATGGTGAAGTGCGAGTGCTGTGGGCTGAAAGAAGACTGCACACATCATTACATCCATCAAGTGAAATCGACCTTCGATGGGAAGTGGCTTTGCGGGCTTTGTTCAGAAGCTGTGAGGTACGAACTCAACAGATCATCGGCTGGTGAGAAGAAGAAAAACATCGTCGTCAGCAATCGCAATAGCACGAAGAACAGTAACGATATGAACGAAGCTGTTAAAGCTCACATGTCGTTCTGCGTTAAGTATTGCACTTCTAATCCTGCGACGCTCGTAGCTGATGGTATGGTGCAGATGTTAAGACGAAGATCGTTAGGACAGCATGCTGTTAGTAACAAATGAATTTTTTTTAATGGCTGCTGAGGATTCAAGGCTTTTACTTCTTGCAGTAATTGTTTCTGTTATATTATAGGGTTTGGAATATATGGAGAGCTTAATACGTTATTATGGTAAAAAGGAAGATATTGCTTTTCTATCTCTCTTTTTCTACTTTGGTAAAAATATGTGTAATTGACTTATCAACTTATCAAATAAATATGTGTAATGCATGGTGTGGCGGAGCTAGAGAGTTTGGACAGTGGGGTCCAATTTGTATATTAAAATTTCATTTCCCTTTATATTTATATAATGATTTATTTTAGTGGGGTCCATTTCCTTATATTATATTAATTATGTAGATAATTATATAGATTTTTATTTTTTTCAGTAGAAATTATACAGAAAATATAAATTTAAGTGGGGTCCATGCACGCCCAAGGCCATGGGTTGCGATTATAGTCTCTTAAGACATTTTATGTCACAACGTAACAGCATACTTTTTTTTTTCGAAACCATGCTTTTTACTAAAAAATGCCTACTCTCACATGGCTTTGGATATCCTTTATGGTCCAAAAACTTCCACAAAAGAAAAAAAAGGAAGTAGAAAAAGGGATTAGTCCATTGGCACAATATATCAACCATTCATAGATCCAATCAGCAAGGTTTCTTGCACCAATCACGTATGTATCCAATTAATGTTCATTGCTGACATCAATAGACATAAATAACACATTTTGTTTATTGGGCCAAATTGTTTCTGCATTTAACGCCATCACATGGCTTTCCACATGATGTAGTAGTACATTCTCCATTCATAACCACTTATTCCTGATCTTTTTCTCGACGACATCTAAAGCTCATATCTAGCTCCTAAATCATTTTTAATCAACGATGTTGTGCTGTGATTATATATGTGGATCATATTGAATCTCGTGAGTTAATAAAGAATTACAGATGGAAATGAATCATATTTTTAAAGAATAGCTATCTTGTTGCGACAGCACTACATATCATGTCCGACAACGTTAATGAAATCGAATAAGACATTGCCGCCTAAGGAACTTCAACATAGATTTATTTTGTAGAACAAACCAAAAACTCCATGTTAGTCCTAATTAACTGTCATCATAAATTGTCCAACATTCCCCTGGCTGTCGATATTTTGATATATACAAGGGACACGTATTTATTTATTTTTAAAACACGATTGTTACGTCATAATACTCAAGGCGATTGAGATTCTGGGCTCATCTTATTTTATTGCAGTTACTAAGATCAGTTCGATCTTACCAAACATTAACTTTCTGGTATTAGAACAACGGATTGACAAATGTCTGGCCCCTTTTCATGCTTAAGACCTGGTCGACTTTCAATGTAGTTGACAAGTTTTATGATGAATATTATTAGTTCTCAATCTCATTACACGATTTATTGGAATCAGCTGAGGGTAAAAAGAAAACGAATAAATAAAACGAAGAAATAAGAACAAAATTTAATTCCATAGCTTGATGGGTCAACTCCTCTTAAACACCAATTGGTTTTAAGAAGGAACCCCATCAAGCTTATACCGGACACCGATCCTCCGTGTGGCGTGTGTGCGTGGGCCTCGATAACGGATAAATTACCGGAGGCCCGGCCCGAATTCCTACATGGTATCAGAGCGGGCAGAGATCCGACTCAGTTAAAAGTAATATATATGACGGGTTCGAAAAGAATGACGTTCCCGTCCAATTAAAAAGGCATGGGCAGACACGCCCGATTAAAAATAAATGGGCTCACACGTGAGGGGGGAGTGTTGAGAGTCACGTGTGTGTGGCAAGTCCCACATCGAAAATTACTTCTAAAATAAATGGGTATATAGCTTGATGGGTCAACTCCTCTTAAACACCAATTGGTTTTAAGAAGGAACCCCATCAAGCTTATACCGGGCACCGATCCTCCGTGTGACGTATGTGCGTGGGCCTCTTTAACGGTTAATAATTACCGGAGGCCTGACCCAGAATTTCTACAAATTCACCCCACAATCGTCAAAGGAGTGTGACAATAATGTGTGGGTTAGGAAGTTAACCCTCCTAACTTTTGTTCTGTTTTGCTGACTGTTTTTATTCAACACTTAGTATATATATCCTCATTTAATATAATTATTTACTTTGTTACAATCGTTCATAAAACTACCACCAATATAACACGAGTCTTATATATAGGAGACTAGAACTAAAATCCCAATAACAATTACCACGCACAGTACAAATATAACACATACAATATGTATATACGTATTATTTTATTACTAGACTATATGGTGTAAACAGAAGCATATGAAATTGTAATGGCGAGAAGAACCACATTAGCAAGAAGCTCAAGATCAATGTTCATCTTCCTTCCACTTGCAAATATGCCACCTTTGGATCCTGAATAAATTCCAATTAATTCGTAAAATACCCAAAATAAATAAACGAACAAACAAACAAACCATATGTTTAACTAAACAAGTTCATCAAAATCGTTTCTCACTTACGAAATTGTCCACTAATGTACAAATAGTGCAGTTACATATGTTCATCTTTTCATGCATGAAACTAATACTTAGTTACCTGAGGCCGAAGAAGATTCAGGCGACGGCGCACTTCTCGGAGAACCGAAGGGAGACATTGCCTCTACGTAGATTCAATCAAAAATTCAAATCATGGGTTGACATCAAAAGGATAAAAAATCATTAAAAAAAACCCTATAGCTTATTACCGCTACACTTAGTGGCTGGCGGAGTCTCAATGTTGCAAGCATTAGGCAAGCCAAGGGCTAGGGTTTGGTTAATATTGACTCCACCTATCGAACCACCGTTGCTATTGACTATTGCGCAAAGGCATATGGGCTGAGTCTTGACCACATTCGCCAGAGACGTGCAGCAAGCCGTGGAAGGCGTGGCTGAACCGCCCGTGACGTAGTTAAGGCACGAAGCCATGGTTAAGATCACGCTAGAGCAGTTACTGCTCGATTGGGCCTCGACCATTGTAATGATGTGAATCGCCATGAATGTGTAAAGAATGGCTTTAATTATTGGAGCCATTTTTCTTGAGCTTTAAGATTCCTTTGATTGCTAGGGATTTGTTTATTGCTTAGTGTAAGAATGAGGGTAGAAAGGTACGGAATGTGGCTTTAGGTGTGTGGTTTATATAGTTTCTTGAGTAAGAGAATGTTTTTGTTATGTGATTTTTTACATGTCTATTAGGGTTTGGTGAACTAGAACTGTGTCTTATGAGGTAAGAGCGGCGGTTTAGTGGACTAGAGAAATAATGTAATAACGTGTCCGTATTATTGAGAGATCGAAGAATGTAGAATAATTGAGGTTACATCATTAATCTATCATAAATTTTGTGGTTATGAAATGCTTTTTTATTCAAAGGGGTTGATGAGTTTTATATGTGATGGCCAGCATTGGAAAGCACGATGCTGATTACCTAACTCGAGGACACAATTCTTTGACTGTAGACTCAGTAATTTACTTTCGCGGAAATGATTATTCTTGCATTGTATGTGCTGTTCAATATCTTCAATTATACTATATTTCATTGGCTGACTCGTCCCCATCACATATAAACTCGTATAAACACTCTCCGACCAAAGAACTAATAAAATAAAAATTCAATTTTTAGTTAAGGTAGTTGATCAGACAACGAACCACTTCTCCTTGCATGCTTACACAATCACAAAACCTCTCTCTTTTCAACTATAAATACATCAACAAAACCACATCGAATCAATTAACCCCATCAAGCACAAAACAACAATAGCAAAAACCCTCATCCCTTCCAATCCCAGCAGCCAAAAAAAAATAAAAAATGGCATTTCGATTCTCATCAATCTTCGCCAGAGCAACGATATTCTTGATTTGGATATCGATATCTCTATCCCTTTCCTCCACCGTCGTCTTAGGACAACAATTTCCCCCCGCCATGCCATGCACGTCTGCGATGATCACTTCTTTCTCGCCATGCATGAACTTCGTAACTAACAGCGCCCAAAATGGGACCGCCCCCTCCCCAACCTCAGACTGCTGCAATGCTTTGAAGTCATTGATGGGAAATGGAAAAGATTGCCTATGCTCAATTTCCACTGGAAGCATTATTCCCATTCAGAATATCCCAATTAACCGAACGCTCATCGCTTCTCTCCCTAAAGCTTGCAACATGCCCAGCGTACCCCTCCAATGCAAAGGTTTTTTCTTTTTGCACTTGGAAATTTTTCGATAAATTCGTCGTTTTTACGCATGTAAACTTAACATCACTTATTACACTTATACGTCCTCGTTTTCATTGTTACTACAGTTTCTGGCGCCGCTCCAGCTCCTGCCCCAGGTATATGCTATGAACTTATTACATCGATTTTCGAAGAATTTGCCAAATAAAAAATCGAGTTTTAAAGATATTCGTAATTTCGACAGGGCTGATGTCACTTTCACCTGTGGAAGCTCCTTCACCTAGTAAAGGAGGTAAATTTGACATTACATAACAACGACTAGCTTTCTCGTAATAAAAGCGAGCCATAAATCGATGCATAAATATGTCTTTTTTTTTTTTATTTTTGGGTTCAGCGCTAACTCCGCCCAGCGAGCCATTAGCGCCTAAAACAGCTCCACAAGACAACACCGCTCTGAGCCCACCGGCTCCAACCATTGGGACCAGCGGTGGGGCCGGCGGCTCATCGACGCCGAACAATAGGGCAGGCGTTACGCCGACGTCTGAAGCTGCTTATACAGTTACTCCTATGTACTTTTTCGCCGCGGTTGGAGCTTTTATTGCATTCACGTACTATTAGAAATGCTTTTTGTTTTATAATCTATGTTGTTCTTTTCTTACTATATACTATGATCAGTCTATTGATGGATTGATTTGTTTTCAGTTTGTGACATATTCATTCATTTGAGAGTTGTATTCTTTCTTCTTTCTTTTGCTGGGCTGTATTGCTTGTCGTGTAAAAAGAGTGTTGTTTAACGGATATTTCCTTGCATGTCTATAGTTACTACAGAAAAGAGCTTTCTTTCTTCACATTTAGAAACAATATTCTCAAACTAATTCAAATATATGCTTTTCTTCAAGCAAATTAACCTAATCTGTCCTAAGAAACAAGAAAATCATAACTGAAAGAATATGGGAAGAACACTGGAGTTAGTTTGAAATTCTATCCATGGTTGAAAGATATAAAAAGAGAGCTCAAAAGAAGCATAGTTCTGTATATCCATGAGAGTACGGAGGAAGCAGTTCTTCCACTTCGACCCTTGGGCCGTGGCTCAGGCTCTTCCTCGACGGGCTCGGACCCGACTCGATCTCGGCCCAAAACACGCTCGAAACGGGCCTATGGTCTGAAAATCTCGACTCTCCACGAACGTAAGATAATTGCTGAAGCCCGTTTCCATACCACAGAATCCTGTCGCACCTATCAAATTCGAATCGAGTTTAAAAACATATGTAATGACAGATGATATAAACGAGCGAAAGATTCGATTTTTACCAGGCAGGCGTTCTTCGTTTCTCTTTAGGACGCATGTTATCGCCCGAATATCTGTCCGAGTTTTGCGAGTATTTATACGTAGGAGGGAAGTAGATTTTGCCTTCTCTCCAGCCGTCGAAAACCCGCCCTCGCCTCTGTTCTATTCGCAGCTGTGTAAGAAAAAAAAAGCGTAAGCATTAAAATCACCTTAAGAATCAAAGCCACAATAATGCATACTTGATCTTTCTCTAACAAAGCTCTCCAATTCTGCATTTCGATGAGCGCTTTAGCAGAGCGGTAGGGCAAAGCTATTCGGTAGTTGAGATCTCCGAGCCAAATAATTCGGCTGAAAAAAAAGCACTATTAAGTCCTTCGAAAGAAGGGGGCTTTTTCTCGAAATTACGACCAGTTAGAAGCCAGAATCTTACTCGTGATCTAGGATGGTCTCGGGCGATTTTTCTTCATTTTCCCCAGAAACTCGAGGGAATCTCGTTTTTCTGAGTATTTCGATAAAATCTGCATTTCTTCGTAATTCGTCGCCTTCCTTCTCCCCCGACGATAAGTGGCTACACACGAAACAGAGGCTCGTCTGATGCAACAACATGCTGATTGAAATGGATCCCTAAGATGACAAAAAAAAAAAAAAAAAAAATTTCTCAAGTTAATGTCTTTTTAAGACGTCCATGCCTACTACAAATGGCGAACTTTTTTTTTTTTCATGTAAATACCTTATTACCAAGGTATCCCATTAAGCCCCTCCCAACGCAAGAAACCTTAATATTCCTCGCATGTTCGGCGAGCTCGCTACGAACCCAAACCGTAAGAAAAAGGCCAACCATTTGCTTGCTCGCAACCAGAGAATACCCAGAATTTCCCGTCGTAAAATACGCATCTTCTGAAGGCGCATATGCACTGCAACAAATCGGCGAATCCCCCTTGAAATTCAAATCATCTTCGAACCCCATTTTAGAAAAGTCGCTGGGCCTCTGACTCCAAGAAAAATCGCTGGGCCTTCGACTCGAAGAATAATCGCTGGCCCTTCGACTCGACGAGCAATCGCTGGCCCTTCGACCAAATATCGCGCGATCGCAGGCGCTGTTTCTCGCCTGGTGTGGGGCCCACGCGTCGTTTTCGGCCCTCCACTGCTGAGGGGATTGAAAGGACGGGCGGTGGAAAAAGGACGAAGCTTTTTGGTGCGAAGAGCCTTCGAAATCCGAGTTCCACTCTGCGATCGGTGGATTTGGGACGGGCGAGGGCGCACAACAGCCGTTGGATGAGATTGCATTGGGCGAATTGTTTAGCGTTCTTTTGATCACAGAAAGCCATTTCTTGGCTGGGCCATTGTCTTCTGCCCCGAGAATATTTCCAGCGTTTAGTGGGACTATTTCTTGAAATCTGTAGGAGTCGAAAAAGAATGGAGAAATGTTTCATAAGAAGTAAAGCAAAACTGAAAATGGACTAACCGATTAGATTTAATGTAACAGATTGAAATGTGAGCATCATAACGTACCCAAGAACGTATATGTCTGAAGGAGGGGCAGAGCGTAGCCAATTATCTAAGTTCAAATTGTTCGGCGGAGATTTGCCTCCAACGTTCCATGTTGATACGAAGACACTGTAAGGCCAAGACTTATCAACACAGCTTTAAAAAACAGGGAAAAAGATGTGCCATGGAAAAAAAATGGTTCGAATTTCGACTAACTTGTAGTTTTGTATGTTTATAATCTGTGGATGGTCGAGATAGGCTCTGCTTCGCCTTGAGCGCGAGCTTGAGCGAGAAAAGGAGCGCTCTAAATTCCTCGGTGATTTCTCTGCAAGAAAACAACAGATCTAATTTCTATCGATACCATCGAAACATAGAATAATTTCGTGAGATTAAAGGTTCTTGAATGTATGGCTAACCAGTACTGCTTTTCTTGATTGTGGATGATCCTTCTCTTTCGGAGAAGGTCATCCTCCATTCTACCTCACCACCTAAGGAAAAAGAAAAAAAAAACTTAAAATTTCTGAACAAAACATGGCAAAGGATCCCAAAATCAGTTGAGGAGCTAATCAGAAACAGAAGAATTCCATAGCAGAATCAGTAGATCGGTTCCTATAGATCAAAAAGATGATGGAAATTGAAACACTTACAAGCATAACAATCTTCATCAGACACGATCTTCTCGGCTTTGTAACCGATATTGAACAATTTTCTGACCATTTTTCTGGGCCATGACAGCTTCACATAACACCAAAACAAAACCCATCTTAGCATTTCAACCAAAGACTGAAAAAAAGTACTTTTTTTTCAGAACATAATCTGGAAATACCTTGCTGTGAAGTAAGTTTCCATCTTTCATTGTCAAGCAGATTTCTTCATGCAATCACTACTCCGAAGAACTAAGCTGTAACCTCGTAAAGGAAACTCCGATCTTGAACTAAAATCAGATGAGCTGAAATCCCAATATTTTTTCAGCTTGTGCCACTATACAAATGCAACCAAGATTCAATCTTTTCCCTCTTTTCTTTACTCCCTTTTTTTCTTTAATTACCTCTGCGAAGTTCGTATAAACTGTCCCATCACGCACAGCAACGCAATAAATTGTGAATAAGTGGCTGTACGAATTTAGGGAAACAAAATCAAAGAAGACGCTCGAACGATGAGACAGTTCTTGCTTTTGAGAACAAGAGAACAAAGACAATGCAATATTCAGGCACTGAGACAGACAGAAAAATGGAGACGAAATAAAAACAAGCGGATTTAAAGGGGTCTCCTTTACTTCTTTTTTTTTCTTTTTCCAGTCTTCAGTGATTCTCGAAATTAAGGAGCGTACAATTTGAACAGTATAAATAAGGAAGCCACGCACACAAGTACCAACAACAATGGCAAGGATACCACGGTATCACACACATCCGAGTTGGTATGTGTGTGTATGTCTTTGCTTTCCTTTGCTTTTTTTCACTTTCAATTCCAATTCCAAGGCCGGCCCATTCTGGTCAATAAAAAAAGGTATTTAGCCTATGCAAGATTTGGTTAACAAAAAAATTGTATAAAAGAAATGAACTCTCTCTCTCTCTCTCTCTCTCTCTCTCTCTCTCTCTCTGTCTCTCTCTCTGTGTGTGTGTGTGTGTTGGATTTAGAATATGTGTCTTTTTTTCTCATTTGATGACATTTGGTCGTTGCCAACGATGTTAAAAGAAGTTAAAGAATAAAGCATAATCCGTATGGGGATAGTATTAATTTATTAAAATTTCCCTTTTATAAAAGATAGATATGGTGCAGTTATATTATCTTTTGTTTGTTTATTTTCTCCCTTTCTTTTTAAAAAAAAATGAAATTAGCTCATTAAGGAAATTCTAGCAATATGTTGAAATGATGAGTGAATTTAACAATAATCAGCCAATCAATATTTATCATTCAAAATTAATCACAAAATAAATAATAATGGAATTCTGATAGTGGATTGAAACAATTTCCTACATATTAACGTAAAAAATATAATAACCCCCATACCACGTAAAAACGTAGAAAACAAGAACTTGGACAGATAAGTATCACGTTAAATAATTGAAATAGAGTGTTGAATAAACTAGTAACAATAATTGATATGAAATGGACATAGGATTATTATTGAGGTACGTAATGGAATAATTTGAGGCTCGAAATGAGGTAAGTTGTCTATAGACACCAATGCGCTATCTCAAATTAATTAGGGTTCGTGGTCCTTACGTTTACTTCGATGCTGTCGTCTGTAGTAACTATCGCCAAGCTATTGTCCAATTCCTCTAGGGTTTGTTCTATATAAAATAACTGTTCAAACTTATTTGTTTATATTTATTTCATTATATATCTATATATTATATAGTTCTCATGTGTGCGCCATGCGGAAAGACATTAATCATATCAAGTTCCTTTAATTTCTTTAATTGATCCATTGGGTTTTCTATTTGGCACGCAAGTAATATTCATCATTAAACGAGTACGATATACTCATATAATATAGTGGAATAATGAAACAAGTCGTATTTATTACTACATTGAGCCGACGGCGAAAGTGCATTCATTTTGGTCCCATAACAGATTTTTAAGACGAATTAAATTCGGCTTATAAGCTCTTTACACACACTAATAACTCGCAAGAATTGATTGAAGCACAATACCCACTAGATAGTGCATTTATTACATGTTTTTTGGGACCCTAAGAAGAATATATGTGATCATTAAAGCTTTGTGTAAAGTCATCAACATATATTTATGTATTGAGTCTCTCTGTGTGTGCGTGTGTTGTGTGGTGCCCTCCCAAGTGATGCTTCACTTTCTTGGGTTGATGTCGAATTAAATTCAATAGCTATAGTGGCCCATGATATATTAATAATCTGTGATATAATATACATACAATACAAATCTGAAAATGCTGATACTACCGACGAAGTGTGTGGGGGGGGGGGGTATTCTTTAGGTTCGCAGAACATAAAATGATAGATAACATAACATATTATAATAATTCAAGAACGACCTTATATTTACATTATATATTTTCAGAGGGGAAAAGCAAATAGAGTGAATTCTATAAAGAAACTTGTAAAGTAGGGAGTTGTCCCTAAAACACGACGAAGTGGGCCATTAATGAAGCATAATCTATCACTATCATGGTACAGTTTTATTTCCATGACAATATATCCATTCATTATAGTTTTCTACACACCCTAGAAATAGTTGATAAGGTTACAGTATCAGCAAACGTTGTTAGAAGCAATTTAGGGACTATTTCCTTTTAGTATTCGTTCCATAAAAAATTCACAGTAATAATGAGATACTCATCATGACGAGTGCTTCATGATTCATTGCAATAATTTCATTTGCTGAAACGTTACTTATCAAGAAAGTGAGGGAAGTATCTTCGTCCTTGATTGTGCAAGGAAAGAATATGCTTAACTGTCATGTAGTTAACAAAGAATCTCTTTGCTACGATAGAATACATCTAACAAAGAATAGGGTTGTTACATATGCATTTCATTACCAACCTACTTGGACTTTATATTTGTGCTAAACTGTATATGTTGTGTGAACAAAACCTTGTCAATTTTACAGAAATGGGCTTGCTTGAAATGGGCTTACGAAAATATCTCACAAGGAAGAAATAAAAATTCTTGCTTTCCCACTATACACAGCGCAAGCAAGTGGAAACCTTAGGACCACATAAAAATCCAATCTTCCTATGTTATCCCTTCTTGCAAGAAAAAAAGGACTTCGATAATGAAGATGAAATAGCCAATCAAGGAGAAAGAAAAAACATTCAAGAAACTGCAACTTTGCAATGGGTTCTTCTTCTCCACAGAAAACTATCCCCACCTCTACGAAAACTGCTACTCCATCGCCAGATATCTTCGACATAGGACAATACAAGCCCAAGACAATCTTAGTCGAACCCAAAACATGCCCAAAAAGCGACCACTTTTCCCCACCAAAACCATTACTGATATCCATCCCTTCTGAACCTGGGAAATTCCCAGTCCTTCTGTTGCTCCACGGCTATCTTCTCAACAACTCATTCTACTCTCAGCTCATTCAACACATTGCTTCCCACGGTTTCATCGTTATTGCGCCGCAGGTTAGCATCGTCCACTCCATTCATCTCCTCAATCTTACTGTAATAACATACTGATTTCTTTCTGCAAAACAAAAAAAGCTGTACACCATAGCAGGCGCCGACACCAACGAAGAGATCAAATCCACGGCAGAAATCACAAATTGGCTCCCAAAAGGGCTAAAGAGGTTCATACCATCTAATATCAACCCTAATCTTGAAAAGCTCGCCTTGTCGGGCCACAGCCGTGGAGGGAAAGTAGCCTTCGCCTTATCGCTGGCCAAGCCGCCGTTAACCCACCTCAGATTCTCCGCCTTGATAGGCATCGACCCAGTCGACGGAATGGATAAGGGGAAGCAAACGCCGCCGCCGGTCCTAACCTACGAACCCAACTCCTTCGACCTCGGCGCCGGCGTCTTGGTGATTGGTTCGGGGCTGGGAGAAGTCAAGAAGAACCCTCTGTTTCCGCCGTGTGCGCCGAAGGGGGTGAACCACGGGGATTTCTACGGCGAGTGTAGGGCGCCGGCGTACTACTTCGTGGCGAAGGATTACGGGCATTTGGACATGCTGGACGATGATACGAAGGGGGTTCGAGGGAGGGCGACGCATTGCCTGTGTAAGAACGGCGAGAGTCGAGGGCCGATGAGGAGGTTCGTCGGCGGTGCTACGGTGGCGTTCTTGAGGGCTTATTTGGAAGGCGACGAGCGCGATATTGTGAGGCTGAGGGAAGGGCTTTATGGTAATATGCCTGTGGAGCTTCAGAGGGTTGAGTTTCGAGTTTGATTTATCGTATTGTGTGTGTCTTTGATCGTTGAAGATATTTTCGTTGAGCGTATTAATTTTTTACGTTAAGCACTTCAATTCAATGGGCTTTCTTTATAGCATCTCCCAACAGCATGAAAATACAGTTAATTCTGTATTACAGCTGCTACAGTACTTTTACTCCATTAAACTATTTTCTACACTAGTTTTCACCAACCCATTAACTCTATTTTCTACTTTAAAAATCAATTCTATATTAAACATTATATTATAATTATTAAAAATCAATAAATTATAATAATTCATTTTAAAATTAACTAACTATAAACTTAGCATATTATTTAATTATAATTTTAAATTAAAACGATATAAATAAATAATAGAATATTAATATTGTTTTACTTTTATTATTAGAATATCAAATATTTAAATAGAATTTTTTTAAATAAATTTAATAAATAGAAAGTTCAACACAATTTTTGTGCTGAAAATTGTGTGTACTCTAGATCTAGAGTATCTCTGCAGATCAACACAATATTAGTGTTAGATATAGAGTCCCGTTGGAGTAAAGACGTACTTTATTTTGTGTTTTACACAAAAATGAAGTACCCGTTGGAGATGCTCTTATTTCTCAACTCTATAACTTGGTTGATGTTTTAGTTTTAATATTTAATTTTCACTGTGATGATCTCTCGTCAATGGGATTCAATTAAGGGGCATGCAACTTGGTCCCCCATTTCGACAAGCTTCTGTCAAATCATAGATATCTCGATATTTATTACACTTTTGTCGTATCCTATGACAAATAAATATAATTTTATTTTAATTTTCTAATTTGCTTCAAAAGACAATCAAGAATGTACTTACTGAGTGGGGCACCCTTACATTGACGTTGTGTCTGTAGGAGAAAATGGGGGTGCCTGATAAGGCTCGGTCACTTGTACTGCTTTGTCTAAAATTTATTTTTGGATTAAATTTCAATATGAAACAAATTTAAATCTTATTTCATGAATGAAACTATATTCTAGCTAGTGGGTAACGTGCTAAATTCCACAAGTACAATAGGTGAATTCGAACTTGTATTGTCTATTATTATTATTATTATTATCAATTTTATTTGCAGCTGTACACAATATTACAATTCACATGATTAACCTCATTGTAACGAAAAAAAATTACAGTAGCGTGGAGTTCAGAAAAATTCTCTTCTTTTCCAATTTTGAGAAATTAAATAATAACAGCAACTGAGAGAGACAGCCTAACGTTCTGACTGATGAACCCTTTTTCCTATGATCAGAAAAGAACTACTGTACCAAAATAGTTACCGTATGGTATGGCAGAAACACACGCATTAATTTTGATTCATTAATATTTACAGAGAAGTAAAAACGAAGCTGCTTGGAACTGAAATCTATGCCTAATAATCAAATTAAAAGCTTAGTTACTAAGAAAATAGCTACAAAACACAAATTTCCGAGGATCGTCGTCGTTCATGGACTGAAGAGCCTATTACCACATTTGCACCTCCAAGCTTCTGGGTAATACTCCATCGGCGTCTCCAAACCGGGCTGAACCGGGACGTGAACCGCCGAGCAAGGCGAGCACGGCCCACACTTCGACCAGCACGACGGCGGCCATGAACCCAGCCGTCCCAGCCGCCGCCGAGTGGTGGTCGCCGTCGTAGTTATTCCCTCGCCTGCGTCTTCGTCTACGTGGTTGGCCTTTGCTCCTCCTCCTAAAAGATCGCGCAAATATGTTTAGAACCGTCGCAAAATATATATTCTTTGTTGACCCATGGAATTAAAAGTAACAGCTTTATTCATCCAAGAAACTTACCAAATGGGCGGGTCGGGTCGGATCCGATCGTTAAGAACAACACCGAGGCAAGTAGGAGAAGCGCCGCCAGTGGGGCGACGGAAAGTGCCACGTGGCATCTCCGGCGAGGCATGTAGATGTGTTTTCTTGTAAGGAGAAATATATATATATTATAATACCTGTGAAGAGGTGTTGAGTGGGAAAAGTGAAAGGAGGAGTATGTAATAAGAAATAATTGACGACACTGTGGGTCAAAGTCAAAGAGATATGTTGCGATATTGTAAGAAAAGAGAGAAACATTGTAAGCTCACACACTGTTGGGAGGAGGCTTTGTTACAATAGGGATCTGATTTTGACCAGACAATGAGAAGGCAATGCTAATGTGTTGTTCTCATTATTATTATCAGTTTACGTCGATTTTATTAATGGAGAGGCATTCAATTGAGAGTTTTGGTGATGCTTCGACTATTTCTTTAGGGATCATTGAAGTTGAGATATATTTCTTTAGTAACTAAAAATACGTAAACGCTCGGGAAGTTAATTCATAAATGTTTTTGAATGCATTTCTTTTCATAATTTGAAATAGCCAAGATTTTTGTCATTATTGTGTAGTCTCCATCGATTTAGACAAAGCATAAATCAACTAACCCTAGTAAAATAGATTCACTTGCGTACTACTGTCTTGTACATTCATAATTTAACCAGAGGCACATAACATAAATAAAGGAGGCATTTTTTCTGTATATCATTTCAAATGCTTTATTGAAATTACTTTATATAAAGTACGCAGCTAGTCTAGTATTAGAGTATCGTACGTGTGTGGTGTGTGTGTCCTTACTCTAGTGTTCTTCATTGTTGCACATGTGAAGAGAAAGAACATTCTATACCTTTTTCATTATGCATATATATATACATTTCGATATATTCGAGTCTAGAAAGTTCAATGTCGAAATAAAATCTCCGATTTTTTTTCATTTCTTTTGAAGAAGTTAAATGTTTGAGCACCACCCACAATAATTGGACCTCAATTTTCCACGTGGCAAAACGTTGTAATAAATAACCGTTCTCAGTTTTAAAATCTCCAAGAACGCACCGAGAACTCGACTAGGAAACTCAAAACGGCGGCCATGGCACTTGAGGTAACGCACACACATGCTATTACACAATTCATACATCAAGAAAACATCTAATTACACAATAATAATCTTTATTAATGACTTCTAGGCATGGTTCATGCAAGAAAGAAGCGATGAAGACAAGCGTCTTCCACACCACAAGAACCCGCCCGAGTACGTCACCATGGAATACCTGGCAAACCTCGGAGTTCTACAATGGAGTTTGAATCCCAACAAGTACGAGGATGACCCTGAACTGAACAACATCAGACAAGAAAGGGGCTACACTTACATGGTATCTCTTTTTTCGATCTTACACGCATAGTCTATGTACCATGTTCTTATATTAGTTAGTTTCTTCCTTGCTATTTTTCGCGCGGAAGGATATGCTTGAGCTGTGTCCTGAGAAAGTAGACAACTACGAACAGAAGCTGAAGAACTTCTACACAGAACACATACACGCAGATGAAGAGATACGCTACTGCATAGAAGGGAGTGGATACTTCGACGTTAGGGACAAGGATGACCGTTGGATCAGAATCTTGATCAAGGGCGGAGATCTCATCGTCGTCCCAGCTGGGATTTATCATCGGTTCACTCTTGACACCAATAATTACATCAAGGTAATACTTGGCACTTAGTACGTAGAACACAAGTAACAAATTGTGTAATAAAATTGCTGATTTGTTCATATGTGTGTGTGTGTGTGAAGTTGATGAGATTGTTCGTGGGAGAGCCAATTTGGACACCATTTAATAGGCCGCAAGAGGACCATCCAGCGAGGAAAGAGTATGTTAAGAACTTGGGACACGTCATGGCTCATTAATTGATGAGCAGATTCTATGTTTATAGGTGTGTATTTTGTATGTGTTTGTATGTTTGTGATTTGTGATTATCTATCAATTATGCCGTTAGATGGTTTTGTGCGTTGTATGTTAAGTTCATCGATGTTCAAATGGTTCAGAAAAAAAAAAGGCCCAGTTACTACAGCTTTGTATTTTTTGCATTTTATCTTTGAAAATTCTTGGGAATAGATAGAATTAGAGCCGTCAAATGGGACCGTGGCCCGCGGGCCGGCCCACCCTGCCCCCAAAAAGGGCGGGCTGGGCTGGGATATTTTAGGCCCGCCCAGAGGCGGGCCTAAACGGGCCAGCCCGCGCTTGGCGGGGCGGGGCGGACTGGCCCGGGCCAGCCCGCCAGTTTAAATAAAAATATATATATTTTATATCATTTTTAAATATATTAATTTAATAGTTAATGATTACTTAATTATACCATAATTAATAACATATGTATTTATAAATATATAATTAATACATTATTTATCCATAATTTATTATTAAATACCTTAATTAACTAAAACTAATTAATAAATTATATTATAAAATGAAAATAAAAAAAAAAATATATTTTTTATATGCGGGCGGGCCGGTCCCTGATTTTTTAGGCCCGCCAGGTGGCGGGCGGCGGGCCAACCCGGCCCGGCCCGCCATTTTGACAGTTCTAGATAGAATAAGGTCCCCCTTTTCTGTTCTAACCCAAACCCTAAAGTTTATAAGCCCAAAGGGTAAAGAGGGAATTCAAGCATGGTGACATGAATTAAAAAGGCCTTTTTTTTCGCTTCCTACTAGAGTTTGTAACGACTTGTGGCTTACGTAGGACTATCTTAATAATTTAAGATATACGATGAATTCATATATCACGATGTGCTTTAGGTCGACGTGGCTGAACCTCTATCACGCAGTTTTCAAATTTTTTATTGCTGCAAAAGTTAATCAGATCTTAATCAATATGATTAAGCTTACTTTTTCTGCTAGATTCTTCAAAAATACTCGGAGGAATAATCTTTTTGAGTCGATTCGAATTCACATTAGTATTGGTTTAATGGACCATGTATCCAAAATTAAAATCAATATTTAAGACAAGAGTAACCTCATACATGATGTGATAACATGTTTCAGTATTATCAATAATCTAGACCAAATAGTTTATAACATGTCTCAGTACTCGCAATTTACAGCCGAAAACCTAGACCAAATAGTCAATAGTGCTCGAATTGGATTATAGTATAGTAGTTTGAATATACAACATGATAATATTCTTTTTCCCGTGGAATACAAAAAAAATTAAGTTCTCCTGCAATTACGTGTAGCTTGTATTTTGGAGCACACTACAAAATCATTTCATTGTGGACCTTCTCTAATATTAGTGGACCACCTATGCGCTTGAGCTCAACACTTGTCCCGATATGGTAAGACTTCCATTATCATAACAGTATTGTACAGATAGATATTTATTAAGCCAGCAAAAAGGAAAAACCCAATTTTTAATAGCATTTGTTTCCTATTTTAGGTTATCTTCTACATATAAAGAAAGAAATGCTCGTAGTTCCACATCTATGATCGATCTTGTCTACTCCATCTCCTTTAGTCAAACGAACCCTAAAAAACCCCAAATTTCTTGTGAATGATGAACCGACGAATTAAACTCTCTTTATTCTTAATCTTGGAGATGTTTTATTACCTACCCATATAGTCACTGACCATTGCTGTGAAGGAGGAGGAGGAGGAGGTATGAATCCACTAAGACCCATTAAGGAAGAAATCTCAGGTTCATCATTTGACAGCTTTCTATTCGATGAACTGTTGATGAATGGTAATAATAATTATGGTCCACAACCAATGGAGGGTTTGCACGAAAATGGCCCTCCACCATTCCTAGTGAAGACTTATGAGTTCGTGGAAGATCATACCACAGATGACATTGTCTCATGGAGTAGAGGTAATAACAGCTTCATAGTATGGGATCCCCAGAGGTTTTCGACGAGTATTCTCCCAAGATACTTCAAACACGGAAATTTTTCTAGCTTTGTGAGACAGCTCAATACCTATGTAAGTTTATATACTGTTTTACCCTTTTTATGTTTTGTTTGAGATGTTCACGCAGTTGCTTATACAGATGGAATCTCCTTTGTTTGAGATGTATTAGTATCTAATCTACACATCATGTTCTTGAACCAACTAGAACGGCTATTATTTTAATTTCTGTTCTAGATATTTTTAGAGAGTTGGGCAAACCATGGCAAAAAGGAGATGGCAAGTTGCCCTTATTTTTAATATTTTTTAATATTAGGGTTTTTTATTTAACGAGATGGGCTTAATGTCGTACATTCAATGAATGGAGACAAACAAATTATGTCCGAATTCTCTAGAGCCCTCTTCAACTTTCTGCAATGTAGAGAAAACTTGGTCACGAATTTGACCTCTTGCTCCGTCACAAAGATTACAAAAACGTAAAGCTTTTCACTTTTATTAAGATTCTATGTGAATACGAGGTAGTGGATTTGTGCAGGGATTCAGGAAAGTTGATCAAGACAAATGGGAGTTTGCCAATGAGAAGTTCTTAAGGGGAGAAAAGCATCTCTTGAAAAACATCAAGAGGAGGAAAACAGTACAATCTAATAGCACCTACGATGATCTCCACTACCATCAGGCTTCGGCGAGCAGCAGCCAAGAATGCAATTCGTTGATCGAAGGCGAAATCGAAACGCTGAGGCGCGACAAGCAAGTCCTGGTGTCCGAGCTCGTGAGGCTCAGGCAGCAGCAGCAAGACACGAGATCGTACCTCACGACGATGGAGCAAAGGATAACCGAGACCGAGCTCAAGCAGAAGAACACGATGAGCTTCTTGGGGAGGGCAATGCAAAATCCAGCATTCTTGCAGAAGATGACACAGCTGAAAGATAATGCAAGGGAGGCTGCGTCGATCGATATGAAGGCAAGGAAAAGCATCGATCTTGGCTCGAGAGCTTACGTCCAAGAATCATCGGGATTGCTAGTAGGCGAATTAGGAACCTCGAGTGCTTACAACAACAATAATGTAGGAATCTCCGGCAATTATAAAGATGGATATGGAGTCATCGATACGAATCCTAACCGGCTTGCCAACCATCATAATAACGTGAGTGCAACGACATTTGATGCAAGAAGCGTCCGAGGAGAGACGATGGTAGCTAATGCGTCGCCAGTGGATGAAGGATTTTTTTGGAAGGATTTGGTGATCGAAGATGGGATGGGAGCATTCGGTGATATTGACCGAGGACACTTTGATCATGAAGGATTCTTCCATAGTTCAAGTCCAAGATCGAATTGAAGTGTAGTACTTACTTACTTCCTATGTTCGCTATGATCAAAATGCTTGTCTGATAAAACTTACAAAATGCCAATCAGATGATTGTTTGTTTGTTTGCAACATAAAGACTTGAGACAAAACGCCATTAATTAAGAACTCCGCATGATGACTTAATCCTTTGCATCCGCAATTCCACCTGGAGTTATCTGGAAAACGTGTTTCTGTCAAGGGAAAAAGCGTTAGCCAATCATTGATTTGTATGTTTGAAAAGCACTGATTGTAATTGGTTTTTTTCCCTGCATCGATGTTATCAAGAAAACTTAAGTGTAAAAGCACATAGTTAAGGATATGGCTTCGGCCTCGGGAAGATTTGGGGCATCAAACACTTTGCAGACACGTTGTTCGCCTTTGCCTTTCCTGAACATTAGCCTTATGGTGGCGGCGTGAGCTAAGACGTGACCGCCTGCTGGCTTCTTCGGATCAGATATGAAGACTCCACCTCCAGGATCAGCTATCACTGTATGAAATTGAGGGGAAAATAAACAGTCACATTTTTTTTATTTTCTTACAGTAACGAGTGATGGTAAAAGAGAGGTGATTAGTTGAATGGCTGGCCTGCCTTGGTTGGTCATGTAGACAGCCACATTGAATTCTTCAGCAATCTTAATCAATCTTGAGAGCATCTGAGCCAACTTTTGCTGAATATCACAAGAAGCATTATGTTACTACAGAAAGTGCAAGAAAAACAGGGCTAATGCTTTTGAAGAGTTAGTTCGAACCTGACGATCAGCCAGTTCTCCTCTTCCAGTGAAATCCACTCGAAAGAGAGCTATCACAGAGTCGACGATCTGACAGAATATATCACGATTTTTATCCCATCAGTTATGTAATGGGACTGATGATTGAGATGCTGAATGAAAAGTAGCCTACCAATAGTCTGAACGGCTCTTCAGCCATTTTTGCAGCTAGACCGAGAAGTAGGTTGTATTGATGCTCGTATGTGTAGGCACGAGCATATATGATCTTCGCCAAAAGATGGACAAGAATTCAATTGATAGCATCGTCATCAGTATATGTTGAGAGTTTATGCTTACATTGTCAAGTACAGCTCCCGGATCCATTCCAAACCTTTCAGCTATGGGTATGATTCGGTCAGGTCGGCTACGAGTTTTAAAGTCAAGGAAAATGGAACAGAACATGGCAATACATTTCTGTTAAAGGCACGATAAGGAAGAAAGAAATTCAAACCAAAGTTCTGAGGAACCAGTTAAGAAGGATACAATGTCCCTTCAGTGTCAACGTAAGCAACCTTTCCATTGCCTCCCCTCATGTTAATAGGAAGCTGCACAGTTGGAAGACGGATCCACGAATCTTGGACTCTGTTGTTAATCGTAACATGATTATCATTCATATAAATGTATATAAAATAACCTGAGTGGTAACACAGAGGGTATGAGCCAGCTGAGTCTTTCCAGATCTGAGTCAATTTTATCAAAGGCGGTTAGATTCGGAAACGATTTCTTAAGAAGTGAGAAAGCTTGCATATTGGCTGCTTTATTACGTGATAAAGCACTGGTAATAATTATGTGTCTCACCTGAATTCTCCAAAAGCTTCTGTTATCGCCAGAGTTTCAATCCCACCTGCACAAAGATTGACGTACGTATTTATATCGTAAAGCACTCAGATGCATTTTACTGAAATCAGAAGTGATACTGATCAGTTACCTCCTAGAAGTTCATCGAGAGCTTGGCTTCCAGTGGTAATGCGGACTACTGATTTTCTCTGTGCAGTCAGTTATAGTTCCCCATTAGCTTCTAAATAAGATTTGCAGAAAGCCAAAACAAAAACCTAATATCTCACTTTCAAGAGAGCATCACTTCCTGTGATGTAACCGAAGTTCTGAGAATGGAAAAGGAAAACAAACAGTAAATATATTTCATGAGATCAGTCCAGAACTATGAAATTCAATTGACTGCGGGGCACTAACCACTATCTTCTCTACGGCTTCACATATCTTTTCCACTTTTGCTTCAGACAGTCCTTTGATTCCAGTCAGATTCTGACGTGGCAGAATTTAAATTTCAAACACATCATATAATTAAAAACATAAAAACACCGAAGTCACTTGATGCTCACCTTTTTGGTGTGCATCATCAGGCCATTACACGTATAGATTCCAGCATCCTGCAACTTCTTAACATCTCCAGCGTTAATCCCATGCGATGTCACTGTATAGAAAAGTACAACAGTATTAGATCTCCAACCTAAATGACACAAGGTGGCGTGCAGTGATTACATCAGCAGATGAGTTTCGTCTACATGACGATAAAATTTGAAGGCAATACAATAAACGTATCAACTATGCGCGAGCATGAAACTCCATAGCATGGACAATAACTCAGCAATCTGACTCGATAATTTGAAGCTAATAGCAATACCACATTGCGTAGTTCGATGCTACGAAAGTGATAACAGTCGCACATAAAATTCATTTAAACACCTCTTCAGCATGCCACAAAAAACAAAACGGAATAAACACATACTAGAAAATCAGAAGCGCATAAAAGAACCTAAAACAGGACAATTAACGGAATGGAATAAGGATGCATTCAACCATACATTTATCGATCGTTTCGAACAATTCCTCTTCATCTTCAACTTCTTCCCTTTCAACGAGCTGCAGCTGGCTCTGCTCTTCAGCTCTGTCGCTCGACATTGAACCGAAAACAAAATAGCAAAAGAAAACCGATCAGAAATCATTAAACAAATACCAGGACACTATGAAGCATCATGAAGAAAAGTCCATATCAGTCGTACTTGAACGCAAGCATTTTGATCGTGAGCGAGTTTGTTTAAAGAGGCGTGACTAAAGTGAAGCGAGTGATTTCAAAATCTCCGAATTTCAGTATTTATATTCATACGGATTCCGCGAATTCATTAATTTCGCTCTATGTCGCCTTGGGTTCCGTTTCTATGTGGCAGCGATCAGCGGAGCAACGTGTTCTCCTTAAGACTATCTTATCAATGACCCGGACAACGGTCATGCATTATTTATAATTAAAATAAATCAAACAATTAAAAGTAGTCGACAACCTCTCACAACCGGTTGGTGGACCAACCTGGTTCACCAACCGGTTGTGCACAGTTTTCTGAACTGTTTTTATGGTTGTTATTGATTTTTATGATACATTTAATTATCTATAACAAAATGTATGACTTTTTTTCCTCTACAAATAGAGACTAATATTGCTACATTTTGAGTCACAATTTCAAATTATCTATTTCTCTATTACATTCTATAATCCATCATAATTCATATTATTTTTCTATCTCCAATGACAAAAGTATCTAAATTTTATATCATAGAATGTAATCTATTTTCAAACATTCAAATACTACTAAATTGTGCTGGGTTGTGAAAATTGTTGAGGTGTAGGTTGTGAATGTGGAGGAGAGAGAAATTAATATTTTATTCTCATGACCGGTTGTGGAGGTCATGGATAATCATAGTCTAACAAAAGCCAGTATTTGGAACCCAAACTAGTCCTTAAGTGGGCCAACCTCAGTCAGCCGATTACCAACAAAAATAATAAAAGGGCCCAACTAAAGTTTCACAGAGGCCATTATTACTTCTGCCAAGCCCATATTTTTGCCTCCTTCTGATTGGTCAATAGCATAATGTTCCCATATATCTACCTTTGACTTGGTAAATCAGAAGCTTCATTTTTGTCTTTAATAGACAACGTTATCTTTGAATCAAATATCAGATATTTTTACAAGCGACTGCCGTTGTTGAAAATTTTATAATTTTTATTTCTTTCTTTTATTATTCTAACTCAAATTTGGATTGTTTGACAAACGAGGTATATCAGAATATTAAAATGATATATCCTGACTTTTATCGGAGCAGTTTGTATGTATCACAATTCACATGTGATATGAGAAATAAAATAATCGTTTGTTATAAAAGGAAAAACCGAAAATTTCTATTGGATAACTTATCCTGCCGCAGTAACTAAGCTAATTATGTAAATAATAACTTATCGCCACGCACGGATCGATTCCTACCCATGCGATTACCTATAAATAATTCTATATAAGATTTGTTCGGATAAAATACATGAAATTAGCCAACTTCTACCTAATGTCAAACTATAGGGCAAATGACAAAAATACAAAAAAATGTCGACGTTAGTTGCTTTTCCTTAATAAATCGATAATATTGGTGATCAGTAATTGAGTTCCTCGTCATGATCATCGTGATGGGATGGGGCTCTGTATTAAATATGTCATAAACACCCATCATAATTATCTCTCAACTTGGATTTGACATATTTAATTTATATCTTAAAGATAGGTTAACGTCATTTGTTTGCTAAGACATACTACAACTGTAATTTAATATTTGATAGAAAACGACTTTGGTTATCGTGGACCTTATTTTTATTTATTTTAAAAGATAATTATGCTCGACGTTTTATTAGATTAAGGTTGGTATAAAGAATCAAATACGGACAATGGGAATGCAGATATTATGTATTACGCAATTAAAATATATTTTCTCTATATACTTCGTTTATGCTAATATTATGTCTGGGAATTCAAAGTCTTGGTCAATTTAATTACTTCGGTTGAACTTTGACTCACTTACAATTTACTATTTTGCATCTATAAGTTCAGTCAAGACTGCAATAAATAGATGTGTACAACCTCCGTAGTGAGTACAATGCAAATTATATTTTTTTATTAATTAATCTGAACATAGTTTTATATTAACAAGTATGTCTACCACTCAACCACATTGAAAGGGAAGTTAAATATCAAGTTGGAAAACTAAATAAAGAAAGCATACATCATATTCGAGTCTTGCGAATATCACAAACTAACACATGGGTCCCCTACTGAAACTACATGTAATGATATAATTCACAAAACACAAGGGGACCTCTCGTGACAATTAATTTAATTTTCACCATAAATTGTTAGATATCAATTTATTTTTTCACGACTTCGAATCTAAACTACCATAAATATTTGAAAAAAAAAATACGGGACCATGTTCGTTTTTTTTTAAAAAAATTATTATAAATCTAATTAAATTATATAAAATCTTATGTTATATAAGAGGTGTAGCTTCTATGATATTAAATTAGTATATACCTGCAGAGAAACACGGAACAGGGCTTCAAATCATTGTAATTAACGAACTAACGAGAAAATATATTAATTAGCATGTCGTTTTTTCCATTAACATAAAATCATAGTAATGCTCTAACAATGCCGAAATTCTTAACCATTTTCGAAAATTGACTCAACTCTTGATTTTTATCTATTTATCAAACTGCTCTAAAATGGTTAAATTGAACATTAGAAAGAAACTTGAACTTTAAGATAAAGTGATGGATAAATTAGGGTGGTGTAGCAATTGCACTTATTAGACGTTATTTATTACAATGGTTTTGATTTTTGAAGCATACATATAGCAAGAGGACAATTATTACATTCACAAAAAAGGCAATGCGGACCATCCTAATAGAACTTGAATGCTAATATGTAATGCCGCATTCATAAATTGCGTAAGTTACATGTTTACCCTTATCCTAATGTAAAACTATACTATTAATCACCGTGGAAAACCTAAATCAATAATAATACAGAAGTTCACATCAAGGTTTGATGAATAATACGTGGTTTGAGATATACATTTTTATTTCTCGATTGATGTGCAAAACCTTCATACGATCTTATCCAAATATAAATTACCAATGTTAAGCCCCTATTAATCAACAACGAATGAAATTAAATATGCATAATCAACGATAAAATGAGTAGAAATTTCATCAGCCAAAGAACAACGATCGTCTAAAAAATCGTACATACAAAATGAAATGAAAAGCCATTCATATTCTTACCCTGCGCTCACCGTAGCAGATCAGTGCCCCACCCAAGCTAGAGTCGCCACGTGTCCTTCTGCTCCTACATGTTTTCCTATATAATCACCCTTATCAGTCTGCTCGCAAAAAACCAAACAGCAGTCAAAAGCAGTAGCTGAAACTGAAACACGAGAATTAGCCATCGCCGTCGCCGGAATATGAATTTTCCGGCGAAAGTTTCCGACTCAGATTCGAGATCTTCCTCTCGCATCTCTCTTCTATCTCTGCACCACCGTCACGTCTTCCACGAAAAGCAGTTGCAATAGCAGGCGAAAGGCAACACAAACGAGATTCGCTTTTTCCCCCTTTAACTTCTGTTTCTGAACTTTTACCTTCCTTCTCACGCGCCTTTTGTCCGATGAGAATCCTACCGATCGATGATTCCGAAAACGACGTCGTCCTTTCGAAACTGCCCCCACCGTCTGCGTCGAAATCGAGGCTGAGGCGACTCTTCGACCGTCCTTTCAAGAGGGAGAACGACGCCGACGCTGTGCCTCCTCCTGCGTTTGAGCCTAGCTCGCTTTGCTTGGACAAAATGGTACGTAATTTCATTGAAGACGCTGGGAGTGGTAGTGGTAGCAACTACGATAAAGCAGCTAAATCTGGAAAGAATCGATGCAATTGCTTCAACGGAAACGGAAACGATAGTTCAGATGACGAAGATGAGTTTGATTCCTTCTTCGATTCCGTGAAGACTTCAGTCTCCGATTGGTCTGATACCCTAAAGGTTGGTAGTTCTAGAACATTTTAAACGACGAACAGGCAATTGCTGGTTTACTATGTTGTTGAGCTCGACTGCTTTCTCCGATTGCTGATTTTTCTTCCTTTTGTCTTCCTTCAGAGTTTGGTACCGTGTGCAGCCGTGGTGGAGAGAAACCTACTAGCCGATACATCGAAGATCGTCGATGAGAATGGCAAAACTTGCAAGAAGAAAGTCGCCGAGAGCCTGACAGCTATGGGGTACGACGCATCCGTTTGTGTGTCGAAGTGGGAAAAATCATCATCAATCCCAGCTGGTAAGCGTGATTTTCCGATTCAATAGCTAAGTTTTTTCATCTGTTCGCTGTTGACTGGAAAAAAAAAGGAATCCGATTTTGACTGATGAAGAACCATTCATAACCAAATCACAGGCGATTACGAGTACATCGACGTAATAGTCAACGGCGACCGCCTGATCGTCGACGTCGACTTCCGATCGGAGTTCGAGATAGCGCGGTCCACGAGCTCCTACAGACTTATCCTCCAATCTCTGCCGTCCATCTTCGTCGGAAGATCCGACCGTCTCATTCAGATCGTGTCGATCGCCTCCGACGCGGCGAGGCACAGCTTGAAGAAGAAAGGCATGCACGTCGCGCCGTGGCGCAAGGCGGAATACATGAAATCAAAGTGGCTCGGTCCGCACACTCGAAAGCCATCGGCGCCGTCTTCTCCATCAAGAATCGACGGTAATTTTCTGAACGTCGTCGTTGGGAAAGAAGACCCGAATTGTGCCTCGCCGGGGCGAAAGGACGCCGTGGAGGTTTTGGAGAGTGAGGTTGGAGAACTAGATCTGATTTTCGGCGAGGATGAAGAGAAAACGCCGTCGCTTGCGATCGATGTGGTGACGTGGCAACTGCCCGCGGTCAGGTGTAGGGGTTTGGAGAGAGTGGCTGTACCGACGGGATTGGCTTCGTTGTTCAAAGAGAAAAAATCTGTTTTTTGAGGCGAAATTAGAAAATTGAAAAAGAATAATAATTGAGGGAATTAAATTTTGCTCCTTTATTTTCGCTGTATGTAAATATTAAACTGTGGCTGTGGGGGCTACTTATAATGTGTCCCTATTTTTTTATCCTTTTTCTTTTTCTGCGGGGGTCATATATATGTGAAAAGCTCCAAGGCTCTCCTCATTTTGTACTTTGCTAAACTTAAGAGAAAACAGTTCAGTTTTTCTTCTACTTATGGAAGCAATAAGTTTTATGATTAATCAACGTAAGGGGAAGAACATTTGTTCTATTTATTTATTTCTTTCTTTCTTTCTTATTATCTCCTAATTATCAGACATATATTATAATCTTATATTGCGTTTTGCGAATTGTGGTTGGAAAAATGGCGACAGCCAGAGACAGTCTTATTAATTAATTATAAAGTATGTACATTTTCAATAAATTTCAAAAATGAGAAACGATATTTAATGCATCCCTATATTATATATAGATATAGATGGAGTGTGGATCTCGTGAAATCGCCTTTCTTTTTGCATTCAACTTTAGCTTTTAGATGAGCTTTTTTCACTTTAACCAGACAAAGATGTAACTATGGGGGTTGCGAAAAAAAAATAAAAAAAAAATCATAAAGGACAGGTTATGTGAGGTGATTTTACTAAGCTTTAGAAAGAGTATATTTGAATTCAGCCCCTTCATATGTTTAATTTAAGATTCAGATCCCATTAGAGAAACTTTAGTTTAAAGGACCCAATTTATGTAAAATTTAGAGATAAAGACCTAACTTAAAAAATGTTATAAAAGTTGTATGTTGGTGATGAACTTTTTCTGTTGCAAAATTTCAACATATTGCTATTTCATAACAATGAAGTGGTATTGCAGAAATGAACTTATATCAGATGATATTAACTTGTAATAGATGATCGTTTTGTGTTACAAAATTTCAACATATTATTATTTTAGAGCAATGAAGCAGTACTGCAGAAATCGAGTTCATAAAAATAAATTTTTCCTGACATGGTACGAATATTAAATGAAACTTGTGTGCCTAAAATGAAAAGTCCCTTCTAAGAAAATATGAATTTCAAGTGGCCCAAGCAAAACAATATGATCGACTTTCTTGAAATTGTATCATTGGCGGGTTCTTATAGAAGACTAGTATCTAAGCGCAGTCTTTAATTAATTTCATTTAAAATAGAGTTAATTTCGTTTCAGCCCCAAATAAGCAAGTTTCGTTTGGATTCAGCCCCTGTCAGAAAAAGCAACTAGTTTTAAGGACCCGATTTTTCATACCACTTCATCGGTCTGTGGTACCACTTCTTTGTTCTGTAGTACCACTTCTTTGTTATGCAGTACCACATAATTGCTCTGCAATACCACTTAATTGTTCTGCAGTAAAAATGAAGTGGTACTGCAGAACAAAAGAAGTGGTATTGCAGAGCAATTATGTGGTACTGCGGAACAAAGAAGTGGTACTACAGAACAAAGAAGTGGTACCACAGACCGATGAAGTGGTATGAAAAATCGGGTCCTTAAAACTAATTGCTTTTTCTGACAGGGGCTGAATCCAAACGAAACTTGCTTAGTGGGGCTGAATTGTAAAGGTCCCTTTAAAATACGATGAAAGCTCTGACAATTGATTTGATCTCTATCTGACCTTTTGTATAAGCTACTGCGATGCGATTTACAGGTTTCTGAGAACTGTCATTGTAATAATAAATACATTTGGAAATAATCAGTAATTATTACTACGCGACCCAACATAAACATTGTTACCCAACTGTCAATTTCTGTTACTTTATCCTAACAAATTGTTACGGGACACAGTTAAACTGTTACTGCAGGAAATCAGTAAACAACATAGGTTTTATGTTTATGATTAATTGAAGATGTCATTAACTTTGCTGAATCACTTAAGTTAGGTCGACCACTGGATTGTAATAAACAACTAATAGTTCAGATCCACAGCGTTTTGTGGATGTAGAATCAATTTGGTAGAATCATGATCATCCTCTCAAGAAGAGTTCTACTTGTTTTCATATTATATACTACAACTTCTTCAATTCCAACACAATCTCCACGAAAATCACAATCTAAACCAATATATTTTCATCTAAAACTTGGTAAATTCATATATTTCGGTGAATGTAGCGTGTTTGTAATATAAAATAAGAAAATAATAAAGTAAACTAATCACATATAAAATTGTTACCCCAATATACATGAACTGTTACCCAGAATGCATAAAGCGTTACCCGGAATGAATAAAGTGTTACCCAGGGTGCATAAATTGTTACCCAAAATGCATAAATTGTTACTTAGCGAGCGTTTTATTAGCAAAAGCTTCAATCATGGGACGCGTCAAATTTCTTCGTGATTAACATCAATATTTTCATTGAATATTAAGACCCACTACCAATTTCACTTTATTCGGTCACTAAAGTTCATATTTTTTCTTGTTTCAACGAGATTTTCGGATTACTTTTAATACATTATTCCATTATAAACTTCAAAAAATTCCATTGATTAGTGACACCCATGGGAAATTATCATCGATTTAACCTTATCCGGTCATTAACGTCGAGATTGAGCCGGCTTTTAGATCGTAACTTTTGGTCTTCGTTGAACGTGGTTTGTGCATTCATCGGTTGGAAGAGACGAATGCATAGTGTTACCCAGAATGCGTTAATTGTTACCGAATATGCATGAACTGTTACCCAGAATGCATAAAGCGTTAGAAAGAATGAATAAATTGTTACCCAGAGTGCATAAATGGTTACCCAGAATGCATAACTTGTTACCTAGCGAGCGTTTTATTAGCAAAAGCTTCAATCATGGGCCGCGTCAAATTTCTTCGCTATTAACATCAATATTTTCATTGAATATTAAGACCCACGACCAATTTCACCTTATTCGGTCACTAAAGTCCAGATTTTTCCTTGTTTCAACGAGATTTCGGATTACTTTTAATACATTATTCTATTATAAACTTCAAAAAATTTCATTGATTAGTGACACCCATGGGAAATTATCATCGATTTAACCTTATTCGGTCATTAACGTCGAGAGTGAGCCGGCTTTTAGATCGTACTTTTGGTCTTCGTTGAACGTGGTTTGTGCATTCATCGGTTGGAAGAGATGAATGCATAGTGTTATCCAGAATGCGTTAATTGTTACCGAATATGCATGAACTGTTACCCAGAATGCATAAAGCGTTACCCAGAATTAATAAATTGTTACCCAGGATGCATAAATTGTTACCCAGAATGCATAAATTGTTACTTCACGAAATCTTCAATATACGTCGCATAAAAAATTTTGATTCAAAATTCTTCACCACTTCTTTCGTAAACTCAATAATTCTCGTTCGTTAGTAAAACCCATTATCAAATTCATTCAATTTCGTCTTAATCGGCCATTAAAATTGATATTTAGTCCATTTATATTCTCGTTTTTTCGAAGTGGAATTTCGACATTATTTCTTCTTACACTCTAAATTATTCGTTTATTATAACTACCCATGGGGAAACGAAGTCGATCCCATCTTCTTTGAACCTTAAAACGACATTTCAGTCCGTTCTACGTTCTCACACCAACCCAAAATCGAAAGATGAAGATGATGGCAAATGGATGTAATTTTGCCAACTACAAAGGACAGATTTGTCATTTCCTGTTTCATGGGTCCTTGAAACTATTACTTTCGGTACTTAGGTCCTTCAGCCTAATTTTGAGACTTATGGGGCCTGAATCCTTTTCAAAGTTGGGTATTGGGGACTGAACCCAAATTACCCCTTATTTATATGTAGTTGTACTATCATTGAAATCTCTGGCAAATATTTCAAACAATCTTCATAACACGGGTATTTAATTTGTATGATAACACTTGTGTAATACATAGTTCGAATATTTTCTCCAAGCATATTCCGTGAATATTTCTTCCCCATTTTAATCTGATTATATTGCACTACGCTACACGAGCCTATCAGATTCAGGGATAATGGAAATTAATGTGTTGTGTACAACTAACTTTACGTTATTCTTAAATAAATTAACAATCTTCGTAGTTATCATAATATCCAGTCCGTGGGGCCTACAATGAAAAAATACAAATGAAATTGCCCAATGTTTGTTTGGCAATAATGAGCCCTTTATGAAAGCTACTTTACCACTCAACCTACTAAATGCGATTTTATATAATTCAAAATATACGAAACATATTGAAATTAAATTTGCATTGCATGTAGAACAAGGATCCGCCCGATACATTGTAGTAGGCTGAATACATTAACTTCAAGCCCAATAGCAAAACATTAAATGGGTCTCATATAAATATAACAATGGTCCTGATTTGATTTATCTTGTAACATTACAATAAAACCTCTATAAATTAATATTCTATAAATTAATAATATCTCTAAATTAATAAAATCTCCTAGTTCCAACTTGGGCCTTTATAAAAAAAATTAAATTCAGTAAGATAATAAAATAATACTTTTTCGAAAATTCATTTATAAATATTAGGTCCTATCAAAATTCTAACTTAATATTCATAACATATTTCAATTAAGTATAATGATAAATTGCTAGAATATTATAATTACAAAATATTCACGAGCTTTATTATGAACAACATGGCAGATATATCTATACTCTTTTATTAATGCTCAGGACCACTTAAAAACTGTCTGATTGGATCTAATTTGGTGTATCAATCACATCAAAATTTCAAGCTAATTGGATAGTTACTTAAATATAAAGAAACTGCTATATACTAAATAAACTGCTCATCCGATAGTGATACTAAAGAAACTGCTCTTCGAAGATAGTAGAGAAACTGTTCATCGGATAAAATTTTATTGCACACACATTGAGTGTGCCCCCAATTACTAGTGAAGATAATGTACTTACCATGTCTCATCTGATTCAGTTCTCATTGGCACGTAAATAGTTGAATTTTAAAAATATCTTTTAATTAATAAAAGATTAATTTATCAAAATTAAATAACATTCTAAATTAATAAAATTTAATATTCCCACTGTTATTAATTTATAGAGGTTTACTGTAGTTCATTATCCAATTATCAAATTATCTCCATGACTTCACATAATCACATTGACTATAAACTGGTTCAACTATTTAGAGAATATCATTCCAATTGTTTCAACAAAGAAGATCGCAACATTAATTTGGCTCAATACTAAAATCATAAGTACCTAAATAAATAATCAATTCTTTATAGTTGGGCATAGCAGGCCCTTTACTCTCGGAAAAATATACTACCTCCGTCCCATTAATTTTATCACATTTTGCCATTTCGGGCGTCCCACTAATTTTATCACATTTCCTTATTTAGTAAAAAACTATCACAAACAATCAATAAAATAATATTAAATATTCTTAAAAGACGTGTCAAAATACACACTTTATTACCTTTTCATTATACTATATTAATATAATAATACCACCTTAATATCCGTGCCCACCAATACATGTGATAAAAATAACGGGACCGATGTAGTAATAATCAAACTAATTCGACACCAATGTATGATAAAATTGTGTCGTGATAGGAGGCGGACAAATCACAAATTGCTAAGAATCATTTATTAATTAATTGCGATGATTGATTATAATCAATTGTTGCCTAATTTCCCTAGTTCCAAGAACTCTTACCTAAGTAGCATAAAATATTGTCCATATCTTATTATCTTAATAGTTGTTTGCTGTTGAATTACCGCTACAGAACCCACTAGTTGATGTTAATATATTATTTTTCAGCATATCAGATGATATTTAAATCAAGATTGAAAAAGACATGGCATGGAGATCTAATTCTCCATTTTCATTCGTCGCCCATTGCCTAATAATTTAACGCTTGGATAATTATCGGCCGTTCCTTAATTAATTAATTAATTAATTTATGTATAACTAACAGTTAATAATTAAAAAATGTCAAACGAGTACTACGTATATACAGACGCATGATGTTTAATTTTTTAGCCCCATTCACGACAGTGTTAGCTGTTAGGTGATGACCAATGAAGATAACGCCAAAAACATCGTAATTTAATCCACGTCGCTTTGGATGGCCACTTATTGGTTAAAATTAATTTAACCATTTATGCATATTAATTTTGAACTCAACCTAGTGTAAATTTATTATTTTAATCACGTGGCATATGGTCATATCTCCCCTTAGGACACACACGGACAATTTATCATTTCATGTGATGGGCCCCTTTAATAATAAGTATAAGTTTTATGGCTAAAATTGCAAGAAAATCATAAAAATAGACATTTTAGCCCAATCCACGTGGGTATGTTAGCCAATGCCATGGACCAAACGTTGTGTGGTAATGAATTAAGTTATACTAGTATGAATTTGTGTTTGTATGGTACAAGAAACGTCTTCTTGGTCTTGGTCTTCTATTTAATCTATTTTAATTTATTCTTTGATAGGAAAAAGACAAAGAAGCTGTCTTCGTCTTCGGCGGCAATAATTTTCATAGAGTAGGAATAGTGGAGAAACTTCAGTTGAAATCGGAACGAAGAAATCTACAGAATATCCAATTTTCAATTACATAGGATTTTAGGAGATTTCCAGCCTCGATTCATTGGCCGATAGGTAAGGTTAGGTAGTTAGTATAATCATAAATGTTCTTTCAGCATATGATAATGAAGACAAAAAGAAACCCTACGTAGTAAAATCCTATATGTAATAAATATTTAATAATTAACAACTAATTACATATTAACTACTATATAACCCCCACCACCTTCATCATATCAACTTCTCTCGAAACCTCATTTTCTATCTTACACAGCCCAACCCACCTCCATGGAACCTCCGCCGCCGCCGACCACCACTTCCTCCGGAGGACGAACCATCCTCAACAAGTACAAGCTCACGCGCCTCCTCGGCCGAGGAAACTTCGCCAAAGTCTACCTCGCACACCACCTAACCTCGCCGAGCTCCGCCCCAGTTGCCATCAAGATCCTCCCCAAACCCGCCGAAACCACCACAAACTACGCCGCCGTGTCGGCCACCATACTCTCCGAGATCTCCTCCATGCGCCGCCTCCGCCGCCACCCAAACATCCTCACGCTCCACGAAGTCCTCGCCACGTCGACCCACATATACCTCGTCACTCAGTACGCCCCCAATTCGAACCTCTTCACCCATCTCAAGCTCCACCCCAAGCGGCGATTCTCGGAACCCACCGCCCTCTCGCTTTTCCGACAGCTCGTCTCCGCCGTGCGGTTCGCCCACCTAAACGGCGTCGTCCACAGGGACCTGAAGCCCCAAAACCTGCTGATGGACGCCGATTACAACCTCAAAGTCTCCGACTTCGGACTCTCCGCTCTCTTCGAGCACGGCGAAACGGACCGCCTACTGCACACGGCTTGCGGGACGCCGGCGTACACCGCGCCGGAGGTTATATGCCGGAAAGGGTACGACGGCGAGAAGGCCGACGCATGGTCTTGCGGGGTGATCCTCTACTTTTTCCTCGTGGGTTGCCTGCCGTTTGAGGACGGCAATTTGTCGAACATGTACCGTGCTATGAGGCGCCGCTCGGTGGAGTTTCCCAATTGGGTCTCAAGGCGGGCAAAACAGGTCATATGGACCCTCCTCGATCCAAACCCAGATACGAGAATGGGGCTGAAAGAGCTCACCGAAGTCCCTTGGTTTAAGAAATCGTACTCCGAGGGAGATCTTCAGCTGCTGGCGAAGGACGACCGATTTCTTGATCGATCGTAAAGCAGGGATTTTTAGGAGGGGAGTGAGCGCCTTCGACATAATCGCCATGTCGTCGGGCTTGGATTTGTCGGGCATCTTCGAAGGAGAGGTTAGACAAAAGGAAGTGAGGTTCACCAGTCGGGCCGGGCTTAGCGAGATCGAGTCTAGAGTCGAGAAGGTCGGTGCTGGCATGGGTTTCAAAGTTGAGCCAAGAAATTGCGGCGGCGGCGGCGACGGCGGTGGTGGTGGTGGTGGTGTGCTGGGTTTGGTGAAGGGAGGCGTGGTCTTGGTATTAGAAGCTCGGGAAATTGCAGCCACCGAGCTAGTGCTGGTGGAGCTGAGAGCGATCGACGGCGGCGCTGATTTTGGGGACGCGGTGAAATGGGAGGAGATAAAATCTGGGCTCGGCGATATTGCGATTTCTTGGCACAACGAAGAGGTTTGTTGACTAATGGGATAACTCTGTTCTTGAAGAAGATCGTGCCATAGTTTAATGGAAGCTCTGTTTTTCGTCACTTGGTCTGAAACGACTTCTGCTCTGCTTCTTCGCCCTTACTGCACTGAGTGAATGGAGATTGAACGTTGATTAAGGCTTTATGGTTCAGTTGTTGTATAGAAAGATGTTAGAAGATTTAAGATCCTTCTTTGCATTGATGAGTTCGAAAATCAAACAAGGTTTCTCCATTGTACGGAAGATCATTGTATCGTCATGATCAATTGTATGTAGTTAAAAGTCTTCGGATGCTCTGTTTTTTCATGTAGTGTATTGATAATGTCTCGTTAATGAACACTCACATTTGTGGGCTTGTTCAATTTGACCTTTCTCTTCAGAAACAACAAAAAAGTTAACAAAGTCAAGGTAAGCGTCGTAAAAAACAGAGCATCTTCTGTGTCTGAAAACAGAGCATTCACGTTATAATTATCAAATAAATATAGTGACCTAAAACTGAAAAGCCTTTCTAGGACGAGATAAGGAAACATAAGAGGAGTACTCCACCGTCAGAAATCTATTACGATCGAGGACGAGAAAACATAGGTAGTCAATTTATGCTGTCATATAAATTCGTGGGCATTGCCTACTCTCCAACACATATATATTAATGTCATGAATCTTTGCGAGGACCATATAATTGGAAAGTGATCCTTTGACCAACCAAGTATTGCAATACAATACCATAGATGATGCGAATGAATATAGTATTTCGGAATTTGAATGCGACTGAAAGAATGAATGCTGTTCGCTTATTACTGAAACTGGTGGACTGATTATGTGGTGCAAAATTGGACTTAGACCACGTTGATTCATTTTCTTGAAAGGCCCATAAAAACCCGATCTTAAGCTTGAGAGCTTGAGAGAGAGGGAGGATGAATTAAATATAAAAAAAGAGAGATGCAAGCTTGCAAACACATGGCGATTTTACAATCTTTTTAGAGCCCCAAAGACAGATATTCTATACGATCTTTGCACATCTTTCCGGAATATGGGATCACATTTTAATATTTGTTTACTTAAAGGCCTACGTTATCATGGAATTAATAAAAATATCTAAGATCCCATGGATATATGACCTTGATTCAATCGTTGCTAATATCATGATGAAAATGAAATCTCTTTTTACATGCACAACACAAAACAACCGCATCCATTTATAAAAAGAAAAAAAAAAAAAAAAACTATTGTAAGGTGGCTATATGCCCATTATCGCAATATATGAATCAACTATTGTAAGGATCTGGTCTCATCTTCAATCAACATATGGAATAAGCATTAATTAGCAAGTATGTTATTGGTTTCGTTTCACCTATGAATTTTGACAAATAAATTAAATATTCGGTGTAATGTTTTACCTTTGTCCCGTATTATCAATGCCATATATGGGCTCTCGTTACCTAACATATATTAAATTAGGATCCTTGTGGTCGTCCATCATCGACCTGATGATGACTTGTTCACTTCCATCATGTATTCTTGCGATGGCCTTTTCTTTGGACCACTTTATACGTTAAATTAGCTTTTAGTTTATGACACAAACACACACAAATGTATAATTGTAAGAATAATCCGAAAGTAAACTCAAGTGGGAGTCACTTTCTTTACTACAATTGTGAGGCATTCGAACGCATAAAAAGGGCTTCTTGTTTTTATTTCTGCGATGAAAGTTGTACTATGTTATTCAGAAATCCTTTTGATCTTTACAAACGCATAGACATCCCATTAATTTTTATGTTTTTTGTAGTTGGGTTGGATTTATTTTGGATGGGGATGGAACAAGGGCACAGCTAGGGTTGGGAGGTGTTCTTAATTCAATTGAGAGATGTGACTTGTCTCAAACTCACAACCATGGAACTTCTTTTATCGATTGTCCAATTCTGATCTATATTATTGGTTTCACATGGAAACTAATCTTTGAATTTCTTGAATGAGTGCCAAGAAACTGAACATTAGACATATGGTGCTTTACTGAGGGTCCTTCGAAATATGATCATGTCTCGTACGTGAAAGAGATTCTTGCAAATATATATATACATATATATATATATATATATATATAATGAGATATCAACAATCAGAGAAGATATCAAAAAATCCGTGCAATGAATGATGGCATATGCACCGTAACCAGTAGGCAGTTTCCTCCAAGAATCTTTTGCCAGCATATATATGATTTATAATATTTGAATGTCATATAAGTACACATTATATATTAGATTGTACATTAAGATATTAAATGGCAGAAAATTAATACATTGTTGGATCATTGATCTTGGCCTCTACAAACATATAACAGGACCACATTTATGGTGTAGGAAAGAGTATTATTGGATGATATATGGATACGGAAGAGGTCATTTTCTTTCTATCGTAGAATCGTTTGAGTATCTCCACATAAAAAAGAGAAAAAGTAAAAACAATCAAGTAGGGATTAAATATATAATGTCGGTAACGTATAACTTTCATGCCGTAAAAATCGAAGTATTGCTGTCTATTCCATTTCATCGCATGTGAAACTAATCTCTTCGAGACAGCTCAAAAGTAAAGCTCTTATTATGGGTAATGTAAATTTATGTAATGTTCTGATCCATATATGCAAAGAATATTGCATAGTAATGTCAATAGCTTTCTTCGATTTCCTTGATCCCATAAGATACAGTCCACGTGTCAACGCAACCCTTTCTCCTTAAATAATATCATATCATTACATGCACACACTCACGCACTTCAATATATATTTTCTTTCTAAGGAGAAAGAACAAAAGGAAGAAGAGAAGACAATAATAGATAGAATCAAATATATATATAGCAGTAAAAAATGTCAGTTATTTTGCAGCGCGAAGAGGACATGAATGACACTGAGCTGTGCTTAGGCTTGCCCGGTGGTAGTAATAATAATAAGACGAACGGAAAAAGAGGATTTTCCGAGACCGTTGATCTTAAACTCAACCTTCAATCCAACGGCTGCCGTAGCTCAGATGCCCACGACGGCGGCGCCAAGAAAAATTCTGCCTTTGAAAAACAGTCTCCTCCGAAAGATCGAGAAATCAAGCCACCGGCCAAGTAAGTTCTTCGCATCTCATCATATGTCTTAAGAAAAACTTTCAAAAGGGTTAAGCTATTGATATATGGGAGTTGATAAATTGTCAAAATTATTCAGTTTTCAAAACTTTCCAAGAACTGTTTCTTGAAAATATTATAGGGCACAAGTGGTGGGATGGCCGCCGGTCCGTTCATTCCGTAAGAACAACACCGTGACTACGGCGGCCACCGCCGCCGGCGAAGAGGGTTCTGCCGGCGGAGCCTTTGTGAAGGTGTCGATCGACGGAGCGCCTTATCTCCGTAAAGTGGATCTGAAGATGTACAAGAGCTACGGCGAACTATCCGATGCCTTGGGAAACATGTTCAGTTCCTTCACCACCGTAGGTAATTAAATTGCTCAAGTTTCACTACGTGCTCATTGTTATTACATATTATTACACATACTCGAAGTAATCTTTTTTAAAAAGTTGCAGGGAATTATGGGACCCACCAAGGAATGATTGATTTCATGAATGAAGGAAAGCTGATGGATCTATTGAACAGTTCCGAGTATGTTCCCACTTATGAAGATAAGGATGCTGACTGGATGCTCGTGGGAGATGTACCATGGAAGTAAGTACATATATATGCATTACTTCATTCTTTATTTGTGTATATAATGTATATATCATTTTTAAGAATTTATGACACACACACATATATATATGTACGCAGCATGTTTGTTGGTTCGTGCAAGCGCATTCGTATCATGAAAGGATCTGAAGCTATAGGACTTGGTAAAGCAAGCACTGCCTTCATTACTCTATACAAACAACATGTTTGATATTTTACTATTATTGATGTCTTTTGACTACTCATAGTAATCTTTTATTATAATAATGTTATGCAGCACCAAGAGCGTTGGAGAAGTGTAAGAGCAGACGCTAAACAAGAATATGTATGCAATGTAATGAAATCAATCCTTGGTAAAACCACGAGTAATAAAAAATGCCCCCCCTCCTCTCTTTTTTTCTTCTAATGTGTTTTCATGAATGTGTCCGTAGATCGTTGTAATGCTATATAGATCTCTATAATTATGTTTGTGAAGAGTTAGTATTGGACAAGATGCTAATTGATGCACTTATGTGTTTGTACCTTAAATAATAAGCAGTCTGCTCAATTATGCGTTTGTTCAATTACTTTAATTCATTATTTCCTTACGTTACTGTGACTGTTTCTAGAGTATAATTTCTCTATCACAAACCGAGGGATACATCAAAGGAAACAATCCCATGTGAATTCTCATGGAGCATTCCTTGTATTAGAATCACAGCAGATTCTTTTATAAGTCGTATATTTATTGCCTTGTTATTTTTTATCATCTTCTTATGCATATATGTTGTTTGAGAATTTCATCGTTAAAACATCATGGGCATATCATATACATGCTGTAAGAATAAGTATTGAATGAGTTTAGTCATGGAAGAATCTTATGGTCAGAAAACTGCACTGGAAAAGCCATCAGGCAAATAACATGTACCCCAATGGCATAATTTCCCAAAGTTCGAGCCTTTTTCTTCGAATTGCATACACAAAAAGGGGACCGCATTCTTACAAACTACGCTTACTTTCCTTCGCCGGGCGACCGATCACTTGCTGCTCCTCGCTTTCCTTGATTTAACACGTGGTTTCTCATCGAACAAATCCTTGTACTTCTCCATCAGTCTCTCCTTCTCATCGACCGTGCCAAGAATCTCGCAAGCATCTGCAACTTTCTGGACAATAGATTTCTCGGGAGGTTTTCGATCATAAGCTTCAAGGCACTTGAACAGTTCCACGAGGTCCTCGAACCTTTTGTTCCTATAATACACAGAGACCATCAGCCTGCAAAGTTTCCAAGGTACAGAGTGGAGATCGAAAGCAAGCTTCTTCTTCCAAATATCGTGTGCTTCCTCAAACCTATGATCCATGTCCAAAGCTTGGATGAGCTGCCCATAAGTATTCCTCGTATTGCCCTGTCCCTTGCTCAGCATCCATTTAATGACCTGTATCACCTTATGCCACTGATGCTCTTTCTCGAGGGTGAAAAGCACGTGCTTTAGAGACCCTATAGGGAAGTCTCGCTCCCACGCCACCCAAGCATCGAGGGTACCGTACACAGCTTCTTTACTGTCGTCAAGATCGATGATTGTCTTCACGAGAAAGTCTATCTTGTGCCTCTTTGGAACGTTTTCTCCTATTTGAGGTCGAGGGATTGTTGCAGAGTCTTTTAGATTAGTCGGGGACGTCGAATTGATGAAGTTCTTACTTTCTCTGTTATCCGTGATATATTCCTTCGTAGGTGGATGAAGCAAAGTGCTGAAACTGCACGAAGGAGGTCGAGCCCTTTTTGAGATAAGAAGGTTCAGTTGTCTTGCGAGCTTTGCCATGCAAGTCTTCGTCGACATTGATCGATCTTTTGTTCTGCACTTTAAATTAACAGTATATTAAAACTGAGTATCCCTGCAAGCAGCGATTTTCAAGTTAGAACCAACCATTAACCAATAGCACTTGCTGGTTGAAAAGCAGTACAGAAGGAGAGAACTTTAGCACACCGTTGCCTCGAAACACATAATCATATTCTTCCCAATGGAAGATAACTTAATCTCAGATTTCATAACAAAATCCTCCGGCACTCAAATTCGGGTTTATTCAGCTCAGGCATTTCGTCGAACACGTACCGCTCGTTCAATGGCGTGCAACATTCAAGCAAATTTCAAATATATGACCTGAGTTTCAACTAAAATCAGCAGGAATCCAATCGTGAAAAATCACAAGAACACCGAAAATCGACTCACCACTTTCATCCGATCGAGCAATTACAGAGGCCGTATTTCCTGCTCTGTGCTGTGCCTCGACAATGTAGTTGAGTCACAATATTACTATTTATTATATAATAATATGTAAACCCGGTCCAGCAATTTTCTTTATTACAGTGAACCGTTTAATAGTATTATTTACCAAAGCATGCCCCACCCCCACCTTTTATTACCGTAAAAATTCCGCTAACGATTAACTGAAAGATAATAACCTTCCACAGTTTTATTAAACTACAATTCATACACACTCCGAACCAAATCAAAGCATAACATACGTTGTTGCAGACATCGACATAGCACTTCTTCATTTGCCCACCTTGGGTACAAGCCCTTCAAGAATAGGCAAACTAAGCACAAGAACATAAAGACACAAAAGCCCCTGCCCGAACATATCCGCGAAATTCCCGCCCCCTCCGACGAGCACCAAGTTCTTCGCCCCGACGACAAAGCACCCGAGGTTGAGCAAAACGAGCATCGTAAGTGGGACCATGAACATCCTCGCGCCTTGGAAGTCGAACTTACCCCTTTCGTACCTCTCGAGCTTCTCTCGATCCACGGCCTTGTTGGTGAGCCTGAAGTTGGCTCGGGCCGCCCCGGCGTACTTCACGAGCACGTCCATGCAACCGAAGAGGCACGCGGTGACAGACTTTATCATCCATATCCTCTGCTCGTTCCACACAGTCTGTATCGACCCACCGCTCGAGACGACCTCGTAGACGTGCTGCAGGAGGGACGAGGCGAAGACCGCGGCGAACGGTGCGAACCACGGGCTCGTAGCCTGAAGAAAACGGGCGGAGTGATCATCGCAGTACATGAGTTTTTTTTTTCTTCTTTTTTCTTTCGCTGGTTTTTGTGGGATTGCATTTTAGGACACTAACTTTCAAAATTGAAGTTCACGTGGGTTAGCCTAGATGATGGTCCAAAGGGGTGGAATTCTAACCCCCGGATTATGAGTTCAAATCTCGGTACTATCATGCATTTGCCCCATCCTTCGAAGTGCGTGGCGTAAGTCCGTATGATTTAGTGTGGGGATAGATCACATAGTAGATAAAAAACGTCCAAAATTGAAGCAATTTAAGGACACGGCGCAAAAATTAGTTAAAAGTCTCATTCGATTTCATACCTTGGGATATACCGGGATTCCGTAGAGGAAGCAGAGCTGGGGAACGACGCCGTATATCAGGCAAGCGACGGAGAAGAAGTGAGAGAATGCAAAGTAACCGTAGCACATGGATTCGAGCACGGACATCCTCGAAAGCCCGTAGGTCAGCGGGCTGTACTTCGAAAGCCCGACTTGGACCAAGCCCGAGGCCCACTTCATGAGCTGGACGAGCGCGTCCTTCATGTCTATGGTCGTACATCCTAGGAAGCAAGGCCTGTCTGGATAAAGGTACACCGATGTCCAACCCTTGCAGTGCATTAAATAGCCCGTGAAAGTGCTCTCTAGCAAGCATTCGTACGAGTACCCAATCTGTCGACGGGTTAGTTAAGTTAGTCAATTATATAACGAAAGTCGGTTAGACTCTGTGTGTGTGCGTACGTACGTACTTCTTTTCCCCATCTTGTATTCTCTTCGTAAGTGCAAGATGCGAGTTTCTCAGCTTCTTCTATGGTTGCTTTCGATATTATTTTTTCGAATCTTCGATTATTCATATTATCGTTCTGAAGCGACTCGATAAACATGGTGGAGGGACCGAATTTCGCCTCGGGATTTTGTAGTAGTTCGCCTTTTGCACAAGAAAAAAGAGAAATCGTAACGAAAGTTAAAGATCGATCTAAGCGCAACTAACGGTGTGCTATATATACCTTGTTGATCATTAGGGTTACAAAACAAGGCCTTCTTCTTCAAGAAGTAGCCCGTGCCTGAGCACACTGTGCCTCTTATTCCATCCATTCCTTGATACTTAGTCTGCATTCGAATAGTAAGTATATTGCGTTAAAAGTCGAAAAGCGAGACACACACTCACACACACAAACGTCGTCTACCTTATAAGCAGATCTTGCTTGGCCATCGTAAATGTAATTTTGCCTGACATTGTAGAAAATCTGAGGGAACTGTACGTACGATAGAGAATTCGATAATTGAGTATCGAGGTGGAAGCACATTGCTTGCTTCGCCGAGGTTGGATCGTTGCAATACATGTCGCAGTCCAAGACCAGCGAGTAAGGAGCATTGCTCAGTACCCCAGAAACCCTAAGCTGCAATAAAAAGATTAAATAACAATGCAAAGGATGATGATCTTATCTTGACTTACCATATGTGTAACTAATAATTTACAGCCATGATCGTGAAAGCACGACGATCGACTTACAAGTGCGTTTAGGGCTCCAGCTTTGAAGCGATGGGGGCTCGACGGTCTTTTCTCGCGCGATACGTAGACGAGAAGTGGCATCTTAGAGAGCTCGTCAAGGCCTTCGTTATTACTGCTGTCGTATATTATCTGCATAAGTGCAGTGAAAAAAAATTCATTATGATTGTTTCGACAAGTAAGAGTGATCAACGTAACTTAAGCTGCTAATTACCTCAACGCAGGGCGGCCTATCGTCGTTGACGCAATAATCCTCAATCTCAGCAGCTTTCTCCACGTTTCTCTTGAACACTTCGTACTTTGTCTGCATGATGAGGACAAAGCTAAGCGATGATAAGTCACCATGTCCTAAACTAACATGGCCATTTTTCTTTATTTTTGTGACCCACGTTAATGAATTATGGGATACGGGCCACAAAATAGTAGTTGTAAATTCCAATTTTGAGGCCCTGTGCAATGTGCAACGGGCCAGGATGCACAAGCTCAAATCCCGCCCTCGCCCTTAAGTAAGTAAAGAAAAGTCTTTGTTTTCGTCACCTGAATTTCGTCTTCCTCTTCCTTGAAAAACCTGAAATCTTTCTCCAAAGCCTCCCTTTCACCGTCTGCAAAGGACGAAAAGTAAGCCTCGGGGCACCTCGTTTTGATCCCATACTTTCGACAGAAAGGAAGCCAAACCCTAGCGAACGAGCCCGCCTCCCTAACCCCATGAAGAACCGCGGTCGAGCCACCGTCGTCGGACAAGTAGACCGCAAGCCCATTGCTCGGGTAGTCCAAAGCCATGGAAGACAGAACCGTGTTCATAACCTCAACGACTGGCTCCTTCTTAGGGTCCGCCGTGCATATAAAGACATCAACCCTAGGAAGAACCCTATTGGCTAGCCCATCGGTGGACACGGTTCGAACGACGGGCCTCCATCGAAACGCCTGGGTCGGGACCCATATGAAGGCGAAGATGAGTTCGGCGAGCGTGGTCAGAGCCCATGGGAGTGTGCGCACGCCTGGGTTCGCTAGGCTCGTGAGCCTATGGTAGAGTAGGCTCGAGACGGCGGCTAGGTGGAGGAAACTGTGTAGGCGGTTGAGTGCGGCTAAGGGTTGTTGGACGGTGCACGTGTTGAGCGGTGCGGACGGGAATTTTCGAGAGGTTAGGAGCGCGTGGCTCGTGTGGAGGGACATGGTTGCCATTTTTTTTTCGAGTGATCGGAAAAAGTTCTTTTTTTTCTTGTTTATGTAGAAGTTGTGGAGATTGTATGGGACAAAAATGGGAACATTGGCCGAAATTCAAAGAGGACAAAGCATAGAATTTGATCTACAATTTTAAGTTCATAACTGCATAATCTGATTGATAATATACAAGTTAGTCCAGTGAAAAGAATCAATGCTGTCCAAGTACGAATCATGCGGTGTTAACTAGGGAGCTATGCATTAGGAGCCAAAAATCTTGGTTCACGTTATAAAATCTTCCGTAATAACTCGTCGAAAGTTACGATCTTTGGGAGTACCGACCGCAGAAAGTTCGAAATTTTCGATAACAACCAAAAAATGATTTCGATAAATCTGCTTCTAAGGTCGCCGCACGCAAGCATGGTTTGTTACTTACACGTATAACGGGCGATTTCGTCATTTTGGAGTCGAAGGGCGGCCACGGTGGACGTACTCCCATTTCCTGCCCTTATTGGAAGAATCCGAAGATGCAATGCCGAGCTGAAGCGTTGCTTTGAGTCGTTTCACTTTGTTGAGGCACTCTACTAAGTCCATCACTGAAGCTGATAAAGGGTCTGAACGTATCATCGACTTCAGTGGACAAGTTCCATTCTCAGACTCTGTCGACGCTCTTTTTCCTGCATCATTTGTTTCCTCGGCGCTAATGTTACCTTCTATTGCTTCCTCTGCTTCTTTTTCTGGGGCTGTGTTTACTTCGTCGACCATCACTTCGTTCATGGGCTTGAGAATCCGCGCACAAGGTGGAGAATCCTGCAATGGGTCGCAAAAACGGCGTGCTCTATGCAATGACTAACGATGCAATAATCTACTTAAAACTCAGCGTGTTAACTTGATCTAGTGCTCATTTGCTAGTCTGCAATCAATATTTAGGAGAGGAAAAAGACGAGAAAAAACCTGGGCTGGAACTGTCCAACCGCGTTCAGGGCTCCAATCGAGCGATGGGCGAACGTCTTTGAGAAGACCGTCGTAAGTTGAGCCTTCGCCTATAGGCGGTGGATGCAGTTCGATCTATAGAAAATACCCCATGAAGTTAATAGAAGAGTCTGACATATATAAATGGACAAGCGTGTCCATTACCTTGGCCTTGTCATGTCCAGGCAACTGTATGATCTTCCCAGACCAGAAACACCCGCTATACCACCAATCGACTAAGTCGCCGACTTTCCAGGCATCCTTTACTATTACGGTGACGTCTGAAATATCGCTGGCATCGGGCATTTCGCTTTCTTTAATGATTGGTGGGTAGGATGGCCTTAGCACCAATAGTTTATGTTTCTCCCCTTTCTTCTTTGCAAGATGATATGGCAACTGATAGAGCTTCGCCCATTTCACTTCTGCTCCCAAAAAAAGACAAGAGGCGTAATGGAATGAAGAGCTACGTTGAACTTTCGCTCAAATTCTGCAGGCTCAGTTACGGAAAATTAAGGTACTAGCAAGAAAGTCGAGACATTCTGACAAACATATCTAATGTTACCATACTGCAGGCACTTACTTTCGCCAGGGAAGTCATAATACTCGGAAACATGGCCAATTTCCCCTCTTCTCTGGCTAATATCTTTGATCTAAAATGAAAAAAAAATAAAAACATTCAACATCAGAAACCAACCTGGAAGAAGATGAACTACTTTACAGAATATCAGGTACTCAGTTTTTTTCAATAACGAAAGAACACGCTTGAAAACGTATCATGCTTCCATGATCCCACTTTGATCAAGTTAAGAAGCTACCTCTCAGCTATTCCTATGCCAAACAGGTGTACTAATAACATCTTTCTCAGCACCAAACACCAAAGAAAAACCATGATTCAAGTGACAATGCAATCCTCTTACTCACAGCCATATTGATACCAAACAAAAGAGATTATATATGATCAAAACGGTAGCAAAATACAAATTCAAGACCAACTCAAATCAATTCCAAAGCACAAAAAAGAACCTCAAATTCCCAAACAAACCTTGCACCTAAACCAGGCACCACGAAAGCCAATCTGAAACGACCTCACCTCACCATGGTCCCCAGGTTTAAATGGAAGATTTGTATCCTCCATCACAACAGCAACTCAAAAGTACTCCTTCCCTGCAAGAACGACATACCAAAAAACCAAAAAGTTACAAACAAATATTGTTGAGAACTAACAGCTAATATCGTTGTATGACGCCACAATAATAACAAACCTCATTCAAACAAGAACTTTCGCCTTCCAGCTGAAGGAGCTTATTTTGAATCAAGCAAACGAAAATTTGCAAACACCTAATAGGATGAGTCCGAAAGCGGGCACTAAAGCTCTGAGTGATTCTTGAGAATCAGTCTTCAATCTTCAGCAGATTAATCGATCAAAAATCTTCCAAAATTTTCTGCCAGCAAAATTGCAGAACCAATTTAACGGTCCATGGGCTCAACCGATAACAATGGGCTTTCAGCCCATATCCGTACCCGACCCACCGTACAGTAATTTGCATACGTCATAAATCAAAATATGACGTCATAGCGGACAAGTGTCCTCCACCCTTCCCCGACTGTTGGTTAATATATTACGGACGTATGCAACTGAACTTTTTCTTACACACAAAAATCATTTATACCATAAAAAGGTATTATAGTGTTATAACTTATAAATATATTTGAATGGCAATATTTTTAATTTGAAATTGAAATGAAATTACTACTTTACGAACAGTAGTCTAGAAGCTTATCTTGTCTCATTAATTAAAGATAAGTATTAATTAATGATGGACTTTTTTTTACTGTAATCCAAAGGGACGATTTATCATTAATGGGTTCAAATGCCTCATATTTTTACAGCTAAGGTTTATGAATTTAATAACCTTTTTCTGTCCCCACGTTTAATGATATTTCCTTCCGTGTTTTATTTCCGTAATACCAACTAATAGTATACTTCTTTATTACATTTCACCTAAATGATGACCAAATATATTGTGTGAGGCAAAAAGAAATAAATAAAAAAGTATATTATATTAAGGATAGGGACTCACCAAAAATATATATATATATAGACGTTGAAAAATAAACAAATTGCATTTCCTTCGACTGTGCTGCTGCTTTGTTCTTCAGCTGCTGTGCTGCGCTTCCATTCACCTTAGCTCTCAGTTGCTTCAATCTATATCTCCTAAATTAAAGATTCATTCTTCGTTTTTCTATCAAGGTTTGCTCATTCTACGTCCTTACGATCTGAATTAAGCTTCTTTTTTTTTTACCTGAATTAATCTTCCAAGGATTTTTTTTATTTCCCGTAATTACGGTTTAATGTTGTCTGAATCGGGTTGTTCTTGGGCGTGGGCGTTACGATTGATAGCGCTTTTCTTTCTCGAATGCTGTTTGCATTTGAAGTGCTAAAATCACTGTCTTAATTCTATTTTTTATTGGTTTACCTGAATAAAACCTCTAGCCTTTTGTGTTGTTTATTTCCTTTTTATTGTTTTAATCATTTCTTGTCCAATATGCGCATGTCCGTATGAGGGTTCGATGCAATTCTGTATGTTTTCTTGAGTGGACTGAATGAGTTCCTAATGTGCTGTCCAAATTTTCCTAATTGACTGAAAAAAAGTTCTTTTTTGTATGATTCACTGCCCATTACTGTGTTAGTTTATGATTAAGAAAGTGATTGTGACACACTTTTAGCTCATTTCATAGCAGGTCAAACTGAAAAAAAAAATGGCAAACGCTAGCTCAAGTTCAGCGATGACCGAATCCATGGCAGAATGGAGGTCGTCGAAGCAAGTCGAGAATGGAACGCCTTCGACATCGCCTTACTGGGACAGTGACGGCGATGAATATGAAGATGAAGGTGTGTATTTCGTTTGTTTAACTGCGTAGATTGTGTATAGTTAGCGCTAGTTACTGCTCGTGTGTTCTTATGCGTAATTTTTCGACGTAAGGTTTTCTGTTTGCTCTAAAATTCTGTCTTCTCTTTCATATATATGCTTTTAGGACCGAAGCCATCCGAGCTCTATGGCAGATATACGTGGAAGATAAAGAAGTTCGCCGAGGCGAACAAGAGGGAGCTGCGGAGTGATGTCTTCGACATCGGAGGCTATAAGTGGTATTACATTTCGCCTGCGTTATTTATGTTATATATATGATCTTACTTGTAGCTCTCCTCATATAATCAAATATATATATGCACTTTTAGGTACATTCTGATATACCCCCACGGTTGCGATGTCTGCAACCACTTGTCGCTGTTTCTGTGCGTAGCAAACCACGACAAGCTTTCGCCTGGTAAGATAATTAACAATTTACTCAGTTATGCGACAACTTCAATAAAAACAAATATGTTCTTTTGGAGTTAACGATCGTGCTTGTGAATAGGTTGGGGCCATTTTGCGCAATTCACGATTGCCGTGGTGAATAAGGAACCGAAGAAGTCGAAGTATTCAGGTGAATATCATTCATACCTTAAATAGCCGCATAGTGAAAGTTTTACTCCCTAAGCGCTAAATATGGCCTATTTCTTTATTATATCATTGCAGATACACTGCATCGGTTTTGGAAGAAGGAGCACGATTGGGGGTGGAGGAAGTTCATCGAGACATCAAAGCTATGGGATGGCTTCGTCAACGATGACACTCTGATCATCAAGGCCCAAGTGCAAGTTTTGAGGTATCAAATCTTCCTTCCCTGCAATCAAATGATGTAATAATCGAATTTCGATATATTCTAGGTGCGCTTTTCTTTATCTTAGTAGCTCTAACGCAACAACATATGTTTTTCGCTTGAAGGGCGAGGGCGGACAGGCCATTTCGCTGCCTCGACGTCGTATATCGGAGGGAGCTCCTCCGCATATACGCGGGAAATATTGCGCAGATATGCCGCAATTACGTCGAGGAGAAGCGAGGGAAGTTCTTGAATCTGATCGAAGACAAGGCGCAATGGTCCAGGTATATTTCGTGTTCCTTTCTTAGAGCATTCTATTGCACAATCTTAGTTTGGTAATAATTCGTTATTATCGCATGCTAAAAGCCCAATGTGTACCTTTTCAGCTTCGTATCTTTCTGGCTAAACTTGGATCAAGATTCCAAGGACTTTCTGTCGAGAGAGAGAGCAGACGCGATGCTTGCAATGGTCGTGAAGCAGTTCTTCGTAGACAAAGAAGTTTCTTCGACCCTTGTAATGGATTCGCTGTACAGCGGTCTGAAAGCCCTCAAAGACCACGCCGACGAGGACAGCAGATATGGAGAGGACGAAGATTATCCATTTCCTTTGATCGTCATGGAAGACGATACGTTTGCTTTGATGGATGATGTTCTTCCACTCCTTGAGATGGCTGCCATGGAAGCTTCGCCCGCCATGTATGAAAAGGGTCGTCGGCGTAGGAAGAAGGGTGGAAAGAGCCCTCAAAACCAAACTAAGGTTTGTGTTGTAAGGACTGCATTTCTCATGGGCTTGTAATATATTTCTTGCCTGCAATAATTTTCTTCGAATCATTTGATTTCAGGCTGTGGAAGATGGAGAGGACTTGAGCAAAGATACCATTGAGAACATAGAGAAGCGTCTCACTGAGTTGGGTCGTCGGACCATTGAGATGTTCATTCTGACCCACATTTTCGGGTAAATTTTGCAATTGGCCCCCATTTTTGGACATTGACCGTCATGATCTTACCACTACAATAATTTTTTGCAACAGTAAGATTGAAATTACACACCAAGAGCTAGTTGCTCTGAGGATGCAAGAAGAGCTCATCGAAGAAGAGGAAGCTTTGCTTGCCCGGAAAGAGAAGAAGGGAAAACGCGGAGCGTCTGAGAAGGAAAATAAGTCCAAGAAGAAGCAGGTCTTTGTTCTTTCATCGTTGAGATTTCTTATTATTACATCCTATTGATTCTTGATTAAGCGTATAGTGACCGAAGAAGAATTCTCTCATTTCATCTGTACTTACATTTTCAGGACAAAAAACGAAAGGCGAAAGACAGGCGAAAGGAGGACAAATCTAAAAAGAACGATCAGCCTATTACCAGCCCGGCGGCTGAGGAAGAAGAACTCTCAGCGCCCGAGGCCGAAAATGCTGTCGAAAATCCTAATATATGCGGAAATATTTCTGATGCAACTGAAGTTGTTCGAAGCGCTGAAGCTGAAGTAGCTCAGCCCGATAGTTCATCTGACTCGTTTTCTGAGGTTGTCAGAAGAAAGTCACAAAATGGAAAAGGCCGAAAATCTGCAATCAGGTTAGTGAAGATAAGCTTACAGTTCATAACTAAAAATTTATCAAGTTATGGATTGATTGTAATAACAGCTTACGTCTCTCTTCGATTTACAGAGGGAATAACCACCGAAGAAATGAAGTTTCTGACTCGGCTGATTGGCATACTGTAAGAACACGACGAGCTTCTAAAGCTGTGGCGAATGAGGGACACCATTTTCAGACATCTCGGAGATTCCAAGCTGTCGAGCCTCTTACACGAACTAACGTTTCTTTGGCTCAAGACACAGTCGTGGAGAAGGTGATAGTTGGTTCTGTATAAAATTGCATGAAATGATCTAACTTCATCGCATTCATCGATTCTCTATACGTTTTTTGTAGGAGGAAAAACCTGAGTTATCACCTAGAGAGCGCATCGACGTGGAAGAATCGAGGGCTCAAGAACCCATCGAAAATTCAGCTGATGATAATCGAGCACAAATCACAATCGAAAATCCGCAAAGCCCACCAGCGATTGCCAAGCCCGAAAAACCCTCGACACCTCCTAAGCCAATTACATCAAGTCCCTCAATTTCTGCTCCTATTACCATAGCTTCATCATCAGTTTCCATGGTCCAATCGAGCCCTATCTTGGCACGTTGTGTAATAGAAACTGCTGATGCCTCTCCAAGCTATGTGCCTCAGTCTTATCGGAATGCAGTTTTCGGTGGCCCGAGCCCTACGAGCCAGCCCGCTAGCTCCATGGCTAATGGCCCGAGCACTATGGTACTCACCCATGGTTCAGATGGGCTCGATTCTGACCCGATGAACATGCCTAGTTTCTCGCCCGAGATGGTGACTCATCATATGCAGAGTGGGCCTGTATGGACCAGCGAGGATAATAATCATTCCTTCGAATTCTCGGCGGGCCCAATACCTGACCGTCGGGCCCACCTAGTGGCTGAGGATTTTCCTCACATCGGTATCATCAACGAGCTCTTCGACGACGATTATGGGTTCGGCGGGCTAACCATTTCGGGCCTGGTGAGCAGTCGACAGTTCAGTTTCCCGGCCGAAGCATCGGGCCGGGCGGGCCCGGGCAGGACGAGGAGCTATCATGGGGCCAATGGTCTACGACATGGCTATGGTGGTTCGGGGAGCGGTTATGATAGGGTTCCTCAGTTTGGGCCGTCGAGGCAACCTAGGAATAACGGGCCGAGCCAGTCGGACTTTCCGGCGAACAGCTGGCGACCGACGAATAGTATGGGATATTCGCCTTATGGGGCGAACGAGGGCGACAATGGGTATGTTTTTCGACCTTCGTCGAATGGACACTAATAGTTAGTGTAAAATTTTTTTTAACTCAATAGTCCTGGAAAATGTTTCTTGTTTGTTGTACGCTAGCTAAGAGAGGAGAGGAGAGGAGAGAGCTGTGTGCAATGAAGGCTAACCTTTGGAAGAAAAAAGTAAAGCGATAGATGAGAAAGAAAAGATGCTGTTTTTTTATTATGATTATTGAAATTTTGACATTTTTTTAATTGCGTGAGTCAACCTCATTACATGATTTCTATTCTATGTTCACCCACAAAACTTATTTCGATCTTTAGTTTGTTATCTTGTGGGTTAATCTTTGCCATGCAACGTACATCGGGACGATTAAATTTTATTAACTTAGAAAGATATTAATTTATGGAAAAGTTGATATTTTATTAATTCAAAGAGGAAATTTTTAAATTCAGCTAATTTAGTAGACATATATGTTTCTTTGAAACACTTGGCCGTAATTAAAAAGGTTAGCCTAAAAGGTCAACTAGATTAAAATTTTAAGAAAAATCATAAATTCATATTTAGCAAATTACCGTAATATTATAGTGTAATATTTAAGAATTATTAATTTAGATTTTTTTTATGGGACCTAAAGTATTATCTTATTATCTTATCGAATTCGATGATTCTCGACAAAGGCCCAAAAGATTTTATAATTTTAGAGAGCCTATTAATTTTTATAGAGTATATTTTATGGAGGTTTCACTGTAATAAGATCCAAGAAATTTCTCCAATTTTGTCGAGTCTTTATAAATATATATTTCCAAACCCTCCATGACTTGAGAACAGGTTACAAAATCATATATCTAATACGAAAATATGAGGAGAGCATTAATATTAATAGGTGTTTTCCTATGTTTTCGTTTACCCATCAAAAGCGGGAGATCATTGCACGATGACGATGATGACCATCATCATCATCGAGAGTACTACAACATATTTAAGAAGGAGAAGGGCACAATCGTACATTCACTTCGAATGGGTCTCGCTATGGTCCCACCTTCGAAGCCATCGATATGCTCATATATCCCAGACGTTAATCGCGGTGGTTGTGTGGACGAGGGAATAGACTTTCCCGGCGGTGCACGGCCGCGCGGTGGTGGCTGAAGCGGTGGGCCACCGTGAAATTAATGTGAGGCTTCACTCAAAAACGATCGATCAATCAATTTTCAGACAATAAATATATCGTACATATATGTGTTGTCCTTGTATGATTGATCGATCCCTTTAAGCCGTTCACTTTCGTCGGTTGTGATTTGAAGGAAGGTTTTATTTATTTTATGTTGTCCTTTTAATTGCAAAGTCAAGGAGGACTTTCGTTTGAGTTATTACAAAAGTAGGCATCCTTCCAACCTTGAATAACAAAATAGGCACTGTGTGTATTGTGTTACAAAAATAGGCATTCTTATATTTTATTTTATTTTTTTGAATTAGTTTTATTATGTGCACAAGATTATTACATAAATAGGCATCATTTAAACTTTGTATGAATTAATTTATAATATTCAAAAATTAAAGACAAAAATACAATAGAAATTAAATGTATGATTCATAAAAATAAAAAGAAGACGACACACGATTCACACAAATACAAGAAAGATGCACAATTGGAAAAAAAAAAAAAACCATAGTAGTCACTAATAAAAAATTGCTCCACGTTTCTCAAAAAAAGTTTTGTTCCTTGTTAAAAAATTTTATAGTATTTTTCGTCGATATTGAGAGTGTCGATGGATCAAGACAGACATCAACCTTGTTTTCGAGAATGGTTGAAGAACCGAAATCGACTGAATAACCCAACAATATTGATTATTCGAGCGAAGTCGACCAAAATCGAAGTTTTTTGTCCTGAATAAGTTAAACCAACACAGAATCAAAAAAATAAAAAATTAAGAAAAATAAATCAACTGGCCTAAATATTTATATATCAATGTGGTTCCAAATAGTTGCTTGCAAATAAAAAATTGAATAGTTTTAATGTTATTTATATAGATATAAAATATTGTATATATTACAATATTTAAAAATAAAAAGTTGGTTTTCGGGACTGAAAATTTATTTTATGAAACTTAGAAACCAAATATCGAATTAAAAATACGATTCTATAATCTGCATAAACGATTTCGACATCAGTTCGATTCCATTAATCGAACTACGAAAAATTCTTTAATTTATAAAATAAATGTAAGCATCAGAAATATATTACCTATAAAAAATTATGAAAATAAATTATAAAAAAGTGTGCCTAATTTTGTAACAGTTAACACGCGCAGTGCCTATTTTTGTAAATCACTATTAGAAAAGTGCCTACAAATGTTAAACACCCCTTTCGTTTAACGTTTTTAGTATTTCAATAAAACAATTCAATGTGTGTATGCTGCGAGAGAGTGAGCCTTGCACTCATAGTGATCTGTTTAGTGAAATCGCTTCCGTGATTTTGGATTATAGAAGAAATATTTCATTCTAGCTACGTCATAGTCCAAGCAATGAGCATTATATATGTAACAATAGGCTGCCGGACTCCCAAGCATTCAGCTTGTTAGATAGTGTAAAAATTAGAAGGAAAAAAATAATTTTTTAATTTAAAATATCAACAATTTCTTGTAAATCCAAAACTGATATATTTTTTTCAATTAACATGGTTATGAATGCCCTTTTCTTTATCTGTTTAGTCTATGTATCTATGTTTTTATGAAATAAAATATCATACTATAGTTGGAAAAAAAATCGAGTCGGGCTTGGAAATATTCGGGGCGGAGGTGCGGGTCTAAACAACAGGGCCCGACGGGTTAAGGTGGGGCCTGTTTGAAAGCTCTACATTGTAAAACATTTTAGGCATAGAAGACAATAACTAAAGTCCAAAAGGACCTAAAGAGAGAGTTTCGGTAATGAAACCCTAAAGCACAATAATCAAGTGTATATGAAACTCCACAAGCAAATACATGATGACCCCTTTATCTAAAAACCCTTTTCCCTAAGTCATATTTAGAAACAGTATCTCCTATCATCATTATTCATCACCTACATATATATATATATGCCTCAATTCTTGATTGAAATAAAAAAGGAAAAAAGAAAAGCAGGCGTAGCTGTCATGAACAACGACGATTGCTGACACAGTATTTTATAGCCCCTCTCCAATGTCTCTCTTTGAGCAACTAATCCTTAAAATCAATAAAAATAAATAATATATAAGATAATATGGGAAAGCTCTGCAATTTCGGCAGTGCAACCTAAGATAAAGCTTAACCAGAAATAGAAGAGTGTTTTGGATCATCTCATTGGCCACAAGTCCTTCACATAATCTAAGCTAAATAGAGCACAATCTTTTGCATGCTTGTTGGGCTCTGAGGAAAATCACTCACTCTTTTGTGAAGGAAATGGAAAGTAAATCTTGGCTTCACTGAGATATCATTTTCTTTCGAATCTAAAGGGCTTTACTTTTATTGCATACTTTTTCTCTCTTCCGATGAAAGACTAGATGTAACTAATTTTTTTAGGGTTTCATGTGTCTGGTGATGCCAGGATAAAACTACTTATTAGTAATCATTGCATCGAATCTATTCGAGAAAATACAGCTTCAAAGATCATTACAACAACCTATTAGCTACGATCACGAGAATCCCAGAAGTACATATATCTATTTCTTTTTTTTTTTCACATTTATAAACCGGCAAAGAACTCAATTCCTAAGCCGAGACAATACATCAGAAAGTTAATATTTTACCCTTCATTATCATCATTCAAGTGGACCGATATTCAATATTCAACTGAAGAAAAGAAAGAAAAAAAAAAAGAAAATTATAAATGTACTGCAGCCCACTACCTATCTACCTCATGAGTACTTTTTTATATCATCACAATAAATGTTTTTTTAGTGATAAGCATTGTCATGTATGTGTTGTGTGTGTAAGTATGTGCCCCATTCACGAAAAAGCAGGGCATTGAATATTTTTACGCAAGATGACATGAAACTTTACACCAAAATGTCACGAAGAATAAAGAATCATCTACTAGTGTGTGTTTACCCATAACGGCAATAACTTAACTTGACGAGGTTCCAATATTAGTATGTAATGACGACCAAACATGGGGAACATGCACTGTTTGACCTCTCATCCAATGAGAAGGTCCTCCCCTCACAATTCTTGATTTTTTTTCCTTTTCTTTTCAATTTCTTTTTTGGGCTCAATAATGCTCCACGAATCATCACCAATATATATACTCCTTGGTCTTTCGAGTTCTTGATAATTTATTTGTTATTCACAGCTAAGAAAGAGTGGAGAAAATACACTGATTCTCGCAATGAATAGGTCAAATTTCTGCAGCAAGTACTATGGTTTCAAGGTTAATTCTTACAAGGGATCGTCTAAGGGCGGCGTTGGAAGCTATAACGGTAACAAGAATATGAATGATCATCACAGTTACAGTGAAGAAGATCTGTTAGTTTCTGGGTTTCCATGGCCACCGAGAAATTACACTTGCAGCTTTTGTAAGAGAGAGTTCAGATCTGCTCAAGCACTTGGCGGACATATGAATGTTCATCGAAGGGATAGGGCAAGGTTAAGACAGTATTCTCCACCAAGTAACTACGAAAATGGGAACTGTGAAGATGGTAATAACAATGATGGTGAGAAGCAGGTTTCTTCCTTCAACTTGACTAATGCAGATACTCCTAATAATAACCCTAACTTGAGCTCAAACCCTATCTCCAATCATAAATTCCTGAGAAATTCAACTTTCTCAAGGTCGCCTAATACGTTGCCTTCGTTGTTTTCTTCAGTCCCATGTCCTCTTTCTGGTAATAATAGTCAAATCGAGAATAAAGAGGGATTATGTGATGATATTAAGAATGTCTCTGATGAGGGTTTTGGACTGATGCCGAAAGATTTGGACAAGATGAAAGCTTCGTGTAAAGGGATTTGCGAGAAACAATGCGATCATAAAAAGGGTTTTCTTAGGTTGGATTTGGAGATTGGCTTGACATCAAATGCAGATGATCATCGTCAGTGTAGTGAGGAACTTGATTTGGAACTTCGACTGGGATATTATTGACTTCCAATTTTTGTTTTCGTGAATGGTTTGAGCAGTTCATTTTCATGTAAGGTTGTGGTTTATTTGCTTTTTTCTCAAGAAATTGGGGAAAATTTTGGACCATGATCATTATCTGTAAAGGTCTTTCTTTCATTGCATCGATTTGGCTTAAATTATATATTGTATGTGTTTTGGATTGAATTTAGCATTTGCCTCGAAGATCATCTTGCAACATCATATTAATGAATGGGATTAGGGCTTATGTTCACTCCTTATTTGTCTTTTACATTTCTTTATTTTCTTTTTCTGTTAATTCATGCCAATATCAAAGATAATTTATCGTTTTGACAGACATATTCAAACATTAGGGATGAAAGATATGGTCATGAAGATACGAGTTTTACTCCCTAAAGTTTGACATCATAATTTTCGAGTCGAACTCATGCCGATTCGACTTTTGCAACGACAAAAGCATATACAAAGTGGTCTAGAAAAGAATGATCTAAATCAATATAAACGATAGATAATCTAGGTTTTGATTTTGAAAATGAAATTCATATATCATAATCTACTACCTAGACGAAGTTCACATGTCTTGAACTTCTTACAATATAGATCATGGGCCGTGTCAGATTCCGAGTTGAGTTTAAAATTTATGTGGGCCCACTATTTTGCTTTTCCCCAAACTTTGATAGTTTGCATGTTCCCGACAATGTCAAATGTCAAATAAAATGATGACATTCCTAAATCAGAAATCTACCATTTTGCTCAGTTTCTCAATAATCATATATATTTATATCACGGAGATAGGTTAATGATACACCATCCCTCTTTCCTTAAATAGAACGAAACTCATTTGAATGATAGCGAACGAGCACTTACCATTGTCCCTTTTGAAGTGAAGTGATGATTAAGGTGGACAGACTTTTCTTTTTTATTTTTATATATTTTTAAAATTTTTGGCTTTATTATTCTTCTTCTTCATTTTTCTGGGCCCCATTTTCTAATCAAATCATCAAATGTCTAATCAGTGCGTGACCCAATTCCAAACATGAATAAAGAGAATCTGAGTTAATTTGCTAAGATATTACCTAAATGGGCCTGGGCTTCGATATTGAATTAATTTTCTTAAGATATTGCCTAATGATCTCAATTTGTCGAGAAGTCCTTCACTTTTAAGGGTTTATCAAATTAAGTCCTGATTATATACATATTCAACCAAAATAGCCGTCTTCAAACTACCTAAGATCTTGAAATATTCCTCAGCAGAAATAGTCATCGTAAATTAATTAAGCCGTCTGCTAAAGCGAATTTGCATCTCACTGCCAAAAAACAGTTGTAACATTCTCTACGTATTACAAGTAGCCATTAAGAGCATCTTTTGAAAGTTATTACATATATATTTATGAATTTATTTATTCGTGTGTTGCTTGGCGTGTGTTTATAGCTGTAAAATAATTACAAATAAATGCTACAGATCTCTTATCGAACTCGGAACGAAATACCAGCCTAAGGAACGTTTGATACGATGCTCAATTTCGTAATGTTAAAGTTGACTATTGTGGAAAAAATTTTATGAGCCATATATATATATACTTCGTTGTCTCTATCATAATTTCCCGTGAATTTAAGTTTGAATAGACCGATTCTGCTGTAAAAATATAGTTATAATTCTCGTGATATATATCAATATTATTAAATCAGTAACTTTTAGTTTACTACACACAATAAACTTAAGCTATTGTCTCCTCAAGGTAAAAGATGTCACCCTCCCCAGGAGACATTATAGATATTAAAAAGAAAAACAAAAGCACTCTATCAATAACTAAGCCGGCCATGTAATATAAACAAACATAAGATCCCATTAAAAAAAATAGGAACTCCAACAATACAAATATCAGCAAAAAAGACAAGACAATGGCAATTTAGCTCAATCCCATAACCCTAATTTCAGGATTCTCTTCCTCTTCCTCGTCACAAACACGTCGTCCTACATACTTTTTTTCTCTAGTAACTCTCACTCAATAAACAAGAACAAGAAAACCCTAATAATAATAAAAAAAAGAAACAACTTCGGTCCACCATGGATTCCGGGAAGCAAAGCAGCATAGGCTCTTCGAGCCCAGAAAACACTATTCTTGATGAAGATGAGAGCCCTACGAAAGAGGAAGATGATCGTAGTGGAATTGGGAGATCTTACGAATGCAATTTTTGCAGGCGAGGTTTCACTAATGCTCAAGCTTTAGGAGGGCACATGAATATACACAGAAAAGACAAGGCCCAAGCCAAGCACAAGAATCATCATCATCGTCAAGAATCATCGGTTTCTAATAAGCGTATGTGGCCGGGAGAAATTGATCATCCACATATACCTCTTGATAATCATCACGAGCAGCACTTGAGCAATTATTTCATTCCTATGGGTGGACAAGAGAGATATAAGATGTACATGCCACAATCAAACCCTAATTTTGAAGCTGGGAATCCTTACCGTTTGAGGCCCGAACATGAGAATCTGAGTTTGAGGGTCGGGTCAACGCCGTACGTCGAAGAGAACGATGAAAATGAAGATGGGAAGGAAGGTGAGATTGATTTGGAGCTTCGCTTAGGACATGATCCTTGATCGAATATATTGTATATGAACAAATGAGTTTTTACCTTGAACTATTATATCAGTGATCAGCATATATGTTGTTGATCAATATGTGTTTTTATGTCTTCCATTTGTTCATTCGTGTAAAATTGAGAATCCATTAAGTATATTTATGTGCGAAATATTACGATCTTTTCGTGCAGGGGTATTAATTTCAACAGACTATTCATCTTCCATTTCGTCTACAATTATTAAATCGTTGAAACCCTCTCATCATAGCCATCCGATCCACTCTTGAGTAACTCGTATAATTAGAATACGAGTTACTTGAAATGGCATATCATCCCACCGTGGACAAGTAACTCGTATTCTAATTATACGAGTTAGTCCAATGGACGCGGCACTGCTTGGTATAAATAACACTTCAGTCCTAAACTACAGACTAATTAATTGAACGCCTCTAATTACAAGATAGCTAATTAAATCTACCTTCTTTGAAGAACTTGAAAGAAAATTTGGTTAGTGAGAAAAAGATTTTAGTGTTTCTCTCTCTAGAATTTATTATTTCCTTTATATAGGTAATCCATATATGTCCGTTTATGTGAACCCTACTTGTATGTTTTCCAATATATATACAATTATGGTTGCCAATTAATGGAAAAATATATATTGCAGCAATCAAGATTTGTTTCAAACACACACGGCTAATCAAAAGACTTGGGAAGCATAAACAAGAAGATGGACTGGCACCCCATATGGGTCGGTCGGGTCGGAATGAACATTGTAAACCCGTTTGTGAGATGAAACCAGTGTTTTAAAAAAGCGCACTGTAGCGCGCTATCGCGCAAAAATTTTGGAAAACGCTTCGAGGCGTTTAAAAAAAGACGTTATATTAATTTTTATTATTTAATTTTTTATAAAGCTTAAAAATTAACAAAACCAGCTGATAAACCCGCGAAAAATGCCGACTTTTCAAAATTAGTCGGCCCAATAAGGGTAATCGGCCACGAAGGTACGATTCTAATTAGTTTGCTCATTTATAGATAGTGTTGTACGATTCATTTTATGATCTCTTCGGTGTGGGACATTGCTTTTCTTCCTTTTCTCTTTTTAATTTTAAAATCGTTAGATGACAGCTGTAAGTGTAAGAGTTGTACGTGGTTTAACATTGGTTCGTTGGTCATGTGGCCTCACAGTACAGTAGTCAGTACTGTATTCCTTTTCTATTATTGATATTTTTTTCTTTTTTACATAAAGATGCATTGGCAATTACGATTTAATGTAGAAAAACACAACAATTTTTAAATTATTAAATTGAAAAATTAATATATTATCTCATATATCTATCCTAATAAAATTATGTTATATATTATGTTTTTTTGGCATTAATAATTGGCTTGCTCAAAATACTCACGCAATGCGTTACGCTATACACGCTACGCGCTACCGAAATCAAAACGCGACGGCATGCGCTTTACGCGTCTTAAAACATTGGATGAAACCAAAGTAAACCATTGGTGGCCCGACCCGACACCGGCCCATCTACTGCAAATGAAATGCGTTATTGGGCTAACATTTACACCATGCTAAATTCACGCAGGCCAATTTGTGCTTCTCAACGGGCCCGGGCCGGGTTTGGGCGGGCTCTAATTCCATCACTGCAAAGTGCAAACACGATTACGGAAAATTCCATCCCCATCCCCACCAAATGGGTATTTTCGTTTCTGATTCCAATTAAATCACTAAACTTTAAATCGGTAAATATTTAAATTCGATTCTAAAACTCTTGGTTTCAAAACGATGATGAACAGAACACACTAAATTAGGTTCCTAAATTGTCTTAATCCGTATAAATATATAAAATTGTAAAAAAAATGGGAGCCGACGGACGTAGCGTCAAACCTTAAAAAAGAAAGTCCAAAAGGCCGAAAATCGTACATCATTATTATAATGATAACTATTATTAAATTATTATTTATATTTTGAAAACAAAAAGTGCGTCCAAGTTCTCGTAATGTAATTCCCGATGGAGCCCACATATCCCAAAATATATAATTTTAAGCCCAATCTTTCTATCTTATATATTTCCTGCACCTGCTTTTCTTTCTCAACTTGCACGTTTCTAAACGGTGACACACACAGTTCGCTGTCCCCTCTTTAAGAATCCTTGGCTGGAAAATTCACAGCGAGCAAATATCCTAAGAAACGAGGGAGGAGATTAAGGGAAAATACGGAGAAATTTACAGAACGAAGGGGGTTTTGTTATGTTATACCCTTTCGATTGGGATTGGAAACTGATGCAAACGCTGGATGAGAGTCCGAGGGGACACTTTTATCATTCCTTCGAGCTGGGTGGAGTAAAGATTTAAGATTTTTTGTTGTAATTTTTATTTTGGAGCGAAGTGTGAGGGATTGGAATCTGATGCAGCGAATGAGGTGTATTTGGGAGCTGGATTGTCAACGATTGAAATTTTATTAATGGGTTTTGAAATCGGTAACGTCTTTCTTAGGTTTTTGGATTGGAGGATGATTTTAAGCCAAGTGTTTTTATGAAGGAACTAATTCGGGCGTAGAAAGATCTGATCGAAGATTCTGTATTTCGACGGAGATTCTCAGGTATGAAATTACTTTCTGTCATAAGGTAGAGCATTTCCCTACGGTGCCCTTCCCTGATTTATTTCTTCCTCGTTTGAGTTGATTTTCTCTGGATTGGACGCTTTTGTCTGACTTGCTTTTAAAGCTTGAATCTTTATCTATGGAATCTGTCTTCCTTGTGGCTTCTATACTAGTGGTTGTTCTTTATGTGATGAGTTCTGTTTGTTGGTTTATTCTGATCTTCTTGACTTGGAAATGACAGAAGCAGAGTTATGTTCTTTCACTTTTGATATTTTTAGGGTAGTTCTGGCAATAAGAAGAGAAGTTCTCAGTTTGCTAACTTTGTGAGACTTTGATTTGTTTAATCAGGAAACAAATGCTGGTCCTTTTGTCGTCATGTTTGCGTAAAGAACGGTCAGTTCGCATCTCTTTTTTGGACACGTTGGAAAGCTATAAATGAGACAACGGTCAATGGTCTGAAAATATCAACTTATTGGATGCAATGACGAAGCCATTAGCATCTTCTCTGTTGATTCTGTCGCTACTTCTCTACGTATCCTCCGCTGATAATGGCTATCCATGTAACTGCGACGAAGAAGGCTTTTGGAGCATCGATTTCGTTCTATACTGCCAAAGGGTCAGCGATTTCTTGATTGCATTCGCCTATTTCTCCATCCCAGTAGAACTGCTCTTCTTCGTCAGCTGCTCAGATCTTCCTTTCAAATGGGTGCTCTTTCAGTTCATTGCATTCATAGTACTTTGCGGAATGACTCATCTGCTAAACGGTTGGGCTTACGGGCCCCACGGTTTCCAACTACTTCTCGCTCTCACCGTTTTCAAGTTTCTCACTGCTCTTGTCTCTTTTGCCACTGCTATAACCCTCTTTACGCTCATCCCATTATTGCTCAAAGTCAAGGTAAGAGAATTCATGCTGAGGAAGAAAACCTGGGACCTAGACAGAGAAGTTGGGTTCATACGTAGGCAGACTGAAGCTGGGCGACACGTTCGTATGCTCACCCAAGAAATACGCAAATCCCTCGATAGGCACACCATACTCTACACAACACTGGTAGAGCTATCGAAGACGTTGGATCTGCAAAACTGCGTCATATGGATGCCAAACGCCGAGAGAACAGAGATGAGACTGACCCACGAATTGAGAGAGAGGAACTTCTCCAACGCTTACAAGCAACCAATCCCTACGAGCGACGCAGATGTAAGAGAAATTAAAGGCAGCGATAGGGTGAAGATATTAGACGCAGAGTCAGCCCTAGCCATTGCTAGCAGCGAAGGGTTCTGCGAGCCTGGCTCTGTAGCTGCCATTCGAATGCCTATGCTTAAGGTTTCGAACTTCAAGGGAGGTACGCCTGTAATAATTCCGTCTTACTATGCTATCCTCGTATTGGTTCTCCCAACTGGGCAAGGAAGGTTATGGAGTAATCATGAGCTTGAGATAGTACAAGTCGTGGCTGACCAAGTCGCCGTGGCTCTTTCCCACGCCTCGATCCTTGAAGAATCTCAGCTAATGACTGAGAAGCTCGAAGAACAGAACCGTGCGTTAGAGCAGGCGAAGGAAGACGCCTTGAGGGCTAGCCAGGCGAGGGGCGAATTCCAAAGAGTGATGAGCAAAGGACTGCGAAAGCCCATGCATTCGATCTTGGGGCTAATCTCCTTGTTGAAGGAGGAGAATTTGAGCGCAGAGCAGCGCCTTCTTACGGAAACGATGGCAAGCACGACTAATGTCCTCGCAACGTTGGTAACTGATGTGATGGTAGACAATTCAGTGAAGGACAATGGAAGGTTCCCATTGGAGCTGAAGCCATTTGAGCTTCATAGCATGATGAAGGTAGCTGCTTGTCTCTCTAAGTGCCTTTGCGCTTACAATGGCTATGGTTTCACCGTCGAGGCTGATAAATCCCTGCCCAACAACGTCGTGGGAGACGAACGAAGAGTTCTTCAGGCAATCTTACACATGGTCGGGAATCTTCTGAACGAAAGCAAAGAAAGCGGGTCCCTTATTTTACGGGCATTTCCTGTTAGTGGGAGCCAAGAACAGAGATGGGCCCAGCGAAGATCGAATCCCATCGATGGGCACGTTTACGTTCGATTCGAAGTTGGCATTATCAGCACCGTAGATCCCACTCTAAACGACAGCAAACTTCCCATAATCCCTTACGGTGGAGTCGAAGAAGGCATGAGCTTCAACGCAATCAGAAAATTAGTACAGGTTCATTTTCCTTATCTATCTGCAAATTATTCACTTCTTCATCTATGTTTTCGCTGAATCAACCGTTGTAATAACAACTCAGCTGATGCACGGAGACATATGGGCCACGCCGAATCCCGAGGGTTTCAACCAAAGCATCTCCCTTCTCATGCGATTCCAAACCCGACCCTCTACGGTCACGCCTCCGCCCGCCGAGCCCACCATTCCCAATCAATCGAACACGTCGATCTTCAGGGACGTAAAGGTAATCTTAGCAGATTCAGACGACACGAACAGAGCAGTGACCAAGAAGCTTCTGGAGAGGGCCGGCTGCGCAGTCGTGGAAGCTTCGACGGGCTTCGATTGCCTGAGGAGGGCGGTGGCCGACCCTTCTCCGGCGACTACTTCCCGGCGAATGGTGGTGCTCTTAGACCTGCACTTGCCTGACATGGACAGCTTCGAAGTTGCGCTTAGGATTCGAAAGTTTAGGAGTCGAAGCTGGCCGATGATCTTGGCCATGGCCGCCAGCGAGGATGGCGAGACGAGGGAGAGGTGCATGCAAATGGGTATGAACGGCGTTGTTCAGATCCCTAGCTCGGTTAGCGAGATGGCTCATGAGCTCAAAAGGGTACTTTTCCAGCAGTTCGACGGAAGTTCTTCACGGTGAGTGTGTCGTTGTTATTACTACACAAGAGATTTGAGTTCGAACTAGTTTGGGTTGCCTAAGATTGAGGTGATTTTGATTGTTGCTCGGAGACCATTGCCGTGCGTGAGTTTCACGCGCTCAATGGGCTCTCAAACGTAGTTAAGCCTAGACGGAATGGTCCGTTCCGAGTTCTAGTTGGACATGTTCTTCGACGGTATGTATTGTTCCGTTTCGACTGATATGCAATTCGGAACTAGTGGATCATTGGATCTGGTTCCGAAGTTGTACGGTTGTTTATTGGATGACATGAGATCTACAATACATATTTTTATTGTCTTAGGATCTTGATCTTAACGGTGCCGGTGGATTAAATATTTATTACCTACGGTACGGTTCCATCCATAACCGTAACGATAATTATTCCGTTTTATTGAACCGGTTCCTAAGTATATCCGAACGATAGATTGATGAAGCTGTGGTTGCATGGCATGTGTGCCTTCTTATTGCAGTTGCAAACAGATTTGATGAAGCTGATTATATTATGGGCCCTAAAGATAATATTTTTATTTAATTATTTCGAGATATTATTATTCGTTTTACCTTTTATGCAAGACTTGTCAAACCATTGCCTTTTCCATTCACGGTCTTCAATTATAGTAATGTACGATTATTGTTTCGTATGATCTCTCCGTTTTCTTGATTTGGATATCGATCGACCTTCTTTTTGAAATATTTGTTTCTTTAATCGAGGAAAGTGGAGTGAGCTGAGATGTACATACATGCAAGGGGCTCTGCATTTTGACTTTTTGGGTCTATTTATTTATATTTCAAGAAAGACCCGAATCTATCTGGAATTTTGGATTTTTATGCAAGCAATTTGTGGTACTAAAGATAAAGTAAAAAAATTGCAATTCTTTGGATCATGACATCGCAACTAATATCACGAGGAAATATCTATGAACTTTTCAAAAATTAAATATTCTATTCAGGAGAGTTCCCAAGCTTGTAAAGTGAACGCGCCGCAAATTGCACGACAAATTGTCATGTCGTTGTCATTATTGAGTGGTGAAGTGTTAAATTACATTTGTAAATAACAAAGAAGCACCAGTGGTCTAGTGGTAGAATAGTACCCTGCCACGGTACAGACCCGGGTTCGATTCCCGGCTGGTGCAGTTATTTTATTATTTTTCATCTAATTATATTTATATTTTCTTTATAACCATTTGAAATCAATTTCCTTCATAATTCGAATACACAATGCCATCACCTAAAACTAGACACCTAAACGAAAGATGTCTCTTCTCTACCATAAACAGAAACACACAAAAAAAAACTGAAAAACTTTTAACCAAAATCCAATCTTTTTTTTTCTTACACTGTCATTATTTTCTTTCACGCCGTTTTGGGCCTCTGATGAGCTTTCTTCCTAAGCTGCCTTCTAGCAATAGATCCCTTCATCCCAAGGTAATAAAGCAGAGCCCCGACGAGGGCCACACACTGTAGAAATTCGTTCAGCGTTCCGAAAAACTTGGGGCCTTTAACGTCGTAGTTGTAGAAATCGTACAGCAATGGTGTGGTCAGTATCAAGTAATAAATCTGCAATGGTCGAAACTGTTTAGCTAGTAATAATACGGTTAGAATCGATAATACCGTGTAATAGAAAAAAGGGAGATCTTTTTACCAGAAGGTAGGCGCCGAAACTGCTTCCTAGGACGAAAAGAAGGCCGCCTAAGCCCTTCAAGAATATTGTAGCAGCGACGAAAGCCTTAGCCTGCAATTCAAGAGTATGAAACGATGAGAGCTGAGGCGTAGATGGGTAAGTGTATTATGCTATTTCAAGAAAAAAAAATTGAAGTTACGTCGATTTTCCAGTCGTTTTTCCCGATTATTGCGTCGACTCTGCTCTTGATTAAGGATAATTTGGGAGCCCACTCTTTGGCTGAAGGTCCACCGTCTTCTCCAAACTCGTTGAACCTTAAAATTGGAAAGGGAGACAGATAAATGGTAAAGGTCGAGTTTTTAAGGCAAATATGTGAAAGTGTTAGTCAAGTAAGATGGGGAAAATATTGTAGCTTGGAGAATGTAAATAGCTCGAGAAGTCTTTCATGTCTCGACCCAACGAAACAAATGCCGTTACTTTCTTAAGTCGGCTTCAATGGTGAGTTTCTCGTTTATTTTATTGTTCTTAAAACCCCAATTCGAAGTTCGTCGATTCTTCCCAATGACAAACTCCTACGTCATTGTGTTAGTGAAATCCCATGAATTCGGTTAGAAAGCAAGAGCAGCTTATTTCGACGACAGTGATTGGCGATTGAGTCCAACATGTAAAGTTCACATTGAAGCTCGTTTATCGTTCGATATCAACAAATTACGCTATCGAAGTCGAATGGAGCATAAAAAATCGCATCTTTACACACTAAATTGCCTTTAATAACTACTGAAATTGAAAATAACATAGAAGCCTAGAAGTACTTGGGGGAATTCAATGCAATCGTATAGCCTAGCAAGACATCACAAGCCATTCATCTCAGAAAGTCAACAACACCTAAATCTTCATTAATAAGAACCAATCTGCTTCCTTTCACAACAATAAAAAAATCCCACAAGACTACCTAAGACGAAAGAGCTAGATCTGAAGTTAGAAATCGAGACACCAACTATAAGAGCACTAATTCGAAGCAAGCGAAGAACAGATCCAACTAAAACTTCATATATAAATGGGGTACGGAAAAGGAGGAACCTTTATCGCATTTTCTTACATTTGCCATGCCGAGAGGATGAATACTGAAGCGAAGAGCACTCTCCCAAGAAAAGAAAAGAAACCCATTTTTCCGCAGCCTTGCTCTCCGCCTCTTTTGTGCCCCTTTGAACTTTCACGGGATTGGAACGAAAGGTGGAGTAAATTTGGGAATAAATATTCATTCTTTCACTTTTAACCAATAAACAATTGCGTAATAAGAACTTCGATCGTTGATATTACAAATTTACAATATAACAACGTTGAAAATAAATATCTCAGATTTTCATTCACCGTTGGCTTTCCAAGCCAAAGACACGCCATGCCGCGTTGTGATTGGCTGGTTAGACGTGTCCGTAAGATATCAAACTGCGAACTATGACACGTCAATTGCTTATTGGCGGATTGATTGGATTACGTGTCCTTTGTAAAGCCCAAGATCTATTACACAAACTGTTTACTGCAAAGCCCATCTTATAACATTGCTGCCAATTCAAAGAAAAAGAAAAGGAAAAAGATCAGCTTTACTTTACCTAAATATACACAGACTAGTGCGCAGCAGTCCTTCGTCGTTCTTCCCTAGTCCTCTGATACTCCCTTGTTCTCTTCTATCTAGTCAGCTGAATCGAAAGAAAAGAAACACAGAGAGAGTCTTTTCGTTATTTGTGTCTTCCTTTCTGCAAAAGTCGATGGCGTTGGTCTCTTTCTTGGGCAGATTGCTCTTTGTGTCCGTCTTCATACTGTCCGCTTACCAAGAGTAAGTTTTTTAGGAGCAGTATTTCATGACCTGCTTCAGCTTTGTATTCGCATACGTTGTTTCACTTAATTTTTTTTGTCTTTTGTTATTTTTGGTTGAGCTAAAAAATATGAGAATCCCCTCTTCTAGATTTGGATCTCGCGAATAGATGGGAATGTAGAAAATATCAATTTATTAGCGTGGGTTGCGTTTGGTTGATACTCAGAAAAAGCTGGAAAAATAAAAATTTGATCTTGGCAACTTAATTCTAGTTTAAGGAATGCTTGTAGTCTGCTCGTGTTAGCTTTTCGTTTTCTGGGGAATCTATTACCGTTTACTAAGAACCTTTGTTGTATGTTAACTTATATCTTATAGGACCATCTTTAGTATCCTGCTGATACTTCCTCTGTATTTTCTTTGAATGAGAACCAGTGTTAGTTGGTCAATTCTGGCTTGTGCACTCTATTATGCCCATCGATTGAGATTATTTGGCTTTCTCATTTCGCTGATGTATTGATCTATCACATGTCCTTACCCGAGTTACTTAGGTTGTATGATCTGATCTGACACGTAAGTCTTGATCGAAGCTTCTTGAATCTGCAAGAATCAGTTATAAAGGAGTTAGCAGTTTGGTTGTTAAAGTTAACTGCTAGTTCATGTTGATCTCCTTTCTTGGAGCTATCTGTGAGGCTTAACTGCTTTCCTTTCGGCTATAAATAATCAGGTACAGTGAATTTGGGGTCGACGGTGGATCAGCTGCGAAGCGCTTAAAGCCCAAATTCGACGTTTTCTCGAGCCATTTCACGACCCAAACCACGCTTCAAATACCACATGTAGACGTAAGGACTTAAAACCACATTCATTGCTTCTGCTGATTTAGTAGCTAAAACTTCTGACAAAAGTGAATATCTGTCTACCTCAGATGAAGCACTTTGTAATGGCTACAATTGCAATGAAGGGTCTTGGAAGCCTCTTATTCATTCTCGGCAGCACTTTTGGAGCATTCATCTTGGTATTTAATGTTCTTACAACATCTGTTATTCTTTCAAGATCTCATTGTCACTAATTAGAATAACATAACAGCTCCTTCATCAAGCAACTGTGACGCCGATATTGTATGATTTCTACAACTACGACGCTGACAAGAAAGAGTTTGGCCTCCTCTTTGTCAAGTTTACGCAGGTGCTTATTTCTCATATTACGCAGGGTTTCTCTTTTATTTTCATGATTCGAATCGTTTCTTGATATAATCATTATCATTCTTTTTTCCAGAACTTGGCAATGCTTGGAGCTCTTCTCTTCTACATAGGCATGAAGAATTCGATCCCAAGGAGGTCGTCGAAGAGGAAGGCTCCTAAGGCGAAAACCAACTAAAGAAACGTTAAAGCTTCCATTTTCACTTGCTCTGTTACGTTCTTGCCGAATTTTTGTTGTCTTCGATCGGTTTTTTTGGAACTGTTTTTCCGAACCCCTTTTGTCTTCATGCTTGATTTTTCTCCATTTTTACATCTTAGAATGCTAATCTTCTGAATATCATTATTTTGGGGAAGATAATTATCTAGTGCATTCTGCATTCTATATCCCATTTACGCGGCTGAATATGATATTGACGACAAATAACCTCAAAATCGTGAATTGCGGATGCTTGTATTAGGTCTAGAAATAACATAAAAATTCCAGAAATTTCATTCTTGATAGTATGTTGTGGTGGCCAAGACTTGATTTTTAACAGAGTTGAGCCAAACTATGTCTTCACTTCAATCTGAGAATAAGAAATCATCAACTTGCAAATCAAAGCGCTTTCTACATTTCATACCCACTATCCAAAAATCATTCAATAGATTCAAGACCATGAATTTACAAGAGTTTTCATCCAAGATCAACAATGGCCCTTCGAATTCATATTCACAAGCATATATCTTAAATAAACGATGATTCGAGCATTACGAAACCTCAAGCTGCAGGCGGCCTTAGCTCGTGATCTTGAGAAACGTCGCGATTAGCAGGTGGCAAATAGTGCCACATAGGAACATAGCCATAGCTGGGAAACATCACCATCTTGCTTTGAGGAACATCCATGGCCTTCAGCTGTTGCTCTATCCTTTCCTTATCTGCTTTTAAAGCCATTTTCTCTTCGCGGAGTTCGCTCTTCTCAGCCTTGTTTTGGAATGAAATACGAATGGGCAGTGAGAGAGTGGTAGGGCTCAAAACGAATCAAGAAATCTAACCTTTAAAGTTTTGATCTCCTCCCTAAGCCTTTCGTTCATCTCGTTGTACTCCTGGGATTCTGTTCTTAGCTGGTGAAGGACTCTAATGGCATCGCCTAGTATGGCTATTTTGTCGGTTTTCGCGGGCCTTCCAGGCTCTAAAACAGCAGACAATTCAGAAAACCTACAGAAGAAATAGCTGAACATGAGTTTAAATTCAAGTAAGGCTATGCTATTCATATTGAATGCCAATTGCCAAGGGCTGCTCCCTTTGCAATGGCCTCCGAGAAAACTGACGAACAACATTCATGTAAATTTAGAAGAATAACTCGACAAGTTAATTGGGCGGTGTTGCAACCTTTCGTTCAATTTCTCCCTTCTCATTCTCTCGCGGCACGATTTTGTCCCCACTCCGCCGCAAGAATCGCCACGTCCCCTGGAAACCAGCAAAGCCAGCAAAAGACTAATTTCGGCGATTCAAACAAGAACTTATAAATATCAACTCTTCCTTCGGATCCACAAATAGAAATGAAACATAATGGCTTAACACTATCGTCATCCATATGACTGCCAAGACAGTTGAATTCAGAAGTTGGAACGATCGACTTTCGTGCCTCAAAATAATGTGTTTTAGCCAGAAAACGAGAAATAACGTGAATTAAGTAGAGCTTTACCTTTTTCTTGCGCAATCGATTTCGCTGCACTCGCTTGCCTGCGAGGCAGTCCCGCCAAACGGATAATTCGCTGGCACCTTGTCACTGCAATAAACTGATAAAATCAACATTCGACATAACATGAAATATCAACAAGATATTTACATTAAAGGGTCTGATTCAGAATCGATGATCTACGAGTGAGAATACGCCAAGAAAGAAAACGAAGAAATTTGCTTACTTTGACCAGGTACAGGGAAATATCTAACCTCGCAGTTAACTAAACAGTTCAGATTACTCATTTTGTTCCTAATTGTTCAATCGATACACCATCGAGAAAAGAAAAAGAAAGAAAGAAAGCAAACAATCACAACCCAAAATCAACTGACTTACTCTGATCCTGGCGGGTTGACCAAATAAGGGTTCCAGCAAACGTCGTTAGGCGAAGCAACGTCGGCAAAGAGGTTGCTGTAATCGATCAACTCACACCAGCAACCCTCATCGATAAAATCCATCTGATGACTGTTCATTTCTCCGTTTTCAAGCTTCGACCTTTTCGAATAGCAATCCACAAACCGAAGAAAAAGAAAGAGATCGCTGGGCAAATAAAATCGATCGAAACCAATCAGATACCAACAAAGACCACCATACGATTCGGATGCTTGGACCACATCCAATAAGACGACGCCACGTCGGCCGATGGGTCAATTATTTAATGGCTTTCAATAGCTTCGATTCTATTTCGATAATGATTTTTGATTTTCTTTAGTCGCCGCATATGGAATGTTAAAAAGGCGTCGAAAATGGCAGTGCTATTTATTCATTCTTTACTTGCATTTATTGGCCTTAAACCTATTCATTGAGGAAGCAAATCGAAACTTGGAAGAAAACTAAGATGAAAAGACTAGAATTATTCTACGCATATCTGCCCTTTCCAAGAACCAAAGGACATGAAACAGAGGAGAAGAAAATATCTTAAGTTGCTCAATAGCATGTTGACAAAATGTGTGGCGACAATGATGTTAGAAGAGAAGAGGAATAAATCCCATTTTGTGCAGTAGACTACTTTTGATTTCTTGAAATTGAAAAAATTCATAGGATCAATAAGTACAATGGTCAAGAAAATAAGAACCGACCCGTAAATCTGTTTTCGACAAGTCCTAAACGACTCGAGCTTCGTTCTTCAACTTATCGATGAGTTCATCGACGGAGGAGAGTATAACGCCTGCTTTTCTCTTCGGCGGTTCTGTAACGTGAACGATTTCTAAATCGGATCTTATCTCGACGTTTAGATCGCTGGGAGTTAGCTTCTTTATGGGCTTCGATTTCGCTTTCATGATGTTGGGGAGAGTTGCGTATCTTGGCTGGTTCAGCCTCAAGTCAGTTCTGCGTAAAAGACGATATAAAACATGGCGCAAAATATCATCAGATGAAACGTAAAGAGTTGTACATAAGAAAGACGATTAGCAGCGTTGAACGAAAAAGGAGTCGTCGGTTAATTTACGTGATCACAGCAGGCAAATCCAAGGCCAACGTTTCGAGCCCGCCATCGACCTCTCTATCCACTGTTGCCACTTTATTTTCTTCGTCAAGTACAACCTAGAGCAAGAATGTCGATCAGAGAAGTTGAGACAATATAGATGAAGAGTCTCAGACTATTTCGCAAGACAATGTCGAAACAAGATTGAAGAGAATGAACTAAACCTTTGAGGCAAAAGTCCCTTGAGGCCAATTGAGAAGCCCTGCAAGCATTTGACCAGTTTGGTTGCAGTCATCATCGATAGCCTACGGAATAGGCAAGACTTGTGAAGAAAGAATTAAGCACGTAAGGACAAAGGCCAAGAGTTCGCCAATTAGCAGCCCATCATTGTTCGAAATAACATCAAGACACTACAATAACATAATTAGAGCCACAAACACGAGGTTCTTTGCTTGAATCCTCACAACCTCCCATAATATTCACAAGCAAGGCCTTTTTCTAGGAAACAAATCATCCAAAACATGAATTGGTGTGTTGTAATAACAGTACAATGAAACAATTCTTGAACAAATTTCTCGAAGAGATATTGCCGCTTGAACCTTAAGACAGCCATATACACATAAAGTGCAATTAAAAACTAGAAATTAGACACAAAAGTATCGTGAAACGAAGAAAAAGCTAAGGTACCTGCTTCCCAAGAAGTAAAAGCCCAGGTTTCTCAATATCAGCAAGGGCCTTAAGAATCTTAGCCACGGAGAGTGGATGGAGGCTCGCCGTGTGCTCCACGTGGATCGCACGGTCAGCGCCCATGGCTAGGCCGGTCCGCAGAGTATCCACGCACTGCGCCGGACCCATACTGACCGCCACGACCTCCGTGGCTCGGCCCATTTCCTTTATCTTCAGCGCCTCTTCCAATGCAATTTCGCAGAATGGGTTCATCGACATCTTCACGTTCGCGGTCTCCACGCCACTCTGCCATGAAAGAGAAAAGGAAGCATTTCCATTTTCGATCAGCTTGATTAGCGATTAACCAAATTTGACTTCATTTTCTACCTTGACGATAGAATCCACGAACTGACTGAAACACGAATTCATCAGCTCAAAGCGTGTTAGCTAACCTTGTCGGATTTAACTCGGATTTTGACGGCGTAATCGATGACGCGCTTCACCGCTACCATGATCTTCATGGTGATGGAGATTCCGTGAGCAAACAGAACAGTGACGATGTGTATATCCGTTTCGAATTCGAGGACTACTTGATGAGGTAGTACACAAAAAAGAAAAAAAAAAAGAAAAAAAAAAAAAGAGAAGGAAGCTTATGATGGACTAGGCTTTTCATTGTTGAGCTTGTTGTAGGCCCAATAATATAATACGATCGTAATAATTACTACTACTTCAAGGATCGTAATTCGTAACTTGTTATATCTCTCTATGTATCTACCTAATTTAATGTTCTTTTGATACTATGTTGAACCCAACTGCCCGAAAAGAGTCATATTACTACAAGTAAAATCATTTGATTCAATCATACGATGCAATTAAAATTTAATTTGAAGGAAAATCATTAAGAGGAGAAGAAAAGTTAACTGCAATGATTACAACAATTATTTTCTAAATAAATAATAATGATTGTAGTAATAATTTTAATAGAACCTCACAACATCAACCAAGTTCAATTTAAATCGAATACGAATAATGTGTGCTTGATATGTCCAAATTCACGCGAACGTTAATATCAAAGAGAGCCGTGAAACCTTTCGTCGTAGAGTCTATTATTAATCTAGTGTTATTTATTTGACAAATAACAATGCAAGAACCTCATAAATAAACGGGGAAAAGAAAACCATTTCTATCTAAAAATCTCATCCGTTCTAATTTCCATGCTGAAAAATCTTTAAAAAAAAAAAAAACAAGAAAAAAGAGGGACAGTCAATCTTAAGCGATGTAATATAATAATCTTACAACGGCTCTTCTAAAGAAACTGGTTGAACTGCACTTCTTGAACACGACCTTCCTTGTCCAAACGAAAAGAACGATGATCTCTTCATCTTATTACCTTCGACTGAACTACGAAAAACATCTTCGTCAACGTTCACCATTTTCTCACCTCTCTTATTCCTCCTCATAATAATAATATCTTGAACAGCTTCATAAAGCTGAGAATCAGCCGCCGAATCCATGGAGAAAGACCTCCTCATTACAGTCCGACCCGACCCATCTCTCGGCCTGTCCACGTCGACCCACTCATCACCCTTACTCAAAACTACACGACTCGCCTTCTCCCTCGCCGACGTCCCAGCAAGTTCTGTTTCTCTCGCCGGAAACTCGCCGGAGCTCGACGACGGCGACCCCATCTCTATCACAACATAACCTACTTCTTCACCTCGACCGACTTGATTCCTATAGCTTCGAGCATCGCCGCCGCGGGCAGAAACGCTGGCTCGACAAAGTGGGCAGTTGGCATTCGTCTGAAGCCAAACGTCGATGCAATCGACGTGGAAAAAATGCCCGCAGTTAGGGATTGCCCTAAGCTTCTCTCCTCCTTCGAATTCGTTCAGACAAACGGCGCAGCACTCCGTCGGCGGCTTTTTTCGATCCTCTTTCTGAAACTTGAGGATGGGGATTGACCTTATGGCCGCCTCGTCGAGCCCACGATTCTCCACCGCCGTCTCCGGCGACGAGAGGTTGTCTTCCCTCGGCGCTGAGAATCGTCTCAGAAGATTGGTGTTGTGCAAATTCAGACAGCTTTTGATGACGAAGATGTAGTAACTGACCAGCAATAAAGCTGTGGCTAATATGCCTATGACTGCGACGGCCGTGATGGGGAAGCTCGCCGCCGTCCGAGGCTGGCCGTGCGGAAAGCGTGCGCCGCCGCCGAGGAATGGGCTCTCCGTTGGAGATAGTAAAGCTTGAGATTCGCGCATGTCGTCGAGTCTTGAAAGATCCATGGGAGATGATGGGGATGGCTTGGTGAATAATGTAATAATTATGCTTTGTGCTTATATATATGAAGATTTTATTACATTAGTATGGTGAGAATGCATCGGAAAACATAAAGAAAGCTTCTGTATGGTACGTAGTAGTAGTTGTTGAATGACGCGGTTTTGGCGCCAGACAATGTAATTATTTTCTGTTGAAGGCAAAGTGAAAATGAAGAGTATCGTATATTTAACTTAACAGCTTTTTCTGTTATAGGTTCTTTAGTTCTTGGTTATAGATTATGGATTTTGTTTTCTGTCGGTTTTGTCCCTTGTGGACCTTTTCTCCCCTTGTGGGAGTGTCTGTGCCCCTTTGTGGGATGTGTTGTGCTCGTCTGTGAGCCTTGTTCTCCCGGTTGGTGATGTACACCCTTTGGGCTATTTAGTTCTTGTATCTTTGTTAATTAATGCAAGCGATCGTTTCAGGAAAAAAAAAATGTAATTATTTTAATTTTTATAATATGAATGTTATTTTACTATAAAATACTTTTATTAGGCATGTAGTGAGCTGGTAGTGAATTGAATATATAATACCAAAAGAGTCCACCTTGATGTCATAGTACATGTGTAGGCACATGATATTTTTGGTTTCTGTTTACGTTGAAATCTATTATTAGTAATAACAAGTTAGCGTTATGAAACAAATAATCATGTAGACTTATGCATTTTGAGGTTGTAATTAATATAGTAAAATAGTCCCAATAGACATGGTATTTAGTAACACTATATTATATTTATTATTTCTTTATCAAAATGTTATGACATATTTTGGAGAAAGCTTTACTTTCACATCAAGTATCCGTCCCGAAATTGATTGATGTCAATGCGTTCCGACCTATTGTTATAAATGTAATATAATGATCGAGACGTCATACTTGCTCTAATGAATAATATATATATATATATTAATTTTTTTAATTACGTTTTTTCTACATATACATAACGACGGAAGTAGTATAATAGATGGCAAATCAAATCCTATTTTTAAGTAAATCATGGTGATAAATAAATTTTAATTAAATAGAAGCCAAGATATTCAATGGTGGGCCAGGACTTGGAAAAAGTCACTCCAACAAGTCAAATTGTATTTGTGATAATAACACACGCTTATTTGTATATCTTAATTAATTATTTTACATATTACATCCAAATATTCAAAAAGGACCCACACCTTTCATTTCTGAGGTCTATATGTTGACCGAAGTCCAAAGAGGCATGCAAAGGTGCCCTCGTTGGGAAGTTTAGTCAACTTTGTCCAGCAAATGGTGTCACAAAGTCAACATATATGGTCTTTTAGACGAAGATCACAAAAGATTAATTAAAATCTGATCAATAATAACGATTCATTATAATAATGAAATGGCTCATTGTTCAGGAAACCTATACATCAATATGCCCGACACATCACTAATGGAAACAATACATACATATTTCAAAGTAATTAAAGAAATATGTCGTCCAAGAAATATGTCGTAAGTAGAGCATAGCAAGACACTCAAGTAGTTAGCGGCAGTTAAATGTATATATTTATTGTATGACAGTGCTGATATATATATATATATATATATATATATATTTTATCAAGTGCATGAATCTTTGCAATAGTCAATATTACTCCCACTGGCAAAGTGTGTGATTTGTCACCTTAATAGCCATCCTTGCACGTGATTAATTTCGTAAATCAGGGTCTAATCACGTTAGCGCATATATATACCAATAACCATTTAACCAATAAATTAAAGTCAAACCAAAATTCTTACTACATAAACTCAGAGGCTCGTTTTCTGCTTACCATTTTGGGCCGTTGTAAATAAACTTGATGGGCTTAGCTCATCCATCACTCTTGACGACCTAATAATACAAGACATTATGAAAAATATATATAGCAACTATAGATGATCAAAGGTGTGAAAAAAGTATTAAAAATATAAAAACCTTCACACATTTCATTGAACTCATCAGTGCAAAGGTGATCCCTACATATCACTACTCTCACCGCCATCACGGCATAAAGCAATGAACCCTAGTAAGAAAAAACATGAATTTCACCATATCCCAAGAACGATCATCAAACCCTCCCTAACAACATCTCTATATAAGCACAACCCCTTAATACTCACACTAGCAAAGAAAACCCTAAAAAGATAAACCATGGAGCTTGTCCCAACAACCCTTGTATTAATAACATCCCTTCTCTACATATCCTCTCTCTTTATTACACCCACCACAACACAAGCCAAGAAAACCCTTGCCCACAATAACGCACTTCAAATCTCAAACTCCTCGACGTTATTCTCTCCGTGGCTCACTAGATTTCGGGACCCTCGAGAACGCGGATGCAAACGTACGCCTTGGATTTGCGAAAGGGACGAAGGCAATAGGCCGAGGATTCGATTTCGAAGAAGGTGCTGTCGCAACAGATGCGTGGACGTTTCGACTGACTTGTCCAACTGCGGCCTCTGCGGTTTGAGGTGTCCCTTCACGTGGCAGTGCTGCAGGGGCATTTGCGTCAATGTCAATATAAACCCTCGTAATTGCGGGCGGTGCGAAAATAGGTGTCCCTTTCCGAGCCTGTGCCTTTTCGGAACTTGCAACTATGCACAACCTTTGCCTCCTTTTCCTTTCCCTTTTCCTCCGATCCCTTTTCCTCCACGGCCCTTCCCTTTTCCTCCGAGGCCTCAGCCAAAGCCTAAGCCACCGTTTAGACCGTTTCCGCCCAAACCTAACCCTAAGCCTTTCCCGCCGAAGGGAGGTCGGCCTAATACTCCTCCAATTGGCTAAGTCTCAATTTTTTTTTCTTGAATTATATGTTTTGTGAAATGATGTTAAGCTTATATATGTTGTCATGTTGTTTTCTTCTTTTTTTTTTTGGGGGAGACTTGTGTAATTTGTTTTTCGAGTGGTTTGTAATAACTTTGTAGTATGGTCATGAATATGTAATTGTTTAAATTTTAATTGTTATAATATGTAATCTTCAAATTTAATGTGGATAGGCCTTTTCGTCAAGTAGGTCAAATAATTTTTTCTATCAATCCACAATGATTTAGTTTTATAATGGGCCTTTTCTAAGATTCTACAGAGAAAGTCTGGCACTTGATATATAGTTAACATATATACTAGTGTTTAGCGGTTCAATGCACTGTATTACCTATATGTAATTGTTATATATTAATATAATTACTAAATTAATGTTTGATAGTAATAGTTATTGTGGAATTAACATGTGATAGTGGGATTTTTTAGGGATTTTTTTTATTTTTTTAAGTTAATGGACACATGTGAGCGTATGAGAACACCTGCCTTTCTATAATTATATGTATATATATATTATATTAGGTAATGGACAAAATAAATATCTAATTTAAATTGAAATAGTAATAGTTCGTACACTCTATTGTATATCGACTCAATCGAATTCTGAGTTCTTAAAGAAAACCTATATGATTCGCTCATTATGGCACGAATCTCCGATCAACCTTCGCCATCATGCGAATATGTAATAATTATGGAAATTACAATATAGAAAATTCTAATATGAACCTTCGCAGAATTGCACAAGAAGCTCATTTGAACTTTCTATTATGATCTGTACACTTTAGAAGTATCCATATCTCGTTTCTCATTAGTATCAAAATGATCGGACATATTCAATTCTTATCATATTAAATAGGACCACCACCATGTTAATAATGTATAATTGGACCAGAATAATTAGATAAAAAAATTTCCATCTGTGTGTACCATTTACGTAGGTACCATTCAAAATTCAGTTGTGTTATTCGATTTGAGATTTCTAGAACAGATTAAATATATTTTAATCAATAGTTATTGGGCCCTTTTTGCGTATATAAGTCACTCGGGTGGTGCGTGCGACAATAACAAAATAATATAAAGATAAATCAATATGCTATAAAAATGTTACAAAATCGTTTTGAATTTTATGATCGTAAATCTAAATTGATCCTAATTCCTACTACAGCCATGGTCAAGCGACCCAATGACTTAATTCTCATGGTTCTGCTGACGTCATCGAAGTTATTGAGATAGATGCATATGGAAAATAAAAAAATATTAAACAACCTAATCTGATTTGATGATCAACTGTTATCTCAAGGTTTAATTCATTGAACATATGAATGTTGAAAGTGATTCGCTCAACGATAACCGTAAACAGGTTAATGCAGAAATCAAGAAAATGCTTAATTGGTTAATATAATTTTATATAATATCCTAGCAGGATCCATGCAATGGTCATTTATGGGCCCTGTGAAAATGCCATTTTAAATAAATCCTGAAAAATTATTGGTTCCGTGTCAATTATTGTAAACTGAATCTATACCTCATATTCCTTGGCTAAAACCACTAATTATCACCGAGTAACTTCAATACTTAGCACTAAATTAATATTTATGAAATGAATCGCGTTTCCGATTAATTTTGAAGTAAAATACAAAATAAAAATGGATACACTTCTTAGAAGTTTATGTTTTTTGTGAAATGATCAATGATCATGGTATTAGGGCCAAGACGACAATCCATAATAGATAAGTAAAAAATGATCCTAAACTAAGTGAGATGATCAATTAAAAATTAGTATTTGTTTGTTTATATGGCGATGAATCACGTAACAGATACCATGTCTCCAACCCAAATTTGAAATTGTCAACTAAAAAAGAATTATATACCGCACGTTTGAATTACCAATCAGAGATTAAAATAAGCACCTACACCTCACCCAAGTTAAATACTTCTTTTCCTATAATCATGTGATACAAAGTATGTTGCATGATAATTATCTAGAGAGAAGTGAATCCCACCATGCAAAAAAAAGCGAAAGAAAGAACAATTTTAGTATTTCTTTTTTCTTACCATAGCCACCACCTTGACCAGCCCAGATACAATGCACACCACAATTATTATTTCTCCTTACATCTAACCTTTTTTCTCATCCACGTGTAATATTCTCCCACCAACGGATCTCCCATGTGGAACCATCTCAGCCCTTGAAGTCCCAACAACGCCTTTTGTTGACATTTCCAAACCTATATAAACGCCACATCACCAACAACATACTACCACAAAATCACACACAAACAACTAAATAAAATATAATAATAATTCATCATCACACCATCATCGTCATCATCACACATATTCAAAAAAAAAAAAAGAAAACCATGGACAGCAGAGGAAAAAGCAGCGGCGGAAAAGATGAAGTAAAATACCGAGGCGTTCGTAAGCGCCCATGGGGAAAATACGCAGCCGAAATTCGCGATTCGAGCAATCATGGCGCTAGGGTTTGGCTTGGAACTTTTAGTACGGCAGAAGAAGCTGCTAGGGCTTATGACAAAGCTGCTTATGAAATGAGGGGACATTTAGCTATCCTTAATTTCCCCGAAGAGTATGGATTGCCAAACAGTTCGTCCCATTTTGCTTCGCCTTCCGGGTCGGGGTCGGGTTCGGGCGGGCGGGAAGTATTTGAGTTCGAGTACTTGGATGATAATGTGCTCGAAGAGCTTCTTGATGATACCACTGATAAAAAGGGTAAGAAGAAGAAGTGAGAAATTGATCATTCGATCGTTGTTTGAGGAGTAATAATAAAGAATGATATATTATGTATATTATGCATGCATGACTTATGGTTTATGAAATAAGACGCGATACCCACAACTAGTCGTGGTGATGATCGAAGATATATATTACATATATGTGAGCTTGGAGCTCAATTGAGAGACTTTCATATGGATGGAAAGTGTTTGTTTTTTTTTTCTTTTTCTTTTTTTTTTTATCATTTGACGAATGGGGCGATCGTTATTCTCTTTTGCAGTGCTTGGAAAATGGAATTGATTTCTGGGTACGTGACAGAAGATCATATGGGATCTTTATATATGGGATGTAATGATGATTAAGTTAACGGTGCTTTGTAATGATATGATCATCGGAGCAACGAATGTTGTTTATTATTTGCTTTAATTAAAATTATGCGTGCGTCGATTTGTGTTTGAATTGTCTTGATGTTTTTTTTATCAGTTCGAATCGAAGCTGTAAGTGAGAAAATTCTCTGCTTGAGATCGTTTTTTGACATTTTAAACAAACTCTGTTATGTTATTACTAGTTTTATGAATGTGTAATGTATCGATGCATGCAAATAAATTATATATATCAAATATAAATATTCAGACAGAATCTGCCTGCCAAAATTAAGGAAATTTCCGTGAAGACACACTGACTGCTAGAAGCTTGTGGCTGTGGTCCACAAATAATTCGTATTATCCGTTTTCCGATGTTACGTTTGAGAGTTCTGATTAGTGGTGACAATAGATACTAATAAGGTAAACCCAACTGTTACATGGAAATCTAACGATCGCCAAATGTCAAAATTAAATAAGACAAAACAAAAAAATTGAGAATTAAACACAAGAAAACAACAATTCAGACAGACACTCATGCAACTTCTACCTTGTTTCTTGCTTCTTTCGTACTTGTTTCTTGTTTTTTTTTCTTGCTTTTTTTTCCTTAAGAAGAAAATATATATTCAATTTCGGGAGTCCAAAGTTAATTCTATTTTATTATTATTATTTTTAATATATATTTTTACTTCTAGAAAACGTAATGGATGCGATTTTGCTTGCCAATATAGGACATTTTTAATTGGCTTGTTTGGGTAGTTCCTTTTTCGGGTCGGATTTTGGGCTGTACGTCATTTCGGGTAAATTTCGGAAAAGCCCATAATATAATATTCGGATGTGAGTGTTCAATCGTCTGCTAATGTGAAAAAGAATTTCTTCAAAGTAAAGCTTAATCGAATTTGAAAGGTTGGCTTCATATATATTTCTATCATCAAGTCTCTAAATAGAAAGATTGAAGCTTCGTATTAAACTAAATGCGTAAATAAGTAACGGGATAAAGAACGAGACAACGTATATATAATACACATAGTTCTAAGTTGGGGACCAATTTTATTTTATTTTATTTTTACTAGGTCGACTACGTACTCCGCATCACGAAACAGTATTGATCTATTATCTACTAGCTATAGCCTAACTATATGCTATAATTAAGAATATTAATACTCTTGATTGTCCTTATTATTTAATTAATCTTGGATATCGTTGTCTGCCGTGCCCGCGCGGTATGTCACACATACATGTTTTTATATTTTGTCTTTTTCATCACATTAATTCCCATAGAAGCATCCGAGAGGCTTCTTTATTACAACGAAAGACTCCCTCCGATTTTTTTTAGGTGTCGTTTAAGGTTTTTGCACTCATATTAAGAAATAGAATACAATGTCTAATATACCCCTAATTAATTACTTAAACTATTTAATATATTCCATTTAATAATAGGGTAAAACTGAAAATATGATAAATATTTGTCTTGAAATCCGTAAAACGACAACTAATTAGAAACAAAATTAAAGAGCAAAAACGACATGTAAATAAAATGGGAGGGAGTATATGAATATCAATATAATTAGGGTCTAAAGCTTGTGCATTTAATCTGACGTGCAATACAATACGATTTCTAAAAACTATGGTTTATTTGAAAAAAAGGATGGAACGGGTGCTAGAAACGCTTTGGTTTAGACACGTCAATTTATAATTTCGATTGCAAGGTGTTTAATTTGACGTAATAGATATAGACCTTAATTGTCTCCTTGCAAGGGTTATGACGTTGAACCTTCTTTCTTAGCTTTTTGTGTATTTAGGTTCAAATTTTAGTCACTAGCTAGGTTGATGACATATAGATTTAGACCAATAAAGTAGTAACAAATTAAACGACACATGTAGCATGTAACTATGGAATAGCAATCTTTTTAAAAAAATAATAATAATAATCTATACATGTTTAAACTAAAAACCACGGAAAAAAATTATATTAATTTTTTACTTTCCCTTCGTGGATAAGTCTAAAATGTCGCTGGCGCACGCACACAAATGCATAAGGTTGTCCCTTTCAATCTTTATGTGTAACCGTTATTTCTTAGTACCTTCGAACTTCAATTCAGTTTTCTTGAAAATAGTTCGCCTTGCCCTTCACTCAGAGAATTCGAGGGGATCTGTATTTGGAAATTGAGCCCACAATTGGAAGACAACAAAAAGAAAAGAATGTATTTTAATAATTTCTTTATTTATGGAGTGTCACGTCACGTCATTAACGAACATGAGACGAAGCTCCCATCTTTTTTCTATAATAGTATCACCACTCATATAAGCTTATTATCAGTATGTTGATCTTCCAATTGCGATTAGAATAATGGGAAAAAAAGGTCATAATGTATCAAAAACTTACAACATAGCCAAGATTAAAATAAAATCACATATAATTTTTTAGCAAATTACTTCTACTTTAAAAACAAAAAAAATCGGAATATACGCGACTCAATAAAATAAATGTTAAATGACTTGAGGCATTGCGCCGCATATTTAGGCAACTAAATTATATATGTGTGATGAAGATGATATTGTGACTTATCTTTCTTGACTTTTATGTAGGAAGTCATTGTTCGTCCTCTTGCAACTCAGTAGATCCTCGAAGTTGCTTCGATGTAACATCACTATATTTAGGATTACCTCATAAATGATTCATACATTAAGTCCCAAAGACAGCACTACTAAATTTCTATAATACTTGAACAAAGTAAATGCGTACGAGAACTTGCTTGCTAGCCTGGGCTATATTTTTCAACGTGATATGATTGATGTCATTGTTCCAAACACCTTCCTTGAAGTAGCTAAATAAGTTTTATATTATTACATGTGTATGTAAGATTAGTTATTCGATCTTATACGCTATGACTTCGAAGGATAATAACGAAGTCTATCTTTGTCTTGTTCGCTAATCAAATTAATGATTGTCAGCTTAGGGTAGAGACGCTAATTATGAGAATTTTCTAGAACGAAACTTGCCTAACCTTATCTTTTAAATATAGTCAACAAAAAGGAGTTCTCGGCGTTGTAAAGCTTCTAAAGCATACATAGTAAGCAATGATCAGATGAGTGATTGTCATAATCTTTTATCTTTATCACAATTATGTAGCATTTGCAAGCAACCTAAACCATGCACGATTGAAGCTCTGCTGATAGACAAATTGAGACCAACTGCGAATGTATCGATTTTTTTTAATTATTCATATATTCGTTTTTATATTCATTTTCTTGCTACATGAGGAACCTAGTGATATAGTGGCCGCCATAAAAATATATTTGACCCACGTGTAACATTTCCACCATTTCGTTATTCACTGATGTTGAGATATTATTACCTTAAAATAATTGAATTATATCATACCAAGACACCATCTCATCGAACCAAGAAACATCCTCCCTTTGTCCTAAGCCCCCTTAATTTATTATATCCACTTTCACTGTCCTTTCTCCCAATTTAAAAATTAAAACCTTTCCTAAGTCGCCATTATATATATAGCGACAACCTTTCTCTTCAAACTCCATCACTTCATACTCTGCCTCAAGGTATTTAACTCAAACAAAAGCCATGGAATGGCAATATTCTTCTCCTCTTTTTCGAACCACAAACTACGAAGAAATGCTTTCCCCAGACAATAACTTCTCATTCAACTCAAGCGAATTCGATTGTTCTTACATATCATCAAACCATAGCAGCGCCGCCGACGAAATATTCAGTCCAAACTACGCCGCCGTCGCCGCCCTGCCTTTCAACGAAAGCGACTCCCAAGAAATGATGCTATGCGATTTACTAGACAATAACGATCAGCAACCTCCTAATAATACCTACTGCGAGAAATCGTTTGACAATGACGAGGTTAATTCCTCCTCCGCCGTAGCAGCAAGAACTCCGGCGACCAAATCCGCCGCCGCCGCGAAATCCTCCTACCGGGGTGTAAGGACGCGGCCGTGGGGAAAATTCGCGGCTGAGATAAGAGACTCGACGAGGAACGGTGTTAGGGTGTGGCTGGGCACCTTCGACACGGCGGAGGAAGCTGCCATGGCGTACGACCAGGCGGCGTTTGCCATGAGGGGTACGTCGGCGGTGCTGAATTTTCCGGCGGAGAGGGTGAAGGAGTCGCTGGTGGAAGTGATGAGGTGCTGCAATGTGGCGAGGAGGACGGTGAGGGTGGTAAGGTCTCGCCGGTCATGGCGTTGAAGAGGAAGCACTCGATGAGGCGGCGGCGGAGTGGTAAGAGCGGCGGCGGCGGCGGCGCGGGGGAGAAGAGGGAGGCTGTTAAGAGTGAGAATGATGACGTGGTGATATTTGAGGATTTGGGCGCTGAGTACTTGGAAGAGATGTTGAGCTTGAGCATGTACGGCCAGCAACAGTTGTAGATTTTGATGTTAGATTTTTTACTTTTTAAAAAATAAAAATAAAAAATCTTCAAAAGGTTGCTTTTCGAGATTTTTGAGCCCACAATTAGTTTTCCTGTTTTCTCAGTGTGTGTGTAACCTGTATAGATATTGTATTGAGGTTGTCTTGTCATGAACATGTGTGTCTTGTATTCCACGATATTGGAATAGTGCAATGAAAAAAACCGGCGACATCTATAGAAAAATATCCAAATCGATTAAAAAGTTTACAAATATCAGAAATTTTTACATATATGTATCTGTTTTACTGCCTGTATCAATTTTCACAGTATTGCCGTACCTTTTTATGTGAATATTGCGTACCACATCACACATATATACAGTATCCTATACGGTTTCTATATGGTACATTAGTCTGTTATATATTACGTACCAAAATACTGTGTTATATGGTACCTAAATGTGTTATATGACGTTCCTGCGAGGATCGGGTGCCTATTTGCAAAAAAATTATTCTATTATGTACATATATATAAAAATATACTCACATAGTACTGAATTAGAAGTTTTTATGGAAATAAGTATTTATGTGTAAAGATCCAAAAAAATTGAATGATATTATAATAAGTATTCCAAGAAAATTAAAATATCTACACATGCCGTAACAACCGCCGCAGCAAGAGAATGATTTTCTTCTCCTTGTTTACCTTGAATTTCATGAAGATTCAAATGTTCGGACGTATTAATTTTTAATTCATAAATGATAGAGTTAATTACAAAACTAGGCATTTGAATGAGTGTCAATTACAAAAATAGGCACTATGTGCAAACTATTGTAAAAATAGGCTTTCTTTTATTTTATTTTCTTTTTTTTGAATTAATTTTATTATGTGTACAAATTCTTCCCAAAAGAGGCATCCTTTTATTTTATATTTCTTTTCATGAATTGGTTTTATAATCGAATAAAGAAAAACTGAAATTAAAATTAAAAAGCAATCCAAAAAAAATTATAATTCGATAAAAAAAAAATTAAATAAATATAATGAGAAACATAACCTACAACAAGAGTAATCCCCACTTGAGATTTATTCCCTGATTTTACAGTGTTTTCAATGTTCCGTCATTTTCATTAAATTCCAAAACCATAAAAATAACTTACCATATATGGTGATTTTCATTTATATCCAAAAATCATATAATTAGTTCAAATTTTGAAAAATTATTATAGAATAAAATTAATTTATTAGTAGGTATATTTTTAAAACTTGCGTATGAAAAGAATGTAATTAACTAAGTGTATGAACAAAGTCTCGATTTGCATGTAGTACATACAAATGTACAATTTTATATGAATTTTTTTTTATTCGGCTAGTCGCTAACTAGTCAATGTAATTACGTGGTTTAATTATAAATTATAACACATGTAAATACAAACCTCGTCTGTGGTTTCTTCCCTTCATGGCCTACAAATGCACCGTGGAGCACATTTTGATTAAATAGAAAATATAGAAGCAATAAAAGAATTATCAAAATATAATATAAAAAAGTTATGCCTTTTTTTGAATAGTTTACACACAGTGCCTAGTTTTGAAAATTACATTAGATGCCTAGATTTGTAAATCACCCATATTAAATAAATCGCGTAAGAGCAGACGCCACAAAACGACAACGTAGGAACACCAACGGGCTCTACTACGCCGACGCATAACTCCATATACAAAGTAATTAATATTAATTAATCCATCAAAGCTGTTAATCATGTATTAATTAATAACAATATCAACTTCTTATATACATCACCACCACCTAATTCCACTCACATAGATAGATAAGATATGCTCTACGGCCTATGTTAGTTGGCCCGTGCGTTATTAATTTATTGTGCCTATATTTACATTGATCAGAATAAATACCTTTTATTTTATTTATCGGCCCTACAAAGTATTAAAGCCCAATATGTAACAAAATGCATATATTTGCTAGTTGCAAAGTAGGATATTTATTTTATTGTTCTTTGATATATAGTTCAATGTTCTAACCAAGGTGAAAGGAAACTTCCTCTTTCTAGATGGTTAGCTGAATCAAGACCTTAGAGAATATCCAGTTTTCCCAATATAATTTATTCTTTTTCCGACAGAAGTTGGAACGTTCTTGATAAAGAACAATTGCCTCTATATTTCAATCTTTGCATTTGGTCATATTTATATTAAAAGAGAACATTCAATAAAAATGAAAAAAATTACACTAGCCAGATAGGCAGATTATGTACTTCGTGCTGAATTTGGGCCAATTCAAAGAATATTGAACAAGATTTGCTTATTGGGCCTCAGAGCGTTGTTTAATGTGTGGCCAACTAATATATCCCAATAAGGCCCAAATTAACAGCAAATGTGCTGTGACTGCAAAATGCAAATTACTCGTATTCTTTATTTTTACAATGGTCCCTAACTTCCTCCACATTACAAAACACGCCCTCGTCTATTTTATTTGCTACCATTTGGACTCCTTATCTGTAATTACCTTGAAAAGCGTAGCAAAGAAGAGAACCATACTACTAAAGAAAGGCTTCACTTTTGTGTCAAATATCGTTAACCAACGACCAATTTAGCAACTGGAAAAAGAAGCTAAGAGTTTGGCGGCAAATATGGATACGCAAGGTAATAACTAACTACATAACCAGAGTTTTGAACTGTTTACTGCACTTGTACCATGTTCTTTCTACTTTCTATGGAACCTTTGTGCCATTATGTCCAGGACTTCGAGGGCCGAGTAATAATCCAAAAGCCATGCTTACTTCTCTGCTGAGCAAGAGAAAGAAGCTTCAGCAAGAACTTCAAAGTGTCGAAAAACAGGTGCAGATTTTGGTCCGAGCTATGTGTTCTTTTTTCTGGTGTTTATCTTTTATTTTGTTTGCAGGTATATGAGCTTGAAACCAGTTATTTGCAAGAGACTGGCACTTTGGGAAGTGCTTTGAAGGGCTTTGATGGCTTTCTTTCTTCATCGAAGAACACTTCGAAGTAAGTAAGATAGTATTGATGGCTTACTTATTGCAGTGCCTTAACAATAGTCAACCATTGGCATTGGTCTCACATTGTGTCCTCAGCTTAAAAAGATCAAGAAAATTCCAGCTTGAAGATAGGATTTTCTCATTGTCCTCTGTTACGTCGCCGGCGGTACGCATTAAGATTGTTGTTAGTTTCTACGTTGGGCTTATGTAAGACATTTGTTTGCTCGTCTAAGATGCTTTTTTTTTGCGTGTAGGCAGAGGAGCTAAGAGTAGGCAAAGAAGGTCAGTTTTCTTTCAACCTTGTCATTTTTTCCCCTTTTGTTCGTCACTTTGATTTCTTTGATTGATCATAGATGGAAAATCAGATATGATTCAAAGTCGTCCAAAGGGCAGTAGCTTAGCCTTAGCAGCAGCTCAGTAAGTTCATTACTCATGTCTTAAACTAAACATAAAATGGAAAAGTACGGCGATAACCATTCTTTGTTCGACAGAGGAAAGCAAAAGAAGGGAAGAAACAGTAGCAGGGATGTCAAGAAAAATAAAATCTCAGGCGAGTTAGATCCTTATGATGAAGATGATGACTTTACTTAGTTTGCATTGCGTTCAGTTAGTTCCATGACAGTTATAATCTTATTGCATTGTTCTCTTTCTAACACAAATTTTCAAGATCATGCCAATGTCCAAAACTTGCATGAAACAAACAAAGGATTTTTTACGTGTATTGATTGAAGCAGAATGAAACTTAACAATTTACCAGTAGCAAGAACACAGAGTGAATTAAAAAAACGGTAAGCAGGACTTAAAAGCCATCCCATGATTTCATTTCCTCTTGCTACTACTATTATTATTATTATTATTACCGATCGTCAAAAGCTCGAAGCTTCGAAGAGTTTCGTCGCGTATACCTCTAGCAGAAGAACCACGAGTTAGCGAAGAAGGCTTGTTAGATTCTTGCAATCTCTGCGCACTAAAAACTCGACCATTTCCCGACCCTATTTTGATATTACGGTTATCGATGTGTTCGCCCGACGAGCTTGGCCTGCTGCTAGACACAACTGCCCTCCTCGAGCTACTAACGGTTCGAGTCGCTCGAGCCCTGTCTGAATCTGACTGCTGAGGCTGCAAGAAAATTTTCGACGATTTTCTATTCGTTAGAAAAGGAAAAGAAAAGCTTTCAAAGTGGTAATTTGAGTTGTAAGCATATGCTGAGATTTGGAGGAAAAAAGGCTACGGTGTCAGAGGATCGGTGCCTCGAGTGGTCCCCACGTAAGCTGTTCTTCCTAGTGAAGGCTTCGACGGCGCCTGAGAATCTCTCTCGAAATTCTTGTCTCGCTATGTATTCATTAAAACATTGATAATCAACTAAATAATTTTTAGTATATGAAAACTCTCGAAATTGTTTCGAGCCTAACCCGCGGTAGTCTTTTCGACTCTCTCGACAGATGGGCCCGCCGGGCTCAAGGTTAAGTTGGCGATAGGCATCTGATATTCAGACAAAATTACGTTAGGGAAATAATAACGTATGAGGTAAGAGAAATATGATCGACGAATATGTACGAATATTAACTCGTGATTTCGAACTAGATCTGATTTGTGGGTACTTTAGCATTGTCCAGTCGAAAACGTAATCGAACTGATAACCTGGCAAATAAGGAATCATTGGTTTATAAATCGTACTTAGAAACGCCTATGGTACGCAAGAAAATTGTAATTGAATTGAAGCTATAATATATGGCCACCTTCTCGAATGAATAGGTCACGGAAGAGTCTCTTCAAGTAAGAATAGTCGGGCTTATCTTCGAATTTCAGCGATCGACAGTAGTGGAAGTAGGAGATGAACTCTGATGGATATGATTTGCAGAGAACCTTCAAAGAAAAAAGTTCTTTTTTATTTTAACTCAATCAGAGCCAATCATCTTCTTCACTGTAGTAAAAACATTTTTTTTTTTAAGTTCAAGAAACTGGGGAGACTAATTTACTTCTATGGGTGTAAGCATCTTCTTCTCACTGATCTTGTCGTATTTCTGCTTCTTCGTGCCAGCTTTTAGTCCTTGCCATGGAAGGCTACACGGCGTAAAATGCATATATCATCAGCGAATCGTTAATTTATGAAGGAATAGAACAAAAATAAGAGCCTCTTCACTCAACCTTCCTCTGAGGAAGTACATGAGGACATATCCAAGCGATTCCAAGTCATCCCTTCTGCTTTGCTCTAGTAAGAAAATTCTTTCGTTAAAGAGAAAAAATAGAAAACGACAATAATAATAATAATAAGATTTGCATTGAAAAAGCTCTACTCACCGACTCCAAGATGTGTGTTTACACTGGCATAACGAGCCGTGCCCGTGAGATTTTTATTTTCCCTGAAAAGGTATACCGAAGAATTCAGAGATGTTTAAGACAAATCACCGTTAAAACACTTCTCATGTCTTTTAACGGGCAATGTAATGCAGTTCATGCTAAATACCTGTAAGGTATATGCTTATGAGTTTGAAGATCTCTGTATTTCTTTGCGAGACCATAGTCAATTATGTATACCTGCTTGCATAGGTAGGAAAGACTGATCAGATAAATTTACTTCGTATATCTTCTTTCGAAAGATGTATGATAGAGTGACCTGATTAGCTTTACGTCCCAAGCCCATCAAGAAATTATCGGGCTTTATATCACGGTGAAGAAAACCTCTAGAATGCATATATTCCACTCTGCTGATCTGCATAAGGTATCAAAAAATGTTACCAAGCATATAAATCAATTGTGAAGATAACAGTAGCATCAAAGCTGATGAGGTACTGTAATAAATGAGGATTTCATTCACCATTTGATCGGCCAACATTAGAACTGTTTTCAAAGTGAACTTTCTATTGCAGTAATTGAACAAATCTTCCATGCTCGGTCCAAGGAGATCGATAACCATGGCGTTGTACTCGCCTTCAACTCCAAACCATTTGAGATGGGGAACGCCAGCTAGGATACGAAATATAAACACATTGTTCATCTAAGGAGGTAATAAACAAACAAAAACCCGAAAAGATATAAGAAGGGTAAGGGTTCGTAAATCATAAGACTCACTTCCTCCTTGAAGAAGCATGTATAATTTCGACTCATAATGGAGCTGAGGATGCCTAGACTTGACAGATTCCTGAAACAAAGAATTTGCTGAATCAAATGACCATCGTTCGTTGTATTTAAAGAAAAGAACACCCGAAAAATTCGTAAACTCCATGGATAATCAATCCACACATTGAAAAGACAAAACCTTTTTACCACTTTCCTAATCTAGATATCGATTTATCTTCAGATAAAGAAAAGAGATTAATGAATAAGGTACCAATTTCACGGCAACTTCTTCTCCAGTTTGAACATTAACACCTGAATGGAATCGATGAACAGATTATGAACTAAATTAAATTAATTGAAGACTACCAAAAGCAAGATTGAAGGTTTCAGATTTACCCAAATAAAGCTCTCCGAAAGATCCACTGCCAATCTTCCTCCCCAGCTTGAATTTGCCTCCAACTACATGATCCATTTTTTAGATTTACCGACAAGTAATCTGAGTCTTGAAAAACAATAACTCGCATCAACTTCAGCAGTCAGTCAACTATCGACTTCTCAACTTCCCAAGGACCCAAATCAGATCTATTTCGAAACAGTGTAAGAGCGATTGGTAAATTTGTCTTACAATCTCCTTTCTTTATAGCTGTAGTAGATGAAAAATACCATACAGACTTTACCCGAAAAAATGATAACTTTATCAGCTAAATAATAATGATGAACTGGGCTTCTTTTGTATAGAAAAAACAAAGGTATTGTGTGAAGAATCAAAGAGAGCCAACAAAGAAAAAGTGATGCTATATATTTAGATTTGGAAAAGTCAACATCTGGGACTATAGAGACAATGGAAGCTGTTAAAAAAAGGAAAATTAACCAGACTTTGTCTCTTCTTTGTGGGGCGAAAAAAAGTCGATTGGGAAAATAAAGAGGCTGCTTGCATAGAAACGTGTAATGAATAACTTAAAGATAAAATGAGAGAGAGAGTGTCTAATCTAAGCGAAAAGCATTGCAGTGAACTGAAAATATCGTCTAGAGAAGGACGACTCTTGAAAGAATCCTTACAAACTTCCCCTGTTTTGATCTTGATCAGATCCAGAAAGTGTTGCTATCAATGAATTAGGCCAAAAACAAAAGCGAAAAAGCTGCAGGTAATAAGATGGCATGCAGTACAGCGTTTGTTTACGGCAAGTTGGCCGAATGTCGCTATCTATTTACTACATAATTCAAGTCTGTTATCCTTATAATAAGCCCCAACAGTGGTGCAGGTAAGAGAATTGAACTTAGCTTCATTGCATATAATATAATGCCTGGCCGAACACTCGTACATAAGGAGAGCACACCTAAACAAATAAAATATCTTTTTTTTTTTCAAACGTAAACAAATAAAATATCAAAAGAATCAAACCGTCCACAAAAATGGGTTATTCAAAAGACAAGCTTCTTAAAAATCCCAGTAATCGTGGAGTCTTTCACAGTTGCTGTTGCCCAAAGACAATTTTTTAACTCGTAGAAAAACCCATGTAATATTATCGTTTGCAGTTAGAAACTGAGTGAATCTCGTCGCAGATGTTGTGAGTTCAAAATACGGGGGAGATAATTGCTATATAAATCACGAAACACAATTGCAACAAAAGTATAGGGGACAATTAGCACTCGCCATTCAACGAAATCCAATAAAATCATGAAATTCTGAAAATCCTCCCTTCACTTTCTAAGCAACATCTATCCAAAAAAATTGTCATCTCAGTTTAGCACCAAAATGATGGATGGAAACATTCATACATTTTAACAACATTTCTAAAAAATCGGCCAACCTTATCCCTGAAATCTCCTCGTATAAATACCGTGATCGACGTACTCAACCGCCACAAATCGACCATCGAACGTCCGCCCATGTAAAGAATGTGCTGCCATACAAGCAGCTTCGGCCCTTTTAAATTCAACAAAAACCGACCCAGGCTCGAATATGTCCTCACGGTAAGATGAAACGTCGTCGTCCTCTTTGTCACCTTCCTCGAGGGCATTCTGGTTTTTCGATCCATCATTTTTCAGAAATTTTGAATCTTCACCAATCACACTCTTGTTTTTGCTCTCCTCCTCATTTGGCGGTGTTGCACCTGATACATTCGGGTCCAACTCACTGATTGGAGCATTGTGAGACTTTTCTTCGCCAGAAGGATGTAGTGCTGAAATATCCTCATCTGAATAAGGTTGGCATTCTTCACCTTTCATATTATGGCTAGCAATGGTTCCATCGAACGAGCTGTGATCAGCGACCACAGACCTATTAATATCACGATTATCATTGCCCATATTATCTTGAATATGTCTACTAGATCCACTCTTATTTTCGGGGGAGTCTGTTGTTCTGTCCTTTTCTTCAGATTCGTCCAAAGTACGACCTGATTCTTCAGTAATGTAACTCTCCTTTAACTCATGCTCGTCAATGGAAGAATTTGTATTGTTTACTTCACGTGCTTCTGAAGTGACCGAAGAATTGTTCTGCTTGGAAACATTCACCGATTTCACCATTCCGAACCTATATCATTAATTGGTAAAGAAACCGAAAAGGTTAATTCACAAACGGGAATGTTAAAGAAAATACGAATCAAATTTTGTTGGTTACCTGGAACACTCCAGTCTCACATCTTCCAGAATCTCTTGCACATCAAGTTCAGACAGTGATAATAGTGACCCAGGATCCAACTACAAAAGAACAACGTTGTTAAATCTTTAAGAAGCAGTAACAAGACTTAGAAGTTGGAAAATTCAATAAAGAGATTAATGTTTACGAATCAGGTACCATATTTTTCAGCTTTAGAACAGCCGTCGGCTTCTCTAGGAGTGGCTTTGCGTGCTCAGGGATACCGTAACATGGCACTTTCCCGGCATTCTCCTGACATGAATATTTAGACACCAGCTGTCAATATATTATAGAAAATCTCTATTTCAGGTCACTGGTTGACAAGCACACATACACCACAAAGAAGACCTACCAAAGCAGCATCTGGGGAAGAAAACACTGCAGTTATAACTTGTCCACCCAACCTCATACCATTCAGACCAGCACAAGCCTTTGGAGAAACTGAATGGTCAACATACTGAAATAATAAGTAATTAGACTCTCACATTGAACGAATTTGAAGTACATATAGACAATGATGGTAGGATAAAGCACAAAGAAAAGCCACACACAATTACATGTGCAGCAGACTAAGTATCAAGTGAGCAATAGCAACAAAAGGAACCTCAACACATTTCAAAAATACATTTTCTGTGAACAACAATAAGATATACCTCAAGGAATGCACAAGATTCATTAATATCAGTATTGAATTCAAAGTGGTAAGCTTTGACAGCTCCAAAGGTTCTAGCTATCTCCAAAATCTGCAGCGCACATTGGATAAGTTACTCGATACAGATATGTTGTGAATGAAAAGGAGATAAGGAACTTCAACATCAAGAGCGATTTCCCAATTTAACTTACCATGGTAGAAGAAATGAGTTTTGGAATTCTACCAATGAAGATCTGAAACACTCGAGCAAAAGTTGAAAAGACTTAGTGCAGTTTGCAGATATTTAAATTACAAGCCAGTTCTCAAGAATATGAAAATAGAGTAGGACTGAACAACACGGGGGAACGAAGTTAATACATAAGTAAAAACTTACTGCGAGACATCAGATATGCCTTTCTGGAGTAATTAATTGGAGAAATAATACACATGCTATAGAAAGTAACACACCTTGTTGGGGGAATCCTCAACAATGTCACTAGGCAAGCCCACAGCACAAACTGATTTTTCAAGAACACCAGTCTGCATGAAAATAGCAACTTTCTGAAAACCTGCTACATGAATAGTAAGCACAACATACCTCAGACACAGCAAATAAATCCCGAAAGCACATTAATCTCAAATAGAGGCAGTTCGACGAGTGCAGACACAAAGCAGAATGCATAAACACGTGATACCAGAGCTTATGAAAGAAAAGAGCATAAGCATTAGAAACAGAAACTAAGAAATGTTTAACAGTTTACGTCCTCAGCTACAAAAGCTGACACCAGGAAGGCACACAGATAAGGTCAAGAGCATATTGCTAGAGAATAAATAAAAAATCCTCAATTGAATAGTTCATAAGAGTACACTAACATAAACACATACTTTGGGGTGCAGAAAATATGATTGAAGGATTAGGGGTTAAGGGAGCCAGTCAAAATTGGGTATCAAAATCATCCTCCAACAATTTTTGGATCGACTTTCCTTATTGCATATTCATCTACATGTAGTATACATAAAAAAAGATGGACGTAATAAGTCATACAGGTGTAGAGTAGTCTTTAGGGCGCCTGAGTTTAATATTAGACCCAGATATGGATATGGAATCTAAAGAAACAGCAGCAGATGCATCCTCAGGAGTCAAAAACTCCAAAAGGGCTTGCGCTTTCTCCCTGTGTATCTGACATTAAAAACGAGAAATTCGTAGTTAAGTTACGTGCTGAAATCCGGAAGCACACACACGGACAGGTCAGATAGGACAAAATAACAGAAAGGGGGAAGAACATACTATGCAGCTGAGACAGGGTTGGGTTCCTTGAATGTGGATAGAACCAGAAGCAAGCAAGTGTCTGTTTATACAATCTAGTAAATCTTTATCAGAAACTGAAGTTGGCACATTTTCTACATACAGTCGCCTCATAGGTCTTGTGGCTTCAGTTAGCTGAACAGACTCAATGGCTTGCATCTGTGAAACCAGGCTTTGATAAGTGTTTCCAGTGGGCCTAACAGATAAAGGAGTCACAGGAGTAATGTTGGAGGTTTCACTAAGTTTCAAAGAAAAAGTTTGATTGGTCGACTGCAGATTTGCCAGAGCTGGCCCACCAACGATGCCCGTGTCTAGACATGGGTAATGGTCCGTTCCGGTCCGGTTCCGTACCGGTTCTACCGGTTCCGGACATAAAATACCGGTTCCGGTTCGAACCGGTATGGTACCGAACCGGTTCCGGTTCCGGTTTCGGGACTGATATCCCGGAACCAATTCGGAACCGCTAGTGGATCCATTGGATCTTACCGGTTCCGAACCGGTTCCGTACCGGTTCACCCGTTTTTTTTTTTTTTTTTTTTTTTTAAACCATAAAATTGGAAAAAAAAATCAAACGACATAAGAAAAAAAAATGAAAAAAAAAACAAAGATAAAATACAAAAAATAAAAGAAACACAAAAATAATACTATTAAAATACTACAATACATATTTTTTTTTTATTTTTTTTGTCTTACCGGATCTTACCGGATCTTAACGGATCCGGTGCCGGTTCCGGATTAAATATAGCCGTTACCGGATTACCGGTTCCGGAACCGGAACCGGTACCGGTAACGGCCGGTTCTATTTTTCCAGAACCAATCCGGTAACGATAATTACCGGATTGGTTCCGGTTTTTAACCGGTTGAACCGGTTCCGGTTCCTAACCGGAACCGGTAGCCGGTTCCGGGCCGGTTCCGGGCCGAACCGGCCCGATAGCCATGTCTACCCGTGTCTTTGACGGGTTGTAGATCCCACCCAGCAGTTCTGCGTTCTGGAGATCGACGGGTAGGCGAAGGGGTTTTCATACCAGCACCAGGCTTGCGCTTTCTAGGTGAATAGCCTCCAAGACCGCTGGAAGGGCCAGTGTTTCTTCTATAGTGACTACTTGATTCATTGTGCGATGCTCTCCTCTTGTCTGCATCAGAAGGTTCTCTTTCTGTTTTTTCTTTCATAGAATGGGATGATAACTCCATAGGCTCCTTTCTCTCTTTGTTTGTGTGTTTATGTGCCTTGGGTGAATGAGAACGAGACCTTCTACCTCTATCTTTTGTACGCTCTCTGCTATGTGAGTGTCTTCTCTTATGCCTGGACCCTTTAAAATAGCGCCGTGCTGGTTCCGACTCCTTATTTTCCAAAACACTGTGCTTCTCACCAGAACTAGGGCCTCTCGGCTTACCTTCATCTTTAACGTGGCTCTTGTGTTTGTTTTCTTTTTCAGCTTTATCACCATCTATACTCGTCAATTTATCTGTCTTGATTGCATCTATTTCACTTCTTTTCATATAATCGTTGTTAATCCGCTCATCGTTCTTTCTCTTTCTATCAACTAGTCTGTGATCTCTATGATCTTCTGGTCTAGTTGTTTCTGCTTCCTCACCACCTCTAGAACTCAATTTGTCTGTCCTGCTTTCATCCTTTTCACTTCTTTTCTTATAATCATTGTTAATCGGCTCGTCGTTCTTTCTCTTTCTGTCAACCAGTCTATGATCTCTATAAGTATCTGCCCTAGTTATTTCTGATTCAATACGACCTCTGCCAGCCAATTTATCTGTCTTGATCTGGTCTTTGTCATTCCTTCTCTTATTCTCATAATAACTGTTTATTCGCTTGTCATTCATTCTCTCTCTGTCAACCAGTCTATTTTCATTATTATCTTCTGGTCGAGTTATTTCTGATCTGATTCTTCTCCTTTGAGAAACGTTCTCTTTTTTATCATAGTCCCTGACTTGCCTCTGACCAACTCCATAATCAGAATCATCACGCTTTCTCCAGTCATTACGATGGTATTTCTCGTCATGTGCTTTTGTAATTCTGTCACTAAAGTCTTCTGTCCTTCTAGATTCAGTATCTGGCTGATGAGATCCTTTACGATTATCATGGACCAATTTTCTGTTCTTTCCAGTCACATCTGAGTCCTCTTTTCTTCGAACTCTTTCCTCGTGAGGATCATTTGAAGTCTGATTCTTGTAACTGCGTCCAGAACTATCATTGACTAGCCTATAATCAGAAGAGGGCGAAACTTTTTCAGTCCCATCTCGAGATGATGTCGTCTTGGCCACGCCATTATCATTTCCAGCTCGATTAGAAACATCTTCCTTGTTTTTTCTTCCTCGCATTATCTCATCGAAGCTGAATGGTCTACTCCTAGCTGAAGTGCCCTCGAGCAAATTATACTGCCCACCTTCTCTGTCACTTCTGGCTCTTTTTTCATCTGGATGTGATCCAGTCATATTGATACAAGTCTGGTCTCGTAAACCTTATACATTACCATTACCAATGGCTGACGTTCAGTGAAATCACGCAGAAACTTCAAACATGGATGCTGGCAAAGGACAATCAAATGATTTTACAAACACATGAAACATAATGAGATGCATCTCTTACGATTCAATAACCAAACAAAACCAACAATTTATAAAAAACAACCTTGTAAGTTGGCTGCATTCATCAAATCAAACTGCCCGATAACTTCCAGTCACACAAGATTACAACTATTGGAAAACAGAAAAGACTACTTCTGATTTCAAAAGCAAGTTTATAATTAGATGACTGGATGAAAAAATAATTCAGATTTTCAGTTGAAACCCCATTTTAACTCCTGCCAACTTATTAGCCTTTATTTTGTCAGGCACACAGGAAAATAAGTACGCAAATAAATTGTTGTCCTGATGGGAGCTTCACTTGTCTAAACTCTGAACCACTTAACCGACCATTATGACTACGCTTCGAAGTGACAGAAAATAACCTATCAGCATCTTAACTTCTTCACACTTATTCAAACCAAACTAAACTAACTCATCATCAGACTGTATACGATCAAAGTCCCGCAACACGAAGTTCAACAGGACACTTTGGCCGCTCAAACAATAACAAATTCTCTTCCGAATCGCAGCTTACAATCATAATGGACAATGAAACTGAAAAAAGGTGGAAATCGCAAAATTACAGATTCAAAAATAACTATTGGCGAAGTAAACAGAAAAAGCAACACGCATTACACTACCACCTGACCGCACCTTGAAAATGCATATGTTGAGAGAACTCCAAGCACGTGATAGCTGCTGGCGAAGAGAAGAAGAACAGAGCCCTAGAGCTAACCAATCCCATTAACGATGGGGGAACAAAATATCTTCTAGACGTCGTCGTTTTCAACTAGCACGTATATGGGCTATTAATAGCCCAAATAAATGAGGCCCATATATTGTCAGAGGGATCTCTACCATCATACGAGGATCAATAAAGAAAAAATATTACGAATATATGCAATTGAGCGTACAAATGATGAATATGAATTGATCGTAACAAAAGGATCAAGGACACAACAAACCGAAATAAAAGAGGCCAAATGTGAATAAAAGACAAACATTGGGGTAAAGAGTGTCGCTTGTCCACTAAATCTTTTTCCTTTTTCAGAGAGATCGAGGAAAGCCACGTAAACCAGTTTCCAGTTTGTTCGGGAGAGAAGAGACAAAGCACCTCAGATAAAGTTTTCGAGCTCCTTCAGTTTCGTAGAACGAACTATTACGATGCGATATCTACCGCCGTAAGCGAACCACGTAGTAGCATCTATTCGTGTCGATTTGTCCACGCGGATCCTCAATATGCGTAACCGATCATGCGCATGTCTGCCACGAGTTTTTCATCGCTTTATTTTTACCTAATTTTTTTTCCTTTTTTCGTAATTTAAGCAGGCGATCGTCGAGTTTTGAGGAGAAACTGTAGGTTACGTACTTATTTTGAGTGAAAGAACAGCGATCGGCGGGAGAGTAAAATCATGGAGAACGATATTAAAGTAGCCAGAAACGAGGCGGTGTCGAACGGTGGTACTAAAGTAGCCAGAAATGAGGCGGTGTCGAACGGTGGTACTAAAGTCATCAGAAATGAGGCGGCGTCGAACGGTACTAAAGTAGTCGGAGATGATGCGACGTCCTCTGAGGCGCCGCTAGCTCCCGTGACGAAGGAACGACCTGTCCGGAACGATTTGGAGAAAACTATTCCCAAGCCATGTGAGTTTTCTCGCATAAATTTTTTCGCGGTTCTTATGATCAATTTTAGGGATTGGAGAGTGGAATTGTATGCATTTTAGTCTGTTTACGCCAGCGGATGATCGACTCGTGTACTCTGTGTGTGTGTGTGTCAAATTCTAGCTAGAAATGCTTAACCAATGCTATAGCTCGGGATTTTTTTTCCCTTAAATTGTTGTGCTCCACTGAGTAAAAGCGTATTCGCTGTCTACTATGGGAAAAGAAGCTAGATGTTGATCACCTTTTGATCTTAAAAACGATGATTCTTACCATCTAATGGAATATGTGAAACATCCAGACTTGGCGAGAGCCTTGGTTGCCCCTGACGTGGATCACCCGAATGGATCGCCAGGGCACGATCATAACAATATGAGTGTGCTTCAGCAGCACGTTGCTTTCTTCGATCAAGATGGCAATGGCATCATCTACCCATGGGAGACTTACACTGGTAAAAGATAACATCATGCCTGTGCTCGTTCTACATGGGACTAATCGTTCGTTCGTATCGTAACTTCCAACGCTTCATACGAATTTTTGCAGGATTTCGCCAGATTGGGTTCAACGTCCCAGCATCCTGTTTCTTCGCCTTTTTCATCCACATTGGGCTGAGTTACCCAACTCAACCTGTAAGTTCCTTTATGAATTGCTGACTGTTGTGCTTGTCATAGATTCGATAGTATTGAACAACCTTTGCTGATTATTTTGCCGTGTCATAGGGGTGGATTCCTAATCCACTTTTCCCCATACACATCAAAAACATTCACAAGGCAAAGCATGGTAGTACTTCTAAGACCTATGATACCGAAGGAAGGTAGAGTACAGACATGTATATACAATACAGACAAGAACATTTATTGTACGAATGAAGCATATATCTGTGGATCAACTTAAAAGGAAACCTTACTATTCAGGTATCTCCCTGCAAATTTCGAGAACATGTTTAGCAAATACGCGCGAACATATCCCGACAAGCTCTCCTTCAAGGAGCTGTGGAGCATGACTGAAGGAAACAGAGAAGCATTCGACTTCTTTGGCTGGTGAGTGTCCTAGAAATGACCAAAGCTAGCTCTCTCTCTCTCTCTCTCTCTCTCTCTCTCTCTCTCTCTCTCTCTCTCTCTCTCTCTCTCGTACTTCTTGTCGAAATATTATCTTGACCGACTAAGGTTGATTCCCTTTTTAAGGATTGCGAATAAAGGCGAGTGGGCTGCTCTATATATGCTAGCGAAGGACGAAGACGGTTTTCTCTCGAAAGAAGCTATGAGGGGATGCTACGATGGAAGCTTGTTCGAGTACTGTGCGAAGCGGCGAACAAAGTGCCAGGTGAAAAAGGATTAAGCTTATGTCTATCTTATGGTGATTACTCTATCGAGATAGTATGGTATCTATGCTTTGTCATGGTAATAAAAGTGATCTATAGGAAGCATGTATAGTCTTATGAAAGTCTGCTGAAGTTTACTAACGATGGAAGACTTGATGACAATGATGAATGCATGTATACTCTATAGTTTCTCTATGCTTTTGTTTGAGTATATTAGTTAATACACGAAAAGCGAGCAAAATTAAGAGAGAAACTTTGTCTATCAAATGATTTTATAAACGCATGAAACATAATGAAATGCATCTCCTAAGATTCAATAACCAAACAAAACCAACAATTTTTTATAAAAAAAAACAACCTTGTAAGTTGGCTGCATGCATCAAATCAAACTCCTCGACAACTTCCACTCGCACAAGATCACAACTGTTGGAAAACAGAAAAGACTACTTCGTCTGATTTCAGAAGTTTGTTTAAAATTAGATGACTGAATGACATTCATTTCAGGTTTTCGATTGAAACCCCTTATTAACTCCCTCGAACTTATTAGCCTCTATTTTGTCAAGCACACGGAAATTAAGTACGCAAATAATTGTTGTCCTGATGGGAGCTTCACTTGTCTAAACTCTTAACCAGACAACTTGGGGATTACTATTTACCGCCCCTTTTTACTTGTTACCGCCCCCTAAAGGGCTAGAAAAAGACGATTTTGCCCTTATGATATTTAAATTAATTTAAAAAGAGAAAATTATAATAAACAAGAAAAAATCTCTTTAAAGCTCTGTCCAGACAACACTTTTCAAATCGCATATCCACATCAGACAAAAAAAACTGAAATCGCAATGGATCGCCGACGGGGACTAGGAAAGGGAAAGGGCTTTTTTTCACGACTGGTAAGCTAAATTAACGTATTTTTGTTCGGCGAAAAAAAAAAAAAACCGACCGAAATCAATTTTCGGTCGGTTACAGTGCCAACCGAAATCATGCTTCGGTCGGTTACAGTGCCGACCGAAATCATGCTTCGGTCTGTTACAGTGCCGACCGAAATCATGCTTCGGTCGGTACAGTAGAGGTCGAAATCAGGTTTCGGTCGGTATAGTACCAACCGAAATCAAATTTCGGTCGGTTACAGTACCGACCGAAATCTTATTTCGGTCGATTTTTTTTTTAAAATCTTTTAATTACAGTATATTTTATTTATATTATTTATTTATATTATTTATTTGTATTATTTATTTGGGTTATTTATGTGTATTATTTATTTGTATTATTTATTTGTATATATTATTTATATTATTTGATTTATTTAATTTGTATTATTTATTTGGGTTATTTATGTGTATTATTTATTTGTATTATTTATTTGTATATTTTATTTGTATATTTTATTTATATTATTTATTTGGTTTATTTTATTTGTATTATTTATTTGGGTTATTTATGTGTATTATTTATTTGTATTATTTATTTGTATATTTTATTTGTATATTTTATTTGTGTATTTTATTTATATGACATCAACGACCGGTGGCGCCAGGCCCCTTGACGCTGTTGCTATTGTCTTTTTTATCTTTTATTGTATCGGACGGATTTTATATATGTTTTCAATATTTGTTTGCATATTTATTCCGTTTCGAATATAAATATACAAATAAATAATTCAAATAACTAATAAAAATAAATTATCCAAATAAATAATACAAATAAAATATACAAATAAATAATCCAAATAAATAATCCAAATAAATAATAAAAATAAATAATCCAAATAAAATATACAAATAAATAATCCAAATAAATAATACAAATAAATAATCCAAATAAAATATACAAATAAATAATCCAAATAAATAATACATATAAATAATCCAAATAAATAATATATAAAAAAAATAAAATTCGACCGAAAACAATTTTCGATCGTTACAGTACTGACCGAAAATTGATTTCGGTCAGTACTACAGCGACCGAAAATTGATTTCGGTCAGTACAGTACAGACCGAAACAAGATTTCGGTCAGTACTGTACCGACCGAAACATGATTTCGGTCGGTGTTGTACTGACCGAAATCGATTTTCGGTCAGAATTTTTTTTTCTTTTTTTTTTTTCGGTCATTTGAAATTCGAACAATGTTTTACGTTAATTTGGCTTACCAGATGCGAAAAATAGGCCCTTTTCTCTTTTTAAATTAATTTAAATATCATAAGAGCAAAATCGTCTTTTTCCAGCCCTTTAGGGGCGGTGACTAGGAAAAAGGGGGCGGTGAATAGCAATTCAGCATGTTAAACTTCTTAACACTTATTCAAACGAAACTCATCATCACACTGTATACGATCGAAGTCCCGCAAAACTAAGTTCAACAGGACATTTTGGCCGCTCAAACAGTAACAAATTCTCTTCCGAATCGCAGCTTACAAATCATAATATTAATGGACATTTTAGACGTCGTTCTGTTTCCACTAGCACATGTATGGGCTATTAATAGCCCAAATAAATGAGGCCCATATATTGTCAGAGGCATCTCTCTACCATCATACGAGAAAAAAAATAAGATCATATGATCGATCAATAAAGAAAAACTATTACGAATATATGCAATTGATCGTACAAATGATGAACATGAATTGATCGTAACAAAGGGATCAAGGACACAAGAAACCGAAATAAAAGAGGCCAAATGTGAATAAGACAAACACTGGGGTAAAAAGTGTCGCTTGTCCACTAAATCTTTTTTCTTTTTCAGAGATCGAGGAAAGCCCCCACGTAAACCAGTTTCCAGTTTGTTCGGGAGAGAAAAGACAAAGCTCCTCAGATGAAGTTTTCTAGCTAGCTCCTTCAGTTTCGTAGAACGAATTACTTACGATGCGATATCGACCGACGTAAGCGAACCACGTAATAGCATTTACTCCTGTCGTATTGTCCACGAGGATCCTCATTATGCCTTTGCCGATCATGTCTGCCACGAGTTTTTCACTGGCTCTTTTTACCTAATTTTTCTCGTTTTTGCGTATTTAAGCAGGCGATCGTCTGAGTTTTGAGGAGAAACTGTAGATTACGTACTTATTTTGAGAGTGAAAGAACAGCGATCGGCGGGAGGGTAAATTCGTTTTTCTTTCACTAATCACTCCGCCAAATACGGATATATTATCAATCAATATTCCATAATGAGTACCGTTTTACCAACCCGAGCCCTCCCAAATCGTCTGATTTTCCCCCCAAGGCGAAAAAATGCACATAGCAAACATTATAGACCTAAAGTAATCAGAAATGAGGCGGCGTCGAACGGTGGTCCTAAAGTAATCAGAAATGAGGCGGCGTCGAACGGTGGTCCTAGAGTAATCAGAAATGAGGCGGTGTCGAACGGTGGTCCTAAGGTAATCAGAAATGAGGCGGCGTCGAACGGTGGTACTAAGGTAGTCGGAAATGATGCGACGTCCACTGAGGCGCCGCTAGCTCCGGTGACGAAGGAACGACCTGTTCGGAACGATTTGGAGAAAACTATTCCCAATCCATGTGAGTTTTCTCTCATAAATTTTTTCTGTCGGTTCCGTTTGATCAATTTTAGGGATTGGAGAGAGGAATTTTATGCATTTTAGGCTGTTCGCGCCAGCGGATTATCGATTCTTGTACTGTGTGTGTGTGTGCGTGTGTGCTCTCTGTCAAATTCTAGCTATAAAAGCTTAACCAATGCTATAGCTTGGGATTTTTTGCCCTGATAATTGTGCTCCACTGAGTAAGAGCGAATCCGCTGTTTACTATGGGAAAAGAATCTAGATGTTGATCACCTTTTGATCTTAAAAACGATGATTCTTACCATCTAATGGATATGTGAAACAACCAGACATGGCGAGAGCCTTGGTTGCCCCTGACGTGGATCACCCGAATGGATCGCCAGGGCACGATCATAACAATATGAGTGTGCTTCAGCAGCACGTTGCTTTCTTCGATCAAGATGGCAATGGCATCATCTACCCATGGGAGACTTACACTGGTGAAAGATAACATCATGCCTGTGCTCGTTCTACATGGGACTAATCGTTCGTTTTGTCTCAGTCATGTGATTCTGATTTTGTATGGTAACTTCCAACGCTTCATACGAATTTTTTGCAGGATTTCGCGAGATTGGGTTCAACGTCCCATTATCCTTTGTCTTCGGCTTTTTAATCCACCTTATGATGAGTTACCCGACTCTACCTGTAAGTTCCTTTATGAATTGCTGACTGTTGTACGCTACATGTCATAGATTCGATCAACGACCTTTGCTGATTATTTTGCCGTGCCATAGGGGTGGATTCCTAATCCACTTTTGCCCATACACATCAAGAACATTCACAAGGCGAAGCATGGTAGTACTTCTAAGACCTATGATAACGAAGGAAGGTAGAGTACAGACATGTATATGCAATACATACAAGAACATTCATCGTACGAATGAAGCATTCAACTTAAAAGAAAACCTTACTATTCAGGTATCTCCCTGCAAATTTCGAGAACATGTTTAGCAAGTACGCGCGAACATATCCTGACAAGCTCTCCTTTGAGGAGCTCTGGGCGCTGACTGAAGGAAACAGAGAAATATACGACTTCTTTGGTTGGTGAGTGTCATAGAAAAGACCAAAGCTAGCTATCTCTCTGGGAGTACTTTCTGTCGAAATATTATATTGACTGACTATAGTTGATTCCCTTCATAAGGATTGCGAATAAAGGCGAGTGGGCTGCTCTATATATGCTAGCGAAAGACGAAGATGGCTTTCTCTCGAAAGAAGCTATGAGGGGATGCTTCGATGGAAGCTTGTTCGAGTACTGTGCGAAGCGAAGAACCAAGACCCCGGTGAAAAAGGATTGAAGCTTATGTCTATGTTATGGTGATTACAGTATATAGGATCTATGCTTTGTCATGATAATAAAAGTGATGTATAGGAAGCATGTATACTCTTATCAAAGTCTGTCTGAAGTTTATTATCGATGGAGGACTTGATGATAATGAGGAATGCATGTATAGTTTCTCTATGCTTTTGTTCGAGTATATTAATTTAGTCAACGAAAAGCGAGCAAAAATAAGAGAGACAAACTTTGTTTAGTTTTTCACTGTGGGATTCGAATCCTTGTAAGTTATATATTCGTTAATTTGAGCACGGTGACAATTTATTCATTAATTCCACGTCATCCATCTATAAATTTCGAAAGGAATTTTGATACTCTTCAACTCCTAAGTTTAATTTTGTTATATGATGTTAGGATATTCGGAAAATCCCCGATAATTATTTGCCCGAAAAATGACGATAATAAATAAACGAGACGAAAAATAAATTTGGACAGTGACACGAGATTTACGTGGTTCGGTCAGAATGACCTACGTCCACGGGCCGGAGGGTAGAACTTTTTTATTATGTGGAGAGATTACAAACGTACACTGACGTGATACAAAAGCACTACAACAATATTAGGAGTAGGCTACAGAAAATAATCAGAGGAGAGGAGAAGATCTGTATGGCTGTGGTGTTTTTCTACTGCATCGTATTATGCCTATTTATAGGCGAGGGAATGGCATGAATTTCTATGTGGACATAAGAAATAAATTGCAGCTGTCCTCGTTGAATATTAAATTGGTGCCTAACATAGCTTTTTCTTCCTTTGTTTCTTTGTTTCCCACATGAAGCTTCACTTAGCCTTTTGTTTTCTCCTTTGAATGGTCAAAGAATCAGGCTCACCTAACAAATCTCCACCTTGAGCTTGATTCCAGAAATCACTCCACCTTAATTAATAACATCTTTATCTCCCTCCGACCGTAGCCCCGACGGGCTAGTTCACCAATTTTAAAACACCAATCAAGTCCAAGCAATGCTTGAACTTGGAAACTGGAAGAGCCTTCGTAAACAAATCTGCAGGATTATCCTTCGTGTTAATCTCTTGATAAACACCTTCTTATCTGCAATGTATCACGAATAAAATGATACTTGACATCAATATGCTTAGTCCTTTCGTGATACATCTGATCCTTAGCCAAATGAATCGCACTTTGACTATCACAGAAAATAGTAATGACTCCCTGATTCTGGGTTAATTCGCTGAATAACCCCGTCAACCATAATGCTTCCTTGATCGCGTCAGTAATCGCCATGTATTCCGCTTCAATAGTAGATAACGCCACTACATGCTGTAGAGTAGCTTTCCAGCTAACTGCACAACCTCCAATAGAAAATACATAACCAGTAAGAGATCGTCGTTTATCGAGATCACCTGCGTAGTCTGAATCGACGAAGCCAACGAGAGTATCACTGTTTCTACCAAACTCCAAACAAGTGCTTAGAGTACCCTTCAAGTATCTGAGAATCCACTTCACTGCTTGCCAGTGCTCTTTTCCTGGATTAGCCATATACCTGCTAACAACACTAACAGCCTGTGAAATATCAGGACGTGTACATACCATTGCATACATAATACTGCCGACTGCACTCGAATAAGGAACTCGTGCCATGTACGCTTCTTCCTCATCTGATGATGGTGACTGAGCAGCGCTTAGCCTAAAATGGCTAGCAAGAGGAGTAGTGACTCGTTTGGCATCGCTCATGCCAAATCTCTCCAAAACCTTCTTGAGGTAACTTTCCTGGGTCAGGTGCAACTTACCAGCTCCTCTATCACGTCTAATCTCCATACCAAGAATCTTCTTAGCTGCTCCTAAATCCTTCATTTCAAATTCACCATTCAATAAGGCCTTCAACTGGTGAATTTCTGCAAGATTCTTAGCCGCAATGAGCATGTCATCAACATGTAACAATAGATAAATGAACGAACTGTCATTTAACTTCCGGAAGTAAACACAACTATCATACTTGCTCCTGGAGAAACCATGACCCAACATGAAAGAATCAAAACGTTTATACCACTGTCTGGGGACTGCTTTAATCCATATAAGGATTTCTTCAGTAAACAAACTTGGTCTTCTTTTCCTGCAACTATGAAGCCTTCAGGTTGCTTCATATAAATCTGTTCATCTAAATCACCATGTAAGAACCCGTCTTGACGTCGAGCTGTTATAACTCCAAATTATACATGGCAACAAATGCAAGTAATACACGAATAGAGCTATGTCTAACAACAGGTGAGAATACGTCATTAAAATCAACACCTTGTACCTGACTATAGCCTTTCGCGACTAATCGTGCCTTATACCTTGCATCGTCCGTACCAGATAAACCTTCTTTCTTTTTGAAGACCCACTTACATCCGACTATTTTCTTTTTCTTCGGCGGAGGAACAAGAATCCACGTACCGTTCTTGTGCAGAGACTCAATTTCTTCATTCATTGCTACCAGCCACTTATCAGAATTATCATCGCTTATTGCCTCCGAATAGGTAGAAGGTTCGCCGCCTCCACCTGTTTCTTGCGCCACTGATAAAGCGTACGAAACTAAATTTACGTACCGCTGTGGTAGTCGAATCTCTCGTCTCTCCCTATCTCTGGCTATAGAATATTCCTGCTCGGTGCTTTCATCTTCAACAGGATCTGAATCAGGTTCTGGTTCATTCTGATCTGTTGAACTCGTAGTAGGATCATCTGAAGGATCTTTGTTGATCTCGAGCTCCACCTCACTGTGTACACTATCCTCCTTTTCTTGATTAGAAAGATTAGTAGACTCTTTTGAAGGATGTAACATAGAAGACTCGTCAAACGTAACATCTCTGCTAATTATAAATTTGGGTGACTTGGGATCAGGATTATATAGTCTATATCCTTTCACCCCTGAAGCGTAACCAAGGAAAATACATTTCTTAGCTCTAGGCTCTAATTTTCCCTCGTTTACGTGCATATAAGATGGGCACCCAAATATTCTTAAGTTTGAGTAATCAGCAGGAGTACATGACCATACTTCCTCAGGAGTCTTAAAATTGATCGGTGAACACGGTGAACGGTTGACAATATAACATGCTGCAGCGATAGCTTCAGCCCAAAAATCATTTGTCAACCCAGCGTTGGATATCATACATCGAGCTCTCTCTAAAAGTGTCCGGTTCATGCGCTCGGCAACACCATTTTGTTGAGGCGTCATTCGAACAGTGTGATGTCGAGCAATTCCTTCATTCTTGCAAAACTCGTTGAACTCGCTTCCGCAAATCTAAGCCATTATCTGTCCGCAACCGCTTGATCTGTTTTCCTGTCTGCTTTTCAATCAAAGCCTTCCATTGTTTAAATGTTAGGAAAACATCACTTTTCTGTTTAAGAAAATAGACCCAGACTTTCCTCGAAAAATCATCGATGAAAGTTAACATATATCTTGCACCACCTTTGGACGGAACACGAGAAGGACCCCATACATCAGAATGAATATAGTCCAAAGTACCTTTCGTCCTGTGGACTGCTGGCGAATTGAAGCTGACTCGTTTCTGCTTCCCAAAAATACAATGTTCGCAAAAGTCCATCTTGCTAGTACTTTGACCGCAGAGTAGGCCCCGCTTGCTCAAAATCGTCAAGTCTTTTTCTCCCATGTGTCCAAGACGCATATGCCATAATCTCGTGGTATCAACCTCCGGGGATGTCGAAACTGCAGCGGAACCTGTAACAGTAGTTCCCTGCAAAATATATAAATTTCCAAACCTGCAAGCTTTCATCACGACAAGGGCACCTCTGGCAATCTTTAAAACTCCACCTTCACCTGAGAACCTGCACCCTTGAGATTCAAGTGTGCCTAAAGAGACAAGATTTCTCTTCATATCTGGAACGTGTCTGACTTCGGTGAGCGTTCGGATGATTCCGTCGAACATCTTGATCCTAACTGTGCCTTTACCAACAACTTTACACGGAGCATCATTTCCCATTAAGACATATCCACCGTCAAAATTTCATATGTGGAAAAACAGTCCCGACTCCGACTTATGTGGTAAGAACAACCCGAATCTAAGATCCACTCATTATCAGACCTAACAATATTTGCAGTTGCTACAAATATAGTTCCATCGCTCTCATCAGCAGCTAAACTAGCTTCGGCGGATATATTAAATTGCTGATTATTTTTCTCCTTATTTTTTAATTTAAAACAATCAGCTTTAATGTGTCCCTTTTTCTTGCAAAAATTACAGACTTTATTTTTGTACCTGGATTTCGACCTTTCGTTAGATCTGCTGCTTTCAGCGTCTCTACGTTCTGCTCTTCCCCGTGCAAACAGGCCTTCTGCCTGGCTACCACTTATTTCTCCCGTAATATCCCTGTCTATCTGTTCTTTCGATTGTAAAGCAGATTTGACACTAGCATACGATATCGTATCTTTTCCATATATTATGGTGTCACGAAAATGCTTTAAAGACGAGGGAAGGGAACACAACAATATTATGGCCTGATCTTCGTCCGTTATTTTGACTTCTACGTTCGCCAAATCAATAATGATAGAGTCGAATTTATCGAAATGCGAAAGAATAGAAGTACCTTCCGTCATTTTCATACTGTAAAGCTTCTGCTTTAAATAAAGCCGATTCTCCTTAGTCTTCTTCATGTAGATAGCTTTTAGTGCATCCCACATAGCCATGGCCGTCGTCTCCGTGGCAACTTCTTGTAAAATCTCGTAAGAGAGATTTAATATAATAGCCGATCTGGCTTTCTTGTCCAATTCATTAAATTGATCGTCCTTCATTTCGGTTGGTTTCTTCTTTGCGCCTTCAAGCGCCAACTCGCAACCGTCTTGAATGAGTATGACCTCCATCTTGAGACTCCACATTGCAAAGTTGACATTTCTGTCGAACTTTTCAATTGACATTTTTGTTATCGTCATGGTGGCTAAAAAATAAATCGGGTTGGCTCTGATACCAATTTGTTAGGATATTCGGAAAATCCCCGATAATTATTTGCCCGAAAAATGACAATAATAAATAAACGAGACGAAAAATAAATTTGGACAGTGACACGAGATTTACGTGGTTCGGTCAGAATGACCTACGTCCACGGGCCGGAGGGTAGAACTTCTTTATTATGTGGAGAGATTACAAACACGTACACTGACGTGATACAAAAGCACTACAACAATATTAGGAGTAGGCTACAGAAAATAATCAGAGGAGAGGAGAAGATCTGTATGGCTGTGGTGTTTTTCTACTGCATCGTATTATGCCTATTTATAGGCGAGGGAATGGCATGAATTTCTATGTGGACATAAGAAATAAATTTGCAGCTGTCCTCGTTGAATATTAATCGGTGCCTAACATAGCTTTTTCTTCCTTTGTTTCTTTGTTTCCCACATGAAGCTTCACTTAGCCTTTTGTTTTCTCCTTTGAATGGTCAAAGAATCAGGCTCACCTAGCATATGAGAGTGGCCGCACGCAATTCAGCAATATTATCCAACAGATAAAATACATGGTCAAATGTTTTAGAAAGACCTGTTTTGCATGTCAACATATACTTATATATTTATTAATTGACCAAGAGTCCACATCTTAGCAAATGGAGTTACACTATTCAAATATGGAGCTGAAACAATCTCCTTATGTATGTGAACAAGTTCTCGTAGAGACTTGAACGACAAGTAAAAGTTAATATTTCTAACAATAAATGTAAAATTTGTCGATGCCCAAGGCAAGCTCTCCCTTTATACAGTCTCGTCCCACTATTTTCTTTATAACTAACAATCCTATGAATTCTTTTTTGTACACAATGTTTTGTGTGCATCACTCTATCCCCCCAAAACCATTATCTCAGTTACCCCGAATAACTTCTCGAGCCAGTTCGGTATATTTTTTTTTTTTTTTTTTTCCTTTTTCCTTTTCGGTTCTCCTATTAAATTCATGATTTACGGAACGCCCCCCAAAAAACGTTCGTCCCGATGCTCCACTGCCGAGGTACCTTGAGTTCGATTAGGTTCAATTCAGTTCATATCCGAGATTGATTTGGTAGTTGCATTTCAAGGGGTTCATTTCATTTGAGTTGAAGAGGTTTGATCCGTACGTTGTCCCATCCTCTTCTTTCAATGCCAATTGCTGTAATAAAAACGAAAGCAATCAAAAAATGTGACAAAATGTTATAAATTCAAAGTTCGAGCTATATACCGCGTACCTTTCCGTAGCATCGATTCCTGATAGTGTTCGAAAAGATTCTAACATCTTGGCGTAATTCGTCATCTTGACCGATTCTACTAGGTTCACCGAGTTCATCGTTCTTGGCGAACCGTCCCCTTACACGAGGTCGACTGTCTGCTAGGGTTTTCCGGCATGCGTACTGTACTAATGAAAGATTTCTACGACGTTAGAAAAAATAGCGTATTTGGAGACCGAATCACAAACATGGATAATACAATATATACCTTGATTTTTTTGCTAAAATTCCTCAAGTTTCTTTTCTCCTTGTATCTCTCGACCTTTCTTCTCCTTTCTTCTACCGTGAGCCTCCGAGGCTTAAGGCTCGGGTCGTCCAAATTCGCAATGTCAGACGATAGAGAGTTCATAACGCTTATTTCTCCTCCTCCGAGAAGTAAATGTTGCCCATCGCCGTTTGTCCCCTTCAGATCAAGAAACATGGATGGATTAAGACACATATCATCATAGGAATATTATTCTCACAAAATTTCCGAAGAAATCTTATTCCAAGTACCTGAAGCTCACTCTTGCAGTTAAGATATCTCAGCATGGCATCCTGAGGAAAAAAGGGCATATCCGGCCTTTCCCCATAAAGTTCCAAATCTTGTGAGATTATATCGTTTCTGAACGTGAATCCACTTCCAGTGAAATTCCCTAGATTCTCCGAAGAGTATTGTACTGTCAACGGAATCGAACACGCAGAACTCATAGGATTTGCAATGGAAGAGCAACCTATGTAAGCAGGCGGCGGCGGCGTAATGATAGAACTCAAAGGATTGCACGAAACCTCGTCGAACAGCCCAGTCGGGATCGCGGGACCCATCTGAGTCGTAGAGATCGGTTGATCTCCCAGAGATATGTGATTCAGGTACTTGTAATAAAGAGAAGAATCCACGCCGAACATTTCTTGATGATCTGATCGGCTTTCGGAAGCCGACGATGACATGATAAAATCCAACGGAGAACAGATGTCGTGGTGCATCTGGTCAGTATGACCCGTGTCGTTGAATATTGGATCTGTGGGTCGACCCGTCTGACTGTTGGATCGATGCCCGTGGTCATATAGCCCGTCGTGCATCAGTAGATCATAGATTTCATTTCCGCAGCAATGGTTCGAACTCGGCTCAACGTCTAAATTTTGGTTACTCGTCTCCTCCAATAAGTCCCCGATGAGCGATAGTCCAACATTATTGCGGGAAATTTCATCCTTGGATTGATTTTCGTGCCATTGATTCGAACTCAGCTCGACATCTAAGTTATGTTTGCTATCCATCTCCAATACATGGTCGCCGATGAGTGATGTTGGAACGTTGCCGTTGATTTCATCCTTCAAATAAGACGATATCAATAGTAAGAACAAAGAATGCCGAATGAATAAATATATATATATATATATATAAATATATTGTCGACATAAAAATGCCACATGGGCATTTGACTGGTCAAAAAAAAAATCAGAACAAGGGCAATGAGGCGCCGAGTTCAATGGAGTGCTGAAGACTTTTTATTGTTTGTTCACATGCATAAACACGTCGAAGCTTCACCTATAAATAGAGCTCAAAGCAGAAGACGAAAATGCATCCCACAGAAGAAATCCAAAGGGATCGGTGAAGAGAGAAAAATAGAGGGAAAATAATAGAGAGTTTGTAGGGTATTTTCTCTGACTATAAAGAGAGATATTGAGGGTTTTCTCCTTTGCAGTACGAGAGGTTGTAACTCCTATATTTCTCCTATAGTGAATTCTCCTTCTTTGCCCGTGGTTTTTACCCCGATTTGTTTGGGGGTTTTCCACGTTAAATCTCGGTGTCCACATTTTATCTTTAATTGTTCAAATATTAGCCGCGGTATTATTCGACCGGGCCCGCTGCCACGCCAACAATTGGTATCAGAGCCTAGCTTGAGTTTTATATATCTAATTATCGTATGCTCTGTGGTTGCCACTAACGTGGACCCTCCACATCAGAAAATAATAGATATTATACTGCCCTTGTTACGGTGACGAAAAAGCCGGTACAAGTTCAATAATTATCTGCTGCAACCCCGTCGGAGGTATGCTCACGACTGAGCAGAAATTATGGCGGCCAAATTTGATATCGAAAAGTTCAACGAACTTCTCACTGTGGAAATTAAAGATAAAGGCGATCTTGAGGAAGGACGATAGTCTGGAGGCTATATGGAAAACCAGCCACGCTGACAGACGGGAAAAAAAAAATTGAGGACTAATAATGGAGGAATATACTGGCTGGAATTTTGATAGCTTTTGTAAAGAGAAGGCATCAAAAGGCACTGTACCACGGCGTATACTCCACAACAAAATGGAGTGGCGGAGCGGATGAACAGGACTCTGTTGGAGAGAACAAGAGCCATGTTGGGAGCTGCAGGTCTGGATAAATCATACTGGGCAGAAGCAGTCAACACCGCCTGCTACGTGATCAATCGATCGCCTTCAACGGCAATTGATCAGAAGACGCCGATGGAGATGTGGACCGGAAAGCCAGCGGATTATTTCAAACTCCATGTATTTGGAAGTCCTGTGTACGTGATGTACAACGCCCAAGAAACTACGAAGCTGGATCCGAAGTCCAGAAAGTGTTTGTTCTTGGGGTATGCTGATGGTGTGAAAGGGGTATCGCCTGTGGGATCCCACTGCCCACAAGGTTGTCATCAGCAGGGAGGTTATCTTCTTAGAAGATAAACTAATCGGAGAAAATGATAGCACTACAAAGGAAAGCCCAGAAACTACGGCGATTCAGGTGAAAGGGAAGTCTGTCGAACAAGATTCTTCTGAAGCAGCACCAGAGTGCTTTCGTGCACGACTGGTGGTTAAAGGCTACGCTCAGAAATAAGGCATCGACTTCAACGAGATATTCTCACCTGTGGTTCGATTGACGACTGTTCGAATACTCCTGGCGATGTGTGCTACATTCGATCTACATCTAGAGCAACTAGATGTAAAGACGGCTTTTCTTCATGGAAATCTTGAAGAAGAGATTTATATGCTCCAACGGTTTTGAAGACAAAGAAAAACGGAACTTGGTTTGCAGGTTGAACAAATCTCTATACGGTCTCAAACAGGCGCCGAGGTGTTGGTATAAGAGATTTGATTCCTTCATCATGAGCCTTGATACAACAGATTAAATGCAGACCCTTGTGCAAATTTCAAGAGGTTTGGTAAAAGTGATTTTATCATATTACTGTTGTATATAGACGACATGTTGGTAGCAGGCCCCAACAAAGATCGTACTGAAGAACTCAAGGCACATTTGGCTAGGAAATTTGAATGAAGGACTTGGGACCAGCAAACAAGATTCTATGGATGCAAATTACCGAGACAGAAATAACAAGAAGATTTGGCTCTCCTAGAAGAACTATCTGAGGAAGGTCTTGCGACGCTACAGTATGCAAGAAGGTAAGCCAATTTCTACCCCACTTCATGTTAATTTCAAGTTATCCTCCAGGAGTCCTAGCAGGGAAGAGGGAAGGATGGAGATGTCTCGAGTACCGTATGCATCAGCGGTGGGAAGTCTTATGTTCGCGATGATTTGTACACGACCAGACATTGCACAAGTAGTGGGAGTAGTAAGTCGGTACATGGCGAATCCGGGCAAAGAGCATTGGAGCACGGTGAAGAGGATCCTACGATATATCAGAGGGACCTCGGATGTTGCATTATGTTATGGAGGAGCAGACTTTACTGTCAGAGGGTACGTTGACTCTGATTATGCAGGTGATCTTGACAAGTGCAAATCTACCACGGGATATGTGTTCACTCTTACTGGCGGAGCCGTAACTGGGTATCAAAACTTCAGTGCGTTGTCGCGACGTCAACAACTGAAGCTGAATATGTTGCAGCTACGCAGGCAAGTAAAGAGGCGGTATGGTTGAAAATGATCATGGAGGAACTCGGGCACGAACAGAAGAATATTCTTCTGTTCTGTGACAGTCAGAGTGCCTTGCATCTTGCAAGGAATCCAGCTTTTCATTCCAGGTCAAAACATATACGAGTCCAGTATCACTTCGTTCGTGAGAAAGTGGAAGAGGGCACGGTAGATATGCAGAAGATACATACGAAAGATAACCTAGCAGATTTCTTGACGAAGGCGGTCAACACTGACAAGTTCGTTTTGTGTCGTTCCTCGAGTGGCCTAGCGGAGACGTAAGCAACATGAATGGCAAGGGAGAAAGAATGGTGTGAAGATCCGATTGATTCTCAATCAAATCTTCAAGTGGGAGATTGTCGACATAAAAATGCCACATGGGCATTTGACTGGTCAAAAAAAAAAATCAGAACAAGGGCAATGAGGCGCCGAGTTCAATGGAGTGCTGAAGACTTTTTATTGTTTGTTCACATGCATAAACACGTCGAAGCTTCACCTATAAATAGAGCTCAAAGCAGAAGACGAAAATGCATCCCACAGAAGAAATCCAAAGGGATCGGTGAAGAGAGAAAAATAGAGGGAAATAATAGAGAGTTTGTAGGGTATTTTCTCTGACTATAAAGAGAGATATTGAGGGTTTTCTCCTTTGCAGTACGAGAGGTTGTAACTCCTATATTTCTCCTATAGTGAATTCTCCTTCTTTGCCCGTGGTTTTTACCCCGATTTGTTTGGGGGTTTTCCACGTTAAATCTCGGTGTCCACATTTTATCTTTAATTGTTCAAATATTAGCCGCGGTATTATTCGACCGGGCCCGCTGCCACGCCAACATATATATATATATATATAAATGGGATAGGTAAAAGAACATTAATTACCATGGAAAGATGTTTATTAGGGGAATGAATGATGTTTTCCACCATAGCTCTTGGGTTGGCCTTTGCCCTCGACGAAGAATACGAGCTCGATCGACGACTTGCATTAATATTCTTCTGAAATTTTTACGCCTTATTTACGTATATTTGCATGGCGTACGAGGGCCGAAATAATGTAAGAGCAGACATCAAAATAATTTTCTTGATGAAACGATCAGAATATATATACACTGCTTTCGTCCGTCTTAAGAGGCGTGGCGTGGGCATAAGACTAGGCGTAATGTAAGGTGGCAAATCCATATTTGGCAGACTAATCTTAATTTGTTTTAGATTTATATATGTTTTTTTAAATAGATATTTAAAAATTTAGTTTCCCTAAGTGTATATATTTAGGCCAACCAAATCAGTGAACAGTTAATTTTGACCGTTTGTTGTCAGAAATGCAAATTGGTGTATACTATACCGTAAAGGAAAGTTAGAGGTCATATGATCCATGCTTTATAGATCGATTTGCAATTCATTTTTTTTGTAACAAACATGTATATGGTTTCACAACTTTGTGGACATATCGGAACCTTGATATCGGTCATGTTATGAACTATCAACATCTCAAAAATAATTACCGGATAAGTACATATGTTTCTCTCGATTATAAAATCCGAAAAAAAATAAAATTTGAAGAGTTCAAAGAGCAAAATCTTCACAATTCCATCCTTTGCTCGTCAATATGTATTAGAATCGAAAGCGCGTAGCAGCACAATTTTTTTCCCAAAAACGCGTTAAAGCACAGCTACGCAAATCACCGATGCGTTGCGCAGTGTTTTAAAAGGCGCTCGTTAGAACGCTTTTATAGCGTGCTATAGCGCGAATTTTTCCTAAAACGCGTTAAAGCGTAACAAACTTATCCGACTTTGTCCGCATCTCCTTTTATGTTCTGCTTAGGTTTTCATATGCAAAATGTCTCCACTAGTTGTTACCTTTATTCTCTATTCATTTAGTTATAACATCTTCCAACTGATCTCTTTAGTATTCAAATAATTTCTCAATCATAATAATCAACTTAATAAAAATATGAAGAACAAAAACCCTATTACGACATGTGGGAGATCAGCCAGAAAGAGGAAAATTTCATGGAGTGGTTTCTTATATATATATTTGCTACGTTGTAATCGTGTTACATTTTCGAGTTTCAATCTGAGTTGTTTCTTATATATTATCACGTAAAACATATAAGAATTCTCCGTTGTACTTCCTGCTTAATTCGTGAGCACTGAAATTATCTTTTTTTTTTCAAAATCACTCATGCTTCTCACATAAGCACAAAAAGAAACTAGGAATATTTTAGAGAAACAAAAGATTTTAGGCATAAGATATCCTACGATACGATAATGGATAAGTAGTCAACGTAGTCCACAAAAAGTATGTTAAGTTAACATGAATATGTCGTGTAATATTATTGTAATCTACCAGTTGACGTATCCTTTGATACAAGTTAGTCAAACACTTAAAAAATTGTTTTACCTAATTATAAAAAGTAGTCCATCATCAGAGTCGAAAATAAATGCGTAATAAGACATCGAAACGTTGGTATTTGACAGACACGGTAAACGGTAAATATCTAAAATTAGAGGTAATCACTTAAAAGTAATATATTTTTCTTCAGATTTCCAATCTCTAAAGAGCTTTCCAATTCGTTCATCGCTCTCTTCTCCGATGGATCAAGTTGCTGAAGAAGTGGAGAAGATCGATCAAACTCTGAGAATCGTCGATTCAATCCAAGAATATTGGAAAACATCTGCGATCACGAATCCAAACGAAGCCGACAAGAAAGATTCGCTGCCCAGATTAAATGGGTTGGCTCAAGATGGGATCAACAAATTACAATCCCTTCAGTTCAATTTTGATTTGCTTGCCCCGCAGCTACCCTCTGCTGACGACGTCGATCGGGCGCAATCTTTGGCTGAATCATGGAAACACCAGGTTCACAGGTCTGAAAAAATTATGAGTGATTTATGTTGAAAGATCTCATGTTTGTTTGTTTTTTCATAGGTTTATTGATTAATTTTATCTGAATTTCAGTTTGCGGCTGATTTTAAGGAATGCGAATCTGCAGGCCAAGGAAAACATGAAGAAGGCAGCTAAAAAAGAGGTTTCACAGTTTTATATGCTCTCAGAATTAGGATTATGAGAAGTTTTATATTCATGCCTGTTGTTTCAATTGTGTTTTTTCGTTTCTCGGCCTCTTGAGTGGATCTATGGCTTGATTTTGGATGTTCAAGTCATCATTTTATGAATGAATTTTCATGAGAGCACTTGATGAATTGAACTGAGTTCATTCCTAGTGTCCTAAAACTTTCATGACCTTTTACAGAGAGAGCTTCTTTTGGGTGGAGGAGAAGAGTCTACAACTCGAAGACGAAATCTCCAGTATGTTAATGAGCAATCTCCTGCTATTTCAGTTCCACAAGACATATATGTATATACAACTGAAATTCTTTGGGTGTTATTTATTTCTTTTTTTAGGACGAAAGCGGGTATGACTTCTGCAGCAGAGAGCATCACCGAAAGCCTCCGACGTACTCGACAGCTCATGGTTCAGGTCATTACCCGACTTCTTACTTAAATCCTATATCTTGCTAGCATCTTCTAATGTTTCTCTACCTTTCTTGCAATTAGGAGGTCGAACGAAGCGCGAGCACCCTTATGACATTCGGTACACCTCTTGATTCTTGCAAAGAAAAAGGTTCTCTATCATAAGAAAACTCCTGTAAAATTGATCTCTATCATACTGTTGTAGAGGAATCCACTGGGGTATTGAGAAAAACCGAAAGCGAATACAAGGGCCAGCACTCACTACTCTCGCGAACAAGAAACCTTCTCTCCACGATGCAGCGCCAAGATGTTATTGACAGGTAAACATATATCCTTTAGCAACTTGTTAACAAAGGTCGTGTTTAATTACCAGTTTTCCACCTCTAAATTGATTCTTATTGACAGAGTCATACTTGTTGTTGGATTTCTTCTTTTCTCGTTGGCTGTAATGTACGTCGTGTCCAAGCGGATTGGTTTGCTCAAGTTGCAGAGGAAGATAATCGCAGCTGCAAAAGCAGGCATGGCTCACAATGAAGAGGTAGTCGTAGTGCCTATAGTAGGCCGAGGTGAGGCGAACGTTGCCCAGGTTCGTGAAAATGCGGTTAATCATCATATGGATATACCATTAGAACAACCTATGCATGATGAACTTTGAGTTCTTGATTTAGAGATGATGCATATTTATGTCTCCGTACTTCTATTTTGTCCAATCTTGTTATTGCTGAAAATGAAACTGCTGGTATGTAAGCAGTTCCATGAAAACCCAAAATACAAAGAACCACTCATTTTTATTGCAAAGAAGGATATTATAGTTTTATTACGCGGACACCGTTATAACGTCCAACAGCAGTTGACGTTTTGTATAGCTAATGCAAGACAGGATATATAACAACGAAATAACGAATCAAACGTTATAGCGCTTGGCGACAAGGCGAAGAGGGTTCTTCTTGTGGGCCGTGATCCCGGGCAACACTTCCAAGTCTATGTCGGCGGCGGTCATCCCATCGGGCAGTTTCCAGTCAAAGGAATACAGAAGATTGGCCAAAGCCAACTCAACGTTGCCCGCCCCCAAGGGCATGCCCGGGCATACCCTTCTGCCCGAACCGAAGGGTATGAACTCAAAGTCGTGTCCCTTAAAGTCGATGTTCTTGTCCAAGAATCTCTCGGGGATAAACTCGTCGGGATTTTCCCAGTACTGTGGGTCCCTCCCTATGGCCCATACGTTGACGTAGACAATCGTTTTGGGCTCAATTTCATACCCATCTACGACGCACTTCTCCATCGTCTCCCTCGGCACTGAGAGTGGGGCCGGCGCAAAGAATCTGAAAGTCTCTTTCACCACTGCCTTCAAGTAAGGAAGGTGCTCCAAGTCTTCATCCTCCACGACTTTCTTCTTATTCCCTACGAACCCTCGAATTTCTTCTTGGGCTCTCTTCATCGCTTTGGGATTTTTTATCATTGCCGTCATCGCCCACGTCAGCGACGCCGAGCTCGTGTCTGTTCCCGCCGCAAACATGTTCTGTAATAATAATAAAAATAACCAAAATTACGTCATTATGAGACACGTTGTAATGTGTCGTTGTATGGTCACAAAAACCCTAGAGCTACCCAGTTTTTCTAGGCATGCAATATAAGGGAGGGCGTTACAGGGCCAACGAATTTAGGATGTCGTCCTTATGCTGATGATAACTTTTAAAATTAAGCAATTTATGTACATCATACGCTGGATTTTGCCCTAAATTCTAGGGTTTCGGCGCATAACCTAGGGCTCGCATAATTTAAATAGTGGCGCTATTTGGAAAAAACAATTAAAGATTAATCGCGTACCATGACGATTCCCTTGACGTTGTCCCAGTCGAACTTTACGTCGGGGGATCTCTTCTCCCTCAACTGAATCAAGAGATCGACCATGTCACCGTTCATGGAGTCGGGCCTATTGGGCTTGAGATGCTCGTCGATGAGCTCTTGATAGAAGGAGTCCAAATCCTCGTACACCTTCTCTAGCCTATCGTACTTACCCATGAGGCTATCGATCCACGCAAGCTTAGGGAAGAAATCGGCGACAAACATAGTCACGGACATCGCCTGAAGCCCTTGCAATAATCTGTCAAACTGCCTCTTCCCAGACGCAGTCTCGTCGTACCTCTTTCCAAACGCAAGACGACATACCACGCTGCTCGAATAAGCCATCGCAAGCTCGTTGATTACGATGGGCTCGTTTTCGGAATTGGACACCCGATCGACTATCCTAGAAACTTCCTCGGCCCTAATTGGAAGGAAGGAGTCCATCTGCTTTCGAGTGAATAGCTTCACGACGACCATCTTCCTCATGTCACGCCAGTAGTCGCTGTAAGGAGAGGTTGTTATGTCGAGGTTGTTGTAGGAGAGCTTCGCAAAGGTCGTACTGTTGGGTCGGCTCGAGAACGTCAGGTCGTGGTCCTTCAGCGCTTCTTTCGCGACTTTTGCGGAGGAAATTACGACGACGGGTTTGTTGACTAGCTGCATGCGCATGAGCGGGCCGTACTTGTCGGAGAGTTCTTTGAAGCATATGTGTAGCCTCGATTTGTCGAATTGGTGAAGGTTTCCGATCAATGGAAGGCCCGGCGGGCCCGGCGGGGGACGGTGAAGGCTCGTTTCGGTAGGGTTTTGGCGGGCTTTTTTGAGGAAGAGTAGGGTTATTATTGGTATAGCTAAGATGACGTAAAACATATAGGCCATGTATATTTGTTTTTCAAGGAAAGGGATCAGACAAGAATTGTGTGTGTTGTGTGTCGATTATTATAGAAGGTTTAGTTTTGTTGTGTGGGCTCTTTGGTATTTGTTTCTTTCTTAAGATGTTCTTATGAGCATGCGCACCTATTTATAAGGATGAGGTTGGAACTGTTTTGGTTTTAGATGTCTTTTCTGCGACGGCGTGGAAATATCTATTGTAGATATTTTATATTATAATATGAATTAGGTTTTTCAATGGTGTATCTACACCCCCAAAGAATAAAAATTATTATTTCAGTACCTAGTAGAATAAAGCTTTTACACACAGATACAAGTTTATTAGTATCATTTTGCCATCGAATACGTATCTTATATGTATATTACGTATCATGTCACGTGTTTATGTGGTATCTAACTCTCAAATATGTTGTTTTGTGCTATCTCCATAAGCATGACATACCTTTTTTCAACGTATTATGTATCAAATATGTTTCCCTTCTGCCAAACGGGTATCTATGTGTATAAAATTTACTCTAATAGGTACATACCTACACATAAGAAATATTGATAGGAGACTGATTTGATTCTTTTATAATGTTAGGTACTTAAGTGTAAACTTCTCGTATTTTATTTATTTGGCAATGTCTTCATTTTAAATTATTCAAGTCGGGTGACAGTGCTCCTACGATTTAAAAATCGTAACCGAACCATAGCCGAACCGGTGGTCAATGGTTCGAGCGCGTCGATCATCTAATTTTACAACCGTAAACCGCCGATTATAATGGCCGTTCGTTTTATATTTATTTTCCTACTATAATTTTAAATATGCGGGGAGTTAGTTTTGATTTTTCACAATATTTTTTTTTCCTTCTCTGGTCGATCAAATTTGAAAATCAAAACTATCTCTCAATTTTCGTCCGCATCTCTCTCTCGAATTTTTTACTCGGTGCTGTTGATATTATTATTAGCTATTATTGTTATATTTAAAGTGAAAACAGAAAAAAATAACCGGAATGAAAAAAATGAAAGGTCGTGGAAGCAGCAATTATCATATTTTTTTATAATATTCAAGATGTAATCTTTTCTATCAAGTATAGTCGTACCTTTTTTTTATATAAAATTCAAAGTTCGATAGGAATTTGTTCTACATATTAAAACTTCAGTTTTCTACTTTTCTTAAATTTATTTCGATTATTACACGGGAAAAAAAGTTAAAAAAAAGATTTATTACCATAAATCGCCGGTTCATACATCTCGGTTCGGTTACGAATTACGATAGATATTTTTACTAACCGTAACTCGACGGTTCATAACCATAACCATAAACCCCATGAAAAAGTCTATGGGTAACCACTCTCTGGGGACACGGGTTGAATATTGACCCGATTGTAGTTGACCCGATCTATTGTCCATGCAGTTGATTAATCTAAGCCTCTTTTCTATTCGAAATTAAATGCTAGAATTCTATTTCCAAATTAGCAATAATATCGTGATGTTGTCGGTCTATAACCGCTGTCATTAAAATCGTAAGAAAGAGAAGGAGAAATGTCAATAATCTTCCCAACGTGTTATTTATTTCATACGATACGTCATAGCACGAAAAATGGAAAAGTCTAAATTACATACATAAATGTGAAAACGAAGATAGTCGTTGTGTGGGATATGATAATAGTAATTACAGTTCCGTTCTTGTCAAGTTATTGAAAAATCGTGGCACATTTTGTTATTGCATGATACTAAAATGGATGTAATACTAATTTCTATACGATAAATATAGTTGAATTCCATCCAACTATTCGTATAAGGTAAAAGTATACATTATTTGTTTTCTAGATTCTAGAACAATCAAAGCAGCGGTTCATTTCTTATTACGTGCCGCATATGCATGCTAAAGGATATATTTGGAGAGAACATTTCACGTTTTTACAAAACGCAAAAAAAAAAAAAAAAAAAAAAAAAAAAAAAAAAAAAAACTAAAGAAAGTTGAAAGAAATTATACAAGGATGGTCATCTTTGAATCTTAAAGATCACTTGATTAATGATCACATTTTTATGACAAGCCCGCGCAAGAAAATCTATGTGCAATCTAAGCTAATATTTTCTTTATCCTGCAAAGAAGTTTCTATGGAGGATATCTAGCAAATTAAGAAAAAAATAATGAATATATTAAATCCAATATCTAATTCTAGATTTTTTTACTAATTCCTTACGTATAGGCATTTCTTAACTTATTAATACCAGGGGAAGAAACACACCTATTTACCTAAGTGATTACATATTTTTCGCCAGTTTTGTATTACATCCCTTATATTCTTTTTGTGATATATCACGGTTCCATATGGAGGAAAAAATCTCGGCTTAGATGCCTGACTTTTTCCGATGCATCGTATTCCTTGCATAAATATACACATATTCGGCCTATTATTGCTATTTAAGTTTTGTGATTTATGAATATATGTTAATTTTTCTAAAGCTATATCGATTTATGGAGGGAGATCTTTACCACGTCACGTGCAAGGCGTTTCGGATTGTCTGTGCCACAACGGTGTTTCACCTATGTGCTCCACCAACGATTTTCCGACAAGTGTTAAACTCAGTTGACCAACTGTACACTTATCGCAATTCGGTTGGTGGAACACCAGATTGGAACATCAATATGGTACAGAGGATCCAATCTACGTGTAAGGATTGCCATTAGCAGTTCAACAAATAATTTTGTTTACATAAAATGATGCTAATTAAGCTTACAATGACTGTATTCATGCATACGTAGTAGTTTATAAAACGACCAGAAAATATAATAATTATAATAATAAGAATAATAATTTAATAATCCATATTGCTTACCTCCGAAAAAATAATCCATATTGTGCAGCCTTTGATTTCATTTCACATGTGGAACAAGTCAATAACGACCATGCAGCACATACCTCTTACTATCTTCCAGACCAGCAGGTAACTTGACTTGAATAAAAATCTTCGTTTGACAAATAACATTAATTAAAAATCTACATATAAGACAGTATAATCAAACACTTTGAATATACGATATTGACCACGACCATTGAAATTATAATCTCCATCATTCAAACGAAATAAGCCTAAGAAACGCGCAAACAATCACATTTTGGTCAGCGATAATAAGGCTCACGCCACGCGTATAAATAGATACACTCCCATTACAAAGGCACTCAATCACAAACCAAAAAAACCCAGACATCATTACTTCTTCACATAACTAACAAACACAAACACATCACTACAATCACTTCCGTTAATCAAAATGGCCTTAATGTTCTACATCATCTTAGCCCTACCAATAATATTCCTTTTATTCATAAAAAAATCCCGACGAAACCCTAACGAAACGGGCCTTCACCGTCGCCCGCCGGGCCCACCAACGCTTCCGTTCATCGGAAACCTCCACCAATTCGACAACTCAAGGCTACACATATGCCTCAAAGAACTCTCCGACAAGTACGGCCCGCTCATGCACATGAAGCTCGTGAACAAGCCCGTCGTCGTAATTTCCTCCGCAAAAGTCGCGAAAGAAGCGCTGAAGGACAACGACCTGACGTTCTCGAGCCGACCCATGACGACAACCTTCGCGAAGCTCTCCTACAACAACCTCGACATAGCGACCTCTCCTTACAGCGACTACTGGCGTGACATGAGGAAGATGGTCGTCGTGCAGCTATTCACTCGAAAGCAGATGGACTCCTTCCTTCCAATCAGGGCCGAGGAAGTTTCTAGAATAGTCGAGGAGGTGTCGAATTATAAAAACGAGCCCATGGTGATAAACGAGCTCGCGTTGGCCTATTCGAGCAGCGTTATTTGCAGAATTGCGTTTGGAAAGAGGTACGACGAGACGGCTTCGGGGAAGAGGCAGTTCGACAGCTTACTGCATGGGCTTCAGGCGATGTCCGTGACTATGTTCGCCGCCGATTTCTTCCCTAAGCTTGCGTGGATCGATAGGCTCATGGGTAAGTACGATAGGCTCGAGAAGGCCTACAAGGGTTTGGACTCTTTCTATCAAGAGCTCATCGACGAGCATCTCAAGCCCAATCGACCCGACTCCATGAACGGAGACATGGTCGATCTATTGATTCAATTGAGGGAGAAGAGATCCGCCGACGTTAAGTTCGACTGGGACAATGTCAAGGGAGTCATCATGGTACGCAAGTAATCATCCTTTTTTTTTAAAGTAATTCTACCTGACAAAACCCTAAATTACACGCCGGAACCCTGGAATTTAGGGCAAAATCAAAAGGTTCCAGCGTACAATGTCCGTAAATTGCTTAATTTTAAAAGTTATCATTAGTGTAATGACACGCTATAAATACATTCTCCGTGTAATACCCCACAAAATTACAGGTTGAAAAAAATTAATTAGCATAGTTCTAGAGGGTTTCCTTGACCATACACATCATTATTACATGTGTTTTGTAATGATATTATCAATTTGTTGATTTTTTTTTAACTAATACAGAACATGTTTGCGGCGGGAGCAGACACGAGCTCGGCGTCGCTGACGTGGGCGATGACGGCTATGATCAAACATCCTAAGGCGATGAAGAGAGTTCAAGAAGAAATTCGAGGATTCGTAGGGAATAAAGAGAAGGGAAATAATAAATTAGTCGAAGAGGAAGACTTAGAGCACCTCCCTTACTTGAAGGCAGTTGTGAAAGAGACTTTCAGATTCTTTGCGCCGGCCCCGCTCTCGGTGCCGAGGGAGACTATGAAGAAGTGCGTCATAGATGGGTATGAGATTGAGCCCAAGACGATGGTCTACGTCAACATATGGGCCATAGCGAGGGACCCACAGTGCTGGGAAAATCCCGACGAGTTTATCCCCGAGAGATTCTTGGACAAGAACATCGACTTTAAGGGACACGACTTTGAGTTCATACCCTTCGGTTCGGGCAGGAGGCAGTGCCCGGGCATGCCCTTGGGGGCTGCCAACGTTGAGTTGGCTTTGGCAAATCTTCTGTACTCCTTCGACTGGCAACTGCCCGATGGGATGACCGCCGACGACGTAGACTTGGAAGGGTTGCCCGGGATTACGACGTACAAGAAGAACCCTCTTCGACTCGTCGCCAAGCGCTACGAAGCTTGATTCGTTATTTCGTCATAGCAAAATATATTTTGCATTGATTTTCAAGAATGTTATGCTGTTGTACGAAATCTCTGAGTTTTTGTTGAATGTTTTGTCGGTCTATGTAACGAACTACAATATCCTTATTTTTTTTCAAGAAGGCCGTGAATAAAATGCTTTTTGCAGTCATTTAGACGCAGAAACTTAGCTATCTCTAAGTTCTTCTTATTACATCTCGGGTACGTACATTACAGATCAACGTAAGCAATACCTCGGAAGACGGTTTAACCTAAATCAGCCTTAATTACATTTTAATTAAATGCAGCGTAATTAATATTAGCATGCAGTTTTATTTTTTATATCTAAATAGTTTCACTTCTTGTCGTTCATTCCGAGGGTGTTCTTGACTCCATCAATGGCGCCCTGAGCCATTTGTGCTACTTGCTCGCCCGTCTACCCCAGAAAAAAATAAATAAGAAGAATTAAATTACTAGATTTCAATTAATCATAAGAGTATCTATTTAGTTTAAATAACCTGTTGAAGGAAAGTGGCATTCTCCTCTTTGCTGCGTTGTGTCTCTTGGGGAGATTTCCCGGCGGCGCTGCATGCCTTATCGTGGGCGTGGGTCGCCGTGTCCTTAGCTGACTCCACCCAATCCTCAGTCTTGGTCTGAGCCTGCCCAGGGTTTTGTCCGGCGTTGAACTGAGCGCTCGACATATTTTGATATATGGTGTTATAACAAATTATCAATCAAATGCTAATATACAAGATGAGCTTCTAGCTATAGAGTAGAGTTCGATGATGGATGTGTTCGATTGGCAAAAAAGCGAGGTATTTATCGTAGTTTTTTTTTTAATTAATGTGACTTGTGATGAGATGAATTGTTTGGTGAGGAGTGAAATGCTGCTTGGGAAATGTGAAGTGGTGCGCAAAAACATGTCCAACATATACATATTTTAGCCCATTACTATTTTAAGGTTGTATAGGTCCGTTAATCATTTTTTTCGAGGCTATATAAATTAGATAAGCTCGAATATATTTATTCATCTAGTATGTAAGAATTAAGATTGATATATAATATTTGCTAAATTTGGTTCTATCTAGAACTTTGGTGAAGTTGAGCTCGACCGTCTATGGTCTATCTATTTACGAGCTCAAGCTCTAAGCTTTAGATTTTCATGATGATATTAAAAACTAAATAAACAATTATTTTTAAAATATATTAAAAGGTCACGACAAATTAAATTGCTTCCGCTACTTGCAAACCTATGTACATAGAAATTAAAATGAATCACGTTTAAAACTTGTAATCTAAAACCAAAACAAAAAGAGAAATTTGTTTTTGAAAAAAAGGAGCCATCTTTATCTCTACTCCCATGGTCCAAGCCAAGTAATTAATTTCAACCACATACTACTAATTAATCCTATAATTTAATAACTTCAATCTCACCGGCAGAAAAGGACCACAGTCCACCACCCACAAATATCATGTGAAATCGTAAAGGCCTAGAAGAAAAAAGGAAAAAAGCAGTCAACTGAAAATATCGTTTCGTTTTGTACCTTTCTTCCACCAAAAATATATTATGTACGCAACATATATCTTTATTCACCTTTTTTTCCCAAAAGTTCTACACATCTTTCTCTTCTTACATCAACAGCCACAAGGATTCAAACAAACAACCTCAAGAGATCACAGCAATAAAGGGAAAGAAAAAAAGACCAACTTGTATATACGTATTGTATCTTTCGTCCTCTGACAACATGATACGAGTCACGTGACAATCACACACACACACACACAGAAACACGCACTAACGAGACAAAGCCACGGCAGCTTCTTGCACCAAAGGCTGAGTCACGTGCACGAAATGCTCCGCCTCCCTCTCCACCTCCTCCCAGCACCTGCCGCCGGCGCCGTCCTTCCCTTCCCTCATCTTCTTCACGAACCCAACGAACCTCCTCCAATTTTCCGGCTGGAAGAGATCTGGGTTCATCCTCAGGTACGTAAAGGCGCACATCTCCCTGCCGTCGCCGCCATCCTCCATGGCCGACGCCCTCAAAATCTGCTCGTGGGCATACCCATCATACCTCGGCAGAGCATTCTCCCCTGCCAGAGGCACCCCTGCCTCCCTCGCCGCCAGCGCCACCTGCCGTACGAGCTTCTCCGGCGAGCACTGAGCCTCCTGCGGCTGCTCGTGGTCCCTCATCTCCACGCAGGTGAAGTTGAACACGGCGCCGTGGCGGGCCAGCATACGGGCTATGGGTAGGTAGCCGTCCCTGAACCTAGTGTTGTAGTAGCCGGCGGTGAGCTCCGGCGCGTGGGACCGAGTCCCGTAGTGCCAGTGGATTCCGGCGACCTTAACAGAGATCTTCACCGCCTCCGGCGGGAACACGTCCCTGGCCGAGGAGAGGATAGCCTCGCCGTGTTCGAGGAGCATCTGCGAGTACCAAGAGAGGAAGAACTCGCCGTACGGGCTGTTCCATCCGCCGCCTTCTTTCTTGAAGAAGTTCGTGTCTTCGGGCCAGTTGTTATATTGGCCCGCGTCGGTCGGGCCCGTGTGGCCCCACTCGGGCTTGCCTATGGCCTCCGCCGCAGCCTTGAGGCTGCTGAGCATGTACTGTAAAAAGGCCGGGGAGGAAAGAAGACGATAAAAATCAGACCTTTATCCTCACCAGACAACCAAAGCTTGTAAGAACATAAGCATACCTTGTCATAACACTGAAAAGCTCCGATTCCTGGGAATTTCCATGTCCCGTTTTGCTCGGGGTAGGAAGGGTACCGTAGCTCGCCGGCGGGTCCCATTCCGACTTGAATTTCCTGCAAGTCGCCGGAGAATAAGTCAGTAGTTCCTTAGGGAAAAAAATGCACGAAAATTCTAATGGGAAGTAGCGTGATTCTTACAACGATGGTGTCTCCTAGGAGGTGTTCGAAGGTGTCACGAAAGGCTCGCATGAAATCTGAGTAGCACTGAATTGGAGTTCTACCCTTGAGGACAGGGAGATCATCGCATCCAAGGGATATGTATTCATAGTTCCTTCGACCCCATTGATCTGTGTAAGCTAGGTCTGGGTCTTTGTCGATCTCTTCTACAGCCCATTTTGGCAAAGGGATACTGACAAAAAACACAATCAATGATTCGATCTTACGGAATAGCAACAAAGTGAAGCTCAATCGGTCAAAACTCCCATCTTTCTGAGGTAAATAGGAAAAATAAATAATTCTTGAAGCTGTTATAACTAATCCAATGGTGCTTTCTGTTGACCTTTAGCTATTTTCTTTGATTAGATTACGTTATTGAAAAGCTACCACCGACCCTCACTAGATCCAAGGATGCAGATCTCAATGTAGTAATAAATAATACTATTTTATCAAAGAAGAAGAATCCGAAAGTACTTACGTGCAAGAATCTCCAACGTTGCCGCCGCACTGATGGAAGGACATGACTGCTTGAACTTTCAAGCCGTGCTTTTTGGCCATTTCTAAGAGCTCGGCGTAGCCTCCCCAATCGTATTTCCCAGGCTCATCAGACTCGACAAGGCCCCACCAAACGTCCATCATTATACCTTCGACGCCGGCGCTCTTTAAGGCCATCATACTCGCGTTCATCGCCTTCTTGCGATTCACCGTGTGCTGCCACGTCACGCTGTCCAAAGGCATCATTACGTAAACTGGGACGCCTTTCTTTCCCTCGGCGGCCGAGGGATTTGCCCCTGCGGCGTGGAACTGTTCCCTGGACAATGAAAGAGTAGTCGTCGAATCGTTCTTTTTAAAGGTAAGGTGTGAAAAGTAATTTCTTCGCTGTTTTGTTTTCCTGATGACGTAAGCTAAGTAAGATTCACAAATTTCTAGCGCAAGGAGAGACGTCAATTTCATTATTACCTGGTGAGCTCATCCGACGTCATCAGCGCCTGGGCAGCTGCGGCCACTGGGCTCAGAGGAGGCGACGGCGCGGGAGAAACACGCGCATCGGACTCCTTATTCACAGATACGCGGAGGTTCGCCGTGACGGGAGGCCTCCACACGGCGGCGGTTGCCGGAGGATCGGCGGATGCTGAAGAGGACGACGTCGTCAGCGGCGCTCCGGCCATCGCTCCGATCTGGTGAGGCAAGCTCATCGCCATGGTAGATATTACGTGTACAGAAGAAACGCCCAACCGATAAAGATTAAATTTTTGTTGCAAGGAAGAGAAAGTACGGGGGTTTTGATCACAAAGAAGAAGTTGAATCAGATAAAATATACGAGGTTGTAAAGTGGGCTTTGGGTTTGGGATATTATATAGACGATCGTGTGGTTGTGCGTCGGCGAAGATAAGGCTTTCAACGTCGACACGTGGCGATGGACACGTGGCGGAAGATGGAGAAGATTCAACAGTCGAGTTGAATACACTCACCATACCATCCCATTGATCTCGTGAAAAAATCCTACTATTTATGTACAGAGGAAGTAAGTTTTTTTTTTTAAATTATTTTTATGGTTTGCTATATTTGATGCGCAAAAGGAGGAGTAAGACGGTGGTGGGATCACGTGTGGGGGACACGTGGTGGATCATGAGTGGTTGTGCCAGTTTGCAAGGAGGTGTTTGGCGTTTTGCTTTTCAAAGTTTCTACGGCTGCTTTTGCTTCCACGAATTGATATGTTTTTCGAATCTCAAGACAAACACTGTCTGCTAATGAGATCGTACGCCACGACGTTAGGATTAACGAGACACATAGGTGTTATTTGTGGGCCTTGGCCCATATAACGTAGCCCAATTTATTATATGGCCCACACATAGCCCAATTTTAAAAGCCCAATATATAGCATTTCTATATATACGTTTAAATATAATTTTCTTGTGGTGTTGGTACGTGTCATGTTCATTAATTTTTTAAATTAATTAAAAGCGTTGATAAAGCCATCCCACATCCCACTTTCTAACAAACTAATCACCCATGTTTTATCAAAATAGATTGTTTAATTAGTTAATTAAAAATGGTTAGTTAAGTAGTATAATTGACTTAAAATAGTTAAAATAACTAGTAAATTGTATAGAATGTTATTGCGCATGTGAGCCGTATCTAAACTAAATTTATAATATGCGCCTGGCCTAAATACAAAATTGCTTGTTGTATTAAATTATAATTCGAAAACGACCCATTCTATTGACTAACAATACCAGTCATGGAGCCTCCATTTCATTTACTTTCACGAATTGAATATTCTATAGTCAAACCTCAAGATAATAAAGTCATTTTCCAAACAAACGAGACACCATTTTTGAAGATTCCCACATCATTATTCATTGCAATGACCAATCTGATCCCAAAGAAATCTCTCCAATTACAATTCAAAGTATAAAACATACATACGACAAAAAAGAACTGCATATTTATTCGATAAATCCACACCGCTAATCTAATTCTATCTCCAACTAGACGTACGCAACGATCTTACACAAAAAAATTAAAACCAAAATATTAATATTTCCCCACACTCAGTCAAATATTACTAACAGTAGGACTCGGCTCAATTCTCCTCATAGGAATCCCACGCTTATCATCGCCGCCGTCGTCGTCATCGTACACGTAAGCAACCCCACCGTGTCGGGTCAGATCCATACCCGCAAGCTCATCTTCTTTGGATACCCGAAGCAAATTCAGCTTATGAAGAACATAGAACAGAGGACCCATCGTCGCGCTGACCCACCCGACAATCACCAATATCTGCACCACGTGCGCCGCCAGAAGCCTGCCGCCGCCGCCCATGAATAGTCCGTAGGGTCGACCCGGTTTACCCGGGTACACTTCGTTCACGTACTTCTCCTTCGCAAACAGCGCCGTGAATATAACCCCCCACGCGCCGCAGCCGCCGTGGAGCTGCGCCGCCTCTAATGGGTCGTCGAATTTGACCCTCGCCGCCAGCCTGTTGAACCCTATTAGCACCAGCGCCGCCACGAACCCACACACCACCGCCGCCCACGGCTCCACCACGGAGCAGCCGGCGGTTATGGCGGCGAGCCCGCCTAAGAGTCCGTTGCAGACGTCGGTGACGTTCCAGTGGCCGGAAAGCAGCCTCTTTCCGAACAAGGTGGTCAGACCCGCCACGCAGCCTGAGAGCGTGGTGGTGACGGCGGTCCGGCCGACGGCGGACCACTGGCCGTAGTATCCGCCGCTGGAATACGCCGGCGAGATCTTGTTGAAGGAGCCTGGGTTGAAGCCGTACCATCCGAACCAAAGCAAGAAAGTGCCGAGAACCACCAAGGAGGCGCTGTGTCCCCTCAGAGCCACCGATCTACCCCTATGGTCGAATCTGCCGATCCTCGGCCCCTCAATCAGCGCGCCGTACAGGCCGGCGATGCCGCCGACCATGTGGACCACGCCGGAGCCGGCGAAGTCTATGACGCCTGAGCCGAATAAGAGGTCGTCCGTGTTTAACGCGCTGGCCCAGCCGTCGCCGGACCAAAACCAGTGCGACACCACTGGGTAAACAAACCCTGCGACGGCGGCGACGGAATTAAAAAACGGTCGTCGTCTTTAATCACCGAGCAACTTTCCGACCGACGAAATAGAGTACGCAGACATACCTGTGAGGAAAGAGGAGTAGATCAAATAAGCGACGAACTGCGTCCTCTCGGCGATGGACCCACTCGTAATTCCGGCGGCGGCGATCGCAAAGGCCCACTGATACAGAAAATTGGAGTAGTCAAACGACGACGTCGGGACATCCTTCAGCCCAAAGAAGTGTTTCCCTATAAACCCATTCGAAGGCGTTCCGAAGGCGAAGGCAAACCCAAAAAGGTAATAGAACAGACCGCCGGCGGCGGCGTCGAGGACGTTCGTCAGCATGATGTTCATGGTGTTCTTGGCTCGGACGGAGCCGGCGCAGAGCATCGCGAAGCCCAGCTGCATGGAGAAGACTAAATAGGCGGAGAAGAGGAGGTAAGTCGAATCGATGGCGAAAGATGCGTCGGAGAGCTTGTTGGAGACTGTGTTGAGCTGGGAACAGAGGTAATCGGCGGCGGCGGTGGAGTTTGAGCCGCCGAGGAGGGCCGTGAGGTCGGCGGCGGAGCAGGTGCCGGCCATTGGAGGAGACTATTGGAGAAGCAATGCGTTCTTAGTCTTTGGGATTGCGTGCCTGAGGAAATCATATATATAGGGAGAGGAAGAAAAGGTTCGACTTTTCAGCTCTTCCTTCTTCGGTTGGTGGTTAGGAGCGGTGGAACGGTCAAAGGGCAATCTAAAATCTGATTTTGGGTCATATTAATCACCATTACTCGTTCATATTTATCGATTAAGCTTTCTTGTTCTTTTGATTTTTCTGCGTTGACGCAAGAGATTTTAAACAAAAATCACATCTTTGGTAAAGCGAAACGAAGTTTCGTAAGTGGGAAAGCAAGAGATAGATTTCTTTGTGGGGGTCAATTACTATGCTTTCCTTGTTCGGCTATGAATTTTTCACATGCACACGGAATAGTCCAGGACAGAAATGTAGTTCAGCGATGAACAAACGGAATAAATTTTCAGATCGCAGCTTACAAAAAAAACTAGCCAAAATCCGCCGTCACAGCACTAACTATCATCGTAATCTTAAAGTTGGAAAACATTAGTTGCGTGAAGAGGAAAGCTTTGTGAATTTTTTCTTTGGGTGATAATCTTCGCCGTTTAACAGATATTTACAGACGAAGTTAGCGTGTAAAATATAGGATGACGTGGCATGACACCGTGTCAAACTGCGGCTTCCTTATTTGTTCACTTGATAAACTACATTGAATAGTTTGGTAATAGTAACTAGTAGTATTATGACACTGATTGAGCATTATTCGTAGTATTTCCGACACATAAATGATCAAACGAAGTGGGTATGACGCTATGTACAAGAGGAAAACAAGAAAAAAGCAACGGTCGTGAGCTACTTGTGACTATTATTTGTAGTACTTAGTGACTTGTTTGCTGCATAAATAATCAAACGAAGATAAAGGAGGGAGTATTAATATTGTAATTTAGGTAAAATAGTCAACAATGCTATAGGCTCCCAACCTCTTTCCTCGTCTCCATCATATCTTCAATCTTCATCAACACTCAAACATATTGCAGTAATCTTTAATTACTTTCGCTTTAGTTCGCTTTTTTATTGCAATCCACTATAATTACCTACCCTTCTAATTTTCATTCTTTGTCTTTTACGCTTTTAATCGGCTACAATGTATGTATTTTCTTCATACTCTATTATCAACTTGGCTCATCCTTTATCCCTAATTAATGAATGACAAACCACTTAAGTCGCAATTTGCTTTTTCAACGCTTATAGCATAGCATGCGAAAAAATAAGTCATCATCCATGGACCGATCAGTAGAGTTAGCCCTAACATTAAAGTTGTCGAAATCTTGATATTCTTTGACTTTCTTTCAAATATAACATATTTTTCCTTAGTTTTATATGAGGTAGTGTTGATTAAATTAGTGACACGGTGAAAAAGATAATCGGACATATGACAAGTGGGGCACTAAATAATTTCATATACAGGGACATGCTCTCACTTTTAGCAATTCTTTCTTCCTTGTAATACGGTGGAAAGAAGAATCATATATTGCTTTCTTTTTTCGAGCAATGTGTACAGAAAATCAAAGCAGACTTATTTTCTGCTTTCCGAGCTCATTGCAGCGTCAACGATGACAGCAGAAAATGGATCAATAGACAGTGAAGATTCTGCCCAAGAACAACAGCCCATGAAATTCTTGATCAGAAAGAAGAAATCATTAGGAGCTCGATATGCCTATGGCGTGATCTTCCTCCTAACGAACATCATAGCATGGCTTTTCCGAGACTACGGAGAGAATATTCTTGCAATGTTGCCCTGTAAGTTTTCGATGAATATCTCAAGAGAAATGACGACGGGCAATCTTAAAAGTAAGTTTTTTTTTTTTCTTTCTGCGCAGATTCCAAGGCTTGTGGGGCGGAGGAGAGGGAATGCTACCATACAATGGGAGTTCTCAGAGTCAGCTTAGGATGCTTCGTATCCTTACATTAATGGCCGTTATGCAGTAGATCTAATCTAATTACAGAAGCTTCTCCTTAACACAGAGATCTGTAATAACAAGATATTCTTCTTCTTGATGTTCTTGTCGACTTGCAACGCCAGAAAGCTTTACCAGGCTCGAAATTCTTGGCATTCTAACTTGTGGGCTCCCAAGTTCGTCCTCTTGCTTGCCTCGTTCGTAGTGCCTTTCTTTCTACCCTCGCAAATCATCGAACTATACGGTAAGATTTTGCCCCTGGGAATTTCGATTCAGACAAGAGTAATAAGAATTCACGTTTGTTTGTCCTAAACTTTTGCAGGCGAACTTGCTCATGTTGGCGCCGGGTAATTCTTCCCTTTACACATATCAACTAATGCAGCCATCGATGATGACCTTTGCTATTTGCTACGGTGTTTTTCAGGATTTTCTTGATTCTTCAGCTGATAAGTGTGATCGAATTCATCACATGGTGTAACAACTATTGGATGTCCGATGCAAGAAATCAGTCGCGGTACACACCATTTCCTATTGCCAGCCATTTTCGTTAGTAGTTGGAAGAACTAAAAATGCTTCATTCTATTTGCAGATGCATAGGTCTCTTCATCTCGGCTTTGTTCTATGTAGCTTCCATAGGAGGCGTAGCGGCAATGTACGCCTTCTACGCTTCAAAAACCTCTTGCTCCTTAAACATATTCTTCATCTCTTGGAGCGCTATTCTCTTGCTCGTAATGATCGCCGTCACGCTCCATTCCAAGGCAAGAAAAAAAAAAAAACCCGCCTTTTTTTTTGTAAAAAGAGTAAATCTTCCTTATTCTTCTGATGTAAAACATGTTGGAATTTTTGAATGAATTAATAAAGAGGTACAATTGAAAAGGGTACAATCTAAAAGGCATGTCTCTCCATGTTAAGAGACACATCTAGAAAATGCAACTTTTGGACTTATACCCTTTGATAATGTTCCTACATCTATATATAGGTTCCCCACAACATAGGAAATTCACATCACACACAAGCATTCTAGAGTTAGTGCATAGTGGTCCAAGTTAATAATAAGCAAGAAAGGCTCGAGTCTTTAGTAGATTCGCCCGATAATTTCGATACGGTGTGCGACGTTTCGAAATTCCTGAAGTCGTTGTATCTTCGGGACGTATTGCGATAACCCGAGGCACTGAAATACGGGGCAATAACTTCTTACGGAAAGCGTACGACGTACGTGCCTCGACTTCGACGTAGTAAGCCGAAACTCTGTCCGAGTTTTACGAGCGCCACCGACCGGACGCCAACACCGGAACCAACAATCGTAAGACGTTATTCTGTCTGATCGATGGCAACAATAGCGACTATCCCCATCGTCGTACCGCTGACGGGAAGCAACCACGCCGAAAGGCCGGCGAAATTCAACGGGGCGGATTTCAAGAGATGGCAACAGAAGATGCTGTTTTATCTCACAACTTTGAACCTGGTGCGCTTTCTGAAAGAGCTCCCGCCCCAGGTGAATGCCAACGGCGCCGCAGACGACGACGCACCCGAAGTTGACGAACAACAACAGGCGGCGTTGGACACGTGGAATCATAATGATTTCATGTGTCGTAACTATATTTTGAACGCCTTGGACGACTCCCTATACAACGTCTATGCGGTCGCTAAAACTGCTAAAGAGTTGTGGGACTCGTTGGACAAAAAGTACAAAACCGATGATGCCGGACTGAAGAAATTCATTGTCGGCAGGTTTTTGGACTATAAGATGACCGACTCCAAACCAGTATTGGACCAGGTCCGTGATCTGCAACTGATAATCCACGATATACACGCGGAGAATATGCAGATCAGCGAATCCTTCCAGGTAGCTGCCATAATAGAGAAGCTGCCGCCCCTGTGGAAGGACTTCAAGAACTACCTCAAGCACAAGCGTAAGGAAATGGGGCTTGAGGACCTGATCGTGAGGTTTCGAATCGAAGAAGATAATCGAAGGATCGAGGCCAAGAACAAAAGGGGTAGTGTCGAGGTACGTGCGAACCTGGCCGAGTCTAGCACCGGCAAAAAGCGCAAGAGGCCTAATACGACGCAGCAGAAGCCGAATAAAATAAGGGGCAACTGCTACAACTGCGACAAACCTGGGCATATGGCCAAGGATTGTCGGCTGAAGAAAAAGAGCAAGAAGAATCAAGCTCACCTTACCGAGGCCAAGCTGGGGACAGATCTAACGGAGATGGACCTAGCCGCCGTCGTATACGAGGCCAACGTGGTAGACAATCCTAGGTCGTGGTATATCGACTCTGGAGCGACTCGCCACATCTGTTCTGATAAGGAGATGTTTTCAACCTACATCCCTATCTCAGGCAGGAAGCTATTTATGGGCAACGCAGCCACCTCCGACATCGTCGGATTAGGGAGGGTAGTGCTGAAGATGACCTCGGGGAAGGAACTGACTCTTGTGGACGTGCTGCATGTGCCAGACATCCGTAAGAACTTGGTGTCCGGCTCCCTGTTGAGCAAAGCCGGATTTAGGCAGGTGTTTGAGAGTGATAAGTATGTCTGACCAAAAACGGTCATTTCATAGGTAAGGGCTACCTCGAGAAGGGGCTCTTTAAGATGAATGTAATGCCTGTAATACGCGAGATTGAACTCGCTAATAATAATAAAGAAATTTCATCTTATTTGGTTGAGTGTTCCAATTTATGGCATCATAGATTAGGACACGTGGGTTTAAATAAAATAAAAAAGTTAATAAGTTTAAACCTGCTTCCGCAAATGGAAGTCGACTCACAACAAAAATGTGAAGTCTGTGTCGAGGCAAAAATGGCCAAGGCACCGTTCTTCTCTGTTGAGAGAAGTAGTGCGCCTCTAGAACTAATCCATACAGATATATGTGATCTGAAGTTCGTGCAGACTAGAGGTGGGAAAAAGTACTTTATTACTTTTATCGATGATTGCACGAGATTTTGCTACGTATATCTGTTAAGTGGCAAGGACGAGGCTCTTGATGCCTTCAAAAGATATAAGAGTGAAGTTGAAAATCAACTAAACTCAAGAATTAAAATAATTCGAAGTGATAGAGGAGGAGAATACGTGGCGCCGTTCGAAGAATTTTGCCAAGAGCACGGCATTATTCATCAAACAACCGCGCCTTATTCACCTCAGTCAAACGGCGTTGCTGAACGCAAAAATAGGTCTCTTAAGGAGATGTGAATGCTATGTTGATCAGTTCTGGGCAACCTCAGAACTTGTGGGGGGAAGCAATCCTCTCGGCAAATCGCATTCTGAATATGGTGCCACACAAAAAGAAAGAAAAAACTCCATACGAGCTATGGAAAGGTAGGGCTCCGTCCTACAATTACCTGAAAGTGTGGGGGTGCCTAGCAAAGGTCGAAGTACCTAAACCTAAACAGGTTAAGATAGGACCCAAGACTGTTGATTGCATTTTCATCGGATATGCTAATAACAGTAGTGCATATAGATTTCTAGTGCACAAATCAGAAAACCCTGAAATGAATACAGGGATGATATTTGAATCAAGGAATGCAGTATTCTTCGAGAATATTTTCCCAAATAAGGAAAATAAAGAAATAAGCTATAAGAAGCGAACTTACGATGCCGTGGAGAGTTCACCTCAAGAAAACGAGGAACCACGGCAAAGCAAACGTAAGAGAACGGCCAAATCGTTTGGGCCTGACTTCCTAACATATATGTTAGATGATGAACCACGGACTTTGCAAGAGGCATTGTCTAGTCCAGAAGCTCCGTTCTGGAAAGAAGCTGTGAACAGCGAGATTGAGTCCATTATGCAAAACCATACGTGGGAGCTGGTAGACCTCCCAAAGGGGTGTAAGCCTTTAGGATGCAAATGGGTCCTTAAAAGGAAACTTAAGACCGATGGATCAATCGAAAAATATAAAGCTCGTTTAGTAGCTAAAGGATTTAATCAAAAGGAAGGGTACGATTTCTTCGATACCTACTCACCCGTGACAAGGATTACATCCATACGGGTCTTGATCGCTATAGCAGCGCTGTATGACCTCGAGATACACCAGATGGACGTGAAAACGGCCTTTCTAAATGGGGAACTTGAGGAAGAAATATACATGAGACAGCCCGAAGGGTTTATTGTACCCGGGCAGGAAAATAAAGTGTGCAGACTCGTGAAGTCACTTTACGGGCTTAAGCAAGCACCGAAACAGTGGCACGAGAAGTTCGACATGACGATGTTGTCAAATGGGTTAAAGATTAATGAGTGTGATAAATGCGTTTATATAAAAGGCACACCCAATGAGTTTGTGATTGTCTGTCTTTACGTAGACGACATGTTAATCATGGGAAGCAGTCACAAAATAATCGTGAATACAAAGAATATGCTGAAAAATTATTTCAGTATGAAGGATATGGGTTTGGCTGACGTCATTTTGGGAATAAATGTCTCTAAGACGTCCGAAGGAATTGTGATTACACAATCTCACTATGTTGAGAGCGTGTTAAAAAGATTTAACGCCTTCGATGATCCTCCGGCTAAGACACCTGTGGACACTAATGTACACTTAGCCAAAAATAGAGGAGAGCCCGTATCGCAACTCGAATACGCTCGGGTGATTGGCAGTCTGATGTATTTGTCTAACTGCACTCGACCTGACATAGCGTACTCAATTAGTAAACTGAGTAGGTTTACGAGTAACCCGGGTAGTAGCCATTGGGTAGCGCTAAGAAGAGTGCTAAGATATTTGAAGCACACTATTAATCACGGCATACAATACTCGAGATATCCCGCGGTACTAGAAGGGTATTGCGATGCGAATTGGATATCTGATAGTAAAGACTCCAAATCCACGAGTGGTTATATATTTACCATCGGTGGAGGAGCGGTTTCTTGGAAGTCCTCCAAACAAACGTGCATAGCTCGATCCACAATGGAGTCGGAGTTCATCGCACTAGATAAAGCCGGCGAAGAAGCAGAATGGCTTCGGAATTTTTTGGAGGATATTCCGTGTTGGAATAAACCTGTGCCACCAATTATGATTCACTGCGATAGCATGGCGACTATCGGCAGGGCACATAACTGTATGTATAACGGTAAGTCTCGGCACATTCGTCGGAGGCATAACACCGTAAGACAGCTTATTTCTAGCGGAATAATTTCCACCGACTATGTAAAGTCAAAGGAAAATATTGCGGATCCGCTCACAAAAGGCATAGCTAGAGATCAGTTAGAAAACGCAGTAAGGGGAATGGGACTAAAAATCCACACAGTAAAGAACAAAAGCAGTGGTAACTCAACCTCGATGAGTGGAGATCCCACGAACTTGGTTCAATGAGACAACTAAGCTGTGATTAGTTCAGTAGTATACTTGGAAACTAATAAAGTCCATTCTCGACAGCTGCCCAAGTAATTTCCCGATGACGTGTGGTTAGGGTAAGCACGTATGCTTTTAATGATGACTATACCAAATTGGTGGAGTATTTCGGGCTACTCCAGGATTAAGTCCTAATAGTCGATCACCTATATAAGTGTGAAGTGGGGCCGCTTCAATGGAAAACACTTATGAATCGGAGATATGGTCCACGGCCGAAACGGACACAACGTGAGAATCGAAAAGAGATCAGACTCATCATTGTGTGTGTACTGTTGTCTTGGTTTACACAAAAAGCCGCCAGTTCAAGACATCACGTTCACTGAGCAGCGAGTAAATCCGATAGTATTTCACTAGGGAAGGTTCAAAGCCACAAGCTACCTATCCCGATGCAGTGATGGGTCGTCGGGACTTTCTTGCCAGAGTCAATGTGCATTAATGTCATTCATGTGGGGGATTGTTGGAATTTTTGAATGAATTAATAAAGAGGTACAATTGAAAAGGGTACAATCTAAAAGGCATGTCTCTCCATGTTAAGAGACACATCTAGAAAATGCAACTTTTGGACTTATACCCTTTGATAATGTTCCTACATCTATATATAGGTTCCCCACAACATAGGAAATTCACATCACACACAAGCATTCTAGAGTTAGTGCATAGTGGTCCAAGTTAATAATAAGCAAGAAAGGCTCGAGTCTTTAGTAGATTCGCCCGATAATTTCGATACGGTGTGCGACGTTTCGAAATTCCTGAAGTCGTTGTATCTTCGGGACGTATTGCGATAACCCGAGGCACTGAAATACGGGGCAATAACGTCTTACGGAAAGCGTACGACGTACGTGCCTCGACTTCGACGTAGTAAGCCGAAACTCTGTCCGAGTTTTACGAGCGCCACCGACCGGACGCCAACACCGGAACCAACAAAACATATATATGTAATGACTATTTCTGCCCTGTTTAAGACAGGGGAAGAGAGGCCTCTTATCGTCGGGCATTATGGCGTCTTACATCGTCTTCCTATGTTGGACCGCCCTGAGAAGGTATTTAAAGATCCCCAAGACTTAATTTTTTTATTCTCTGTTTTCTCCTAACGAAATTTCGCCGATCGCAGCGAGCCCTTGAGTCAAAATTGCCGCCATCGAAGGCAAGAAACTGCTGCAAAAGCTGAAGCAGAGCATAACAACTGGGCCACCGTAGTTGTAAGAAATAATTCATAATTAGCCCAAGTAATGCTTCGATTCTTTGATTTTGTTTTAAGTCGATTTTCACAGGGATTCCTCGTGGCTCTCTTCGCCATCGTCGTAGCGACTTTTTCCACTGGGATCGACTCTCAGACGTTTCAGGTGCGTTAAAAGGCAAAAGAAACAGGGGAAGTTTCGTTACAAGCAAAAGACTTTAGTTTGCTGTCTCTTTTTCTAGTTACGAAAAGACGAGTTGTCTGAAGACGACGACGTTCCTTACGGTTATGGATTCTTCCACTTGGTGTTTTCCTTGGGAGCCATGTACTTTGCCATGCTATTCATCAGTTGGAACCTAAGTAGCAGCCTTACGCAAAAGTAACATAATACATGCTCTTACACTGCAAATCTATGGTGTGTAGCAAGTTAGTTAAACCTTAATTACTGCAAAAAATGGCGGCGCAGATGGATCATAGATGTGGGATGGGCCAGCACTTGGATAAAGATCGTCAACGAATGGCTTGCAGCTACTATATACTGTGAGTTGCTGCTTGCTTTGAAGATAATACACATGTTAGATCAATTTTAATTTCTTTTTATTGTTTCTTTTTCGGCTCATTAATGGGCAGTGTGGAAGCTGATTTTCCCGGTCTTGAAGCAACGGCCCAAAGTGATGGATCATGATGAATCCGTACAAGAAGAACATGTGGAGAAATATACTGAACCCTGATTGATAGAATTTTATTTTATATTATTATATATATCGTATATAAATATACACGAGATCTTCTTGAAAAAGGTATAATATAAGGAGTTGATATAGCCTTGATTGATTGGTTATCCATACTCCATAGCATTAAAAAACAAGGTGGTGTTGATTGATTGTTCGATTGTCACGCTAACTAAGAATGATGATGGGTCCAATCCAACGTGATATTCTGTTCATCACTTTCGTCCATCTCTCTTTTTTTTTTTTTTTTCAATTTCCATTCAAGCCCCGGCCATGATCTGAATTTAGAATTCGAGCACTGTCAGCAGAAAATTAGTTTTAAGGACCAGATTCAGCAGTTAGTGTTTTGCAGTATCATTTCATTGTTTCTGCAGTAACAATGAAGAGGTACTGCAGAACAATGAAGTGGCACATCATAACAGTGCAGTGGTCCTGCAAAACACTAAAGTGATACTAAAGAAATCGGGTCCTTAAAACTAAATTTATACTGACATAACCTGAATGAGATTTAAAAAAAAAAACCTAAAGGGGTCTGAAACGTAATATACCCTTTTTTCACAACTGTAAATTTTATTATATTTCATTATAATAATATAATTGTAATTACAATACGTTACTCACTCTATGATCTTCATTTGCTGCCGCCCCACCCAATCCATGGGCCACAACATAATGCTTTCGACTAATCAAAGTATTTGTGTCTTAAAAATCACTCAATCTTCGTGCCACGTGGAATGTTTGTTACGTCAAAAAGGACTTAGAAATTTTTCGCAAACTTCCAATCCTCAATCGCCCGCAACACGGCTCTTCCTTGGCTTACTCCGCGCGCGCGCTTCGTAACCAAGGCAAGACACGCCCTCTCGACACTCGTCTCACCCAAAACGGAAACGTAAAGACAAGTGTTTGGCCGAAGGACAGGCCGCCCAAAAGCAGCCTTCTTTATTACGCACAAAGAATTACAATAGGATTTGAACGGATCGGACACGCCCCGAACTCGCTCGACTCGATCGCACACAAGCCTACCAAATCCTATCGTCCCTTCGACACGGGATCTTACTCGCTAAAACCCCTCGTCAAAACTGCCCCCTAACGCAATCTCGACGCCCTTAGAACACTCGACAATCTCGCTCAAATCGCCAAGTGAAATCAGCCTCGAAAACGCCGTCGCTCGATCGTCCTCTATGGCTTGGGCGAATGGCTATTTATAGGCCTTGAGTTTCCTTTTGAGACTTGGTAAAAGATCTTCCCTAGAATATCTCATATCTTGTTTCCATATCTTCCTAAATATAGTAAATAAGGAAAACAAGATCTCCTAGAAGATCTCAAATCTTCTTGGCCCAAATCTCCTTCTAGAAGCTCCATCACGCCGCGCCCGTCTCGCCCTCGCTGCCCCGCGCATCGCTGCCCCGCGCGCGCAAGTGCCGCGCGCGCACAGTGCCGCGCGCGCCCAGTGCCGCGCGCGCACACGCCTCGGCCGCGCACGCCCAATGCCGCGCGCGCCCAAGTGCCGCGCCAGATGTGCCGCCCGCCTGGTCCGCCCCGCCGGCAGCCCGCCCGCGCGCCGCCGCCGCCGTGGCCCGTCGTGGTCCGACCCGACCCGACCCGATCCGAGCTCCGTCTTCCGACCCGCTCCGTCGTGATCCGGCCCGACCCGCTTGGGCTGACCCATCCTGACCCGCGGTCCGACCCGTGGGTCGACCCGCCGCTCCAAGGGTTGGCCCCGCCGTCGCCGGCGTGGCCCGTGTCGTCCCGAACGTTCGCCAACCTTCGGAAATCGTCTAAGTGTCGCAAGGACTCCGTGCCTTAGCCTCGCACGCCCTCGTTTGGTAAACCTGTCGAAGGCCCAGGTTAGTGGAACTTACGTTCGTGACAGTTTGAAACGCCCAACATATTTAAATTTTCCAAATCTAAGGAAAAAACAAGTATATCAATGAACTTAAACAATTTATCTACAAGTGGTAATAACCTATTGGGTATACGAGGATACCAATGAAAATGGCCATATTGACCTGTTCTAACTAAACTTCGTCAATCAATTATCTCACTTTTGTGGGTGCTTTTATTCAAATGTGCTAAGATTAACTTACTCGCATGGTAAATTTAATTGGATGGATGGAATTAATAAATCAGACAATGGTATATAAATATTAGGCTTTTTTTTTCATCTTAACCTCCCCACCCACCCATACCAAACGATAAAGATGGAAATTCAAATGGGTTTTGACTTTAGATAAAGAAGAAAATTTAAGAAAACTTAATGGTCCACCATATGAGACCATTATCAAAAGGGAAAACAAAATCACATTTCATATTTCGATGTATAAAGATGATTTATATGGTGGGCACGCAATAATGTTGGAATTTTTGAATACTTTCAGGGAGAAAAATGCAATGCACGTAATATTTTATCTTCAAATTACTATTGCAAATGGAAACATTTTTTTGAAATATAATACTCCCCGTGACGAGTGGGGATATATTACAAAAAGCGGGTCCAAATTCAAAAAATGCAACACATATAAAAAAAAAAAAAAAAAAAAAAAAAAAAAAAAAAAGGAGCAAGAGAATTCACATCCGACCATGAAAAAAAAAAGGATTGTTTTCTTTATTACAATAATAAACGATATCAATGTCATCACTCTTTCTTTAATTAATAACACAGCAAAAGAACAAGTGCAATAAAAAGAGTCGTCCCCCTATCTCTAAGCAAACATTTCTCTCCTCTTTCCCTTCACTCAATGAAGAAATAGACAAAAAACCCATCTCAAAGAAATGGAGATTTTGAACCCATCAGAGGCTTTTTGGGACGAAGACTTCCTCAACTTCACCCTCGAAGGTGAGCCCACCATGGGCGGCGAAGAGAACGAATCAAAAGATTATTCTTCTTCGTTAGAGTCCAAAACGACGACGTCTAGCCACGAGATGAACAGCTGTTCATTCTCTGTAAGTCCCATCTCTTTCTTTATCTCCGGCGAGCTTGTCCGAGCCGCCGGCGTACTTGTCGGCCGTCACCGTAATATTCCCAAATAAAGTGGGGGCATATTCGGAATCTTTTATCGACGCGGTTTTTATTACTACTTTGGACTTGTGTGTGAGCTGTAATAATAATACTACTAAACTTGGTGGGGACGTATTGAATTATTTAATTTTGAAATTAACTTTGGGGGTAACGAAAATATGCAATCTTTATTACATTGGCTTGACTTGAATCACAGCTTCCCATCTTTTTCCGCAGAAGCTTGTCGAAGATGAAGAAGAGCTCGAATGGCTATCGAACAAAGATGCTTTCCCAGCCGTGGAGACAGTCTTCGGCATCTTGTCCGATAATCCCCAGCTCGTACTCAACCACCGCCGCCTCCGAAGCGCTACCTCCGTGCTCGAGCCCAGCTCGAGCCGCCGCCGCCGCACCAACGACGCCGGCGTGAGCCCAAGCTCAGTCGCCAGCTTCTTCGTTGGCCTCAAAGTCCCAACTAACTTCCCAGTTCGTCAACGAACCAGAGACCCATGAGGGGCAGAAAAATCTCCGCCGACGAACTGCCAGCTCAGCGATCGTCGCCGTCGTTCTTGGCTCCTAGGCGGCGTGCGTCGAGCAGTACGGGAAGGAGGTGCCTCCATTGCCAGTCGGAGAAGACACCGCAGTGGCGGGCGGGGCCCATGGGTCCGAAGACGCTGTGCAATGCTTGTGGGGTGAGGTACAAGTCGGGTCGTTTGCTGCCCGAGTACCGACCCGCGGGCAGCCCTACGTTCTGTGGCGCTCTGCATTCTAATTCGCATAGGAGAGTGGTTGAGATGAGGAAGCAGAAGGAAGTGGTTGCCGGCGACGGCGACGGCGGCGGCGGCGGAGAGTGATCTGTGGTGAACTAGGGTTGTGTTTGTGGGGCATGGATATGTTAGTTGGGATAGTTCATGGAGAATTAGTAGTTTAGTTTCTAGTTTCTGTAGTTTATGCAAGAATTAGTCATTTTTTTCCCTCTCTCTCTTCGGATTTATATTATATTAGGGTTTGCTGTAATGCATTAGAAATTTGATAGTGAGGCGAATGGATTTTTTTTTTTCTTTTTCAGTTCATCGAAGTTTTGTCCGAACTCTGAAGATGTTCTGTGTTCTTTATCTCTCACAGATTCTTCTTTTTCTTGTCAGAAAAGTACTGTTTGCTGTTCTTAACTGGATTGGATGTGCTTTTTCAACGTTCAATCATCATTCACAAGGCAAGGACTAATAAATTGAGGCTTTGCTTTGCTCGTATGCAAATCACACTATTTTATTCAAATAAGTATATATGTGTTGTATAGTACCAAAGTGAGGCAAGGGATAAAGTGCGAGTTTCTTACATAGCTTTTACCAACTAATTTGTCATGATTCTGTCTCTGTTATTGCTCAACTGCCAATGCAGCATATTTGACGCTTGAAAACATAGACAACAATAATATGTATGCATCATCATCCATGACAAAAGCCATTTTCTTCTTCATCCAATACAACTCTCAATTCTTAACACTCACACTCGATAAAAATCTCTTACTTGCTATGAAGGGTGAAACAGAAAAAAGAACAGACACCATGCATGGATAGAGGAATTCCTGTAAGAAGCAGAGTCGAACCCAGAAAAGAACGATATCAGATAAAATGAAAAATCTTCCATAACACTAAACATAAAATTGGACAACGCTTCTGCACCTACTTCAAGATTATCCGTCGGCTTTGTACGTTCTTTCTACCGAAGAAGTAAGCCGAGGTTGCACAATGCGGACAGACACACAAATAGACAGAGGATATCAATTGACACAGTGCAAAAAATGTACACTTGCCAATATGAACAAAGGGGATTGAACTTAGGGTGTAAGATAGACAGACCTAACTTAGAAAAACACATAAAAAAAGAAGACAATCTTCAGCACTGGCGTCCCCTTCGGCAACCAAGAGCACCTGCCCCCGAAGTAATAGAGCCAACCATTGATGACGATTTTGCCCCTAAGCTCGACGCTCGGGCATAGCTAGCAGAAGCTCCAGCGCCAGATGGAGTGAAGTATGCTCCGTTTAGCATTAAGTCTCCCTCCGATCTCCAATTCCACCCTTTCCATTGACTCTCAGCCGTTTCGACCCTCTTCGTAACCTGAATAACAAGAAATAATTCATCCATCAACGGTATTTAAAAAGCTCGGATTTTGATCAAAATCGACCGACGTACCTCTTTCGCAAAGGCATTGTTGGGAGCAAGATATCTATTTCCCTGGCTGTTTATGGTGGGCTCAGCACTGCCACCTATTGCATACATCTCCCAGTGAGTGTAGTCGTTGTTGACCACATGGAAGTAGCCGTGTCTGCACCTGAGATATTTCGTACCGAAAAAACGTCCTTACATCACAACACACGTCCCAGGTTGTTCAAGCAAAGGTAAGAACAAAATCGTTTTTTTCTTTTCTTTTTTTTTTGTAGTACCTCGGCATGCGCTGAATAAGGCCAGCTCCAAAATGATTGTACGCTATAGTCACCTGCATTTGCTTGTCCTTCATATAAGAATCGCTGTGCCCAAGCAGCATAACCTGCGCATTCGAAAAACAAGAAATAAGGTTAAAAAGATCGACGCGTAACTAGCGACTTTTGGCAAAGCCGTTCACCTCATTGTGGTGTGCAAAGTGATTGTTCGAAATCGTAATGGCCGTCGATCCCATGACAGCGTCGACGAGCCCATCAGCGCAATGAGAGAGCGAATTGTGATCGACCCAAATCTGACTCGAACCGAATATAGAAATCGCATCGCCGTCGGCCATAGTCCTCCAACCGAAGTGCGACTCGGAGCTCCTCACAAGGGCATTCCCAGTCGGCTTGCAGTCGTGTATGTGAAGGCCGTGGATGATCACGTTGGTCACGTACTGAATGGTGATGCACCCGCCGTTGGCTATGTGCACGTTGGCCCCACGACCATCTATGGTCTTAAAACTGTTGACTATCAGCTCTTGCTTCAGAGTTATTACCATGTCGCGTTTGAACACGATCCAGAGAGGCTTGTCTTGGACGGCGGCGTGTCTTAAAGTGCCGGGCTTTGGGTTGACGGGGTCGTCGTTGCTGGGATCGGTTACGACGTAGAAACGACCGTCTCGCCCCCCAATGGCATTTCGGCCAAAGCCTATACCACACTGGGCGAGCTTTTTGCGGTTTTTGTGCCAATCAGAATCGCAACGCCAGCAGTCGTCGATGGGATTTCCCGTCCCACACGAGAAAAATCCGAGTTTTCGCCTCTCTGTGCTGTTTTTCGTGGCCCTGTAATAAAAACGTTTGAGTTATGGTAAGTAAGCGTGGATTGGTAAAAGGCTAGTAATGAATAGCCATGTGGTTTATGAAGTTCATGGCTTCAACTAACTATTTTGGGACTTCAATACTTTGGAAGGACAACAAAAGGTAATAATTGAATAGACCAACGCCATAGTTGGGCGATAAGGCACCACCTTATTTAGGACATGATGGAGAAGTTGAGACATGCACTTATTGGATTAAAGGCTACTTACATTTCGACCATTCTTGCAACCTCTTCTGGGTTGTCCACTGCATGTTCGTTAAGGCCCACCTCATCAATAATACCTTCCAACCTGAACAGGCGAACAAAATGTAAATAAGATTAGTACAACGAACTCATTGTGAAAATAGTGACACACGGAAATTGCTATAACTATAGAAAAAATATACGGGCGCGGTCATCCATAAATTTTGACTGAGAATTTAAGGATTCAGGCAAACCTAGGCAACCTCAGCCCCGTCTTGCAGGAAACACGAACGAGGTAAGAAAACCAACAGAAACAATAAATGGAGAAGCAAAGTAGTAATTTCACGTGGGATGTCAGTAAGCTTGCACCGACAATTCTGAACATTTTACTTGTTAATTAATGAAAAGCGAAAACAGTTATCATTATATAGATTATTGAGGAAAAAGAAAGTGAGCTGAGCTAAGCTGAGAATACACACACTACAGTGTGTGGCGCGTGCACTGCTCAATACAGTCAGTTCATCAGTGAAAGCTTTTTCTCAAGAGGAAGACGTTGAGAAAACAAAAAAAAAATTAACTTAAGAACTGGTTTTGGTGTCATTTACCACTAAACCCCTACGTGGTTTAGGCGGATAGAGAAATACTTCCAGGGCTAAGTTAGGTATTACAAACAAAAGCAGAAGGAGAATGCGGAGGAATCCGATGAGACTGAGATGGACGGTCAAGATCTCGTGACAGAATGAGGGAGATCAACGGCTCGGATTCTGAAGTTTCGGAAAAGGTATATCTACGGTGTATATTTGATGGCTGGGAAAGAGGGAAAACCTAACGGCGCAGATCGCAAGATAAAATATGCAAATGACGAAAAAGTCCAAAGTATTACTCACTCTGTCGCCGGCGTCGTCGAGTTCGGAGAGCTCTGCGACAGCTCCTCCTCCACAGTACTGAACATTATTACAACGTTCATCAACAGTTGGTAATAAACAAGTTTCCGACAAGGAAAAATCAAGCATCGAGCTCATAACAGAGCTAATCCACGAGGATGGAAAAATGTATGTTTAGGACAGCGAAAAAATGCTGTTGATGAACAGCTGAGAACTAACCACTATCTAAAAAATGCAGGTAAAAGGCAAGGATTGACAGGAAGCAAAATGCAGGTGTTAGTAAGAAAACGCCATGAAAATGGATTGTCGAAGCGAAGGTCTTCAAATGTAAGAAAAACGGAGCATTATATCACAAATACACATAAAAACAAGAGAAGAGGAGAGAAACCTCAGTTCAGTAGTTTCATGGCTGTGAAATCTCGCCACAGCTCCAACGCAGATGAGCGCCAGCAAAACAAACGATAGCAAGTAACGAGCCCATTTCTTCGAAGACACCGCCATTACGACACCGTTTCACCGAACTCAGCTCAAAGGATGTAAAAAAAGCGAAACGGTGTTGAGAGGAAAACGAAAAGGTAAGAAGAGCAGCTGAAAGAGCGCTTGGCTCGACGTAACGGCCAATGCATCGTTTTATAGTCGCAGAGCCGTTAAGCACTAGACGTCAAGACTTAACGAACGTTAAGTAACTGCCAAATGTGCCAGGTAATAATTACTATTTAACAGTATTAACTTTTCATTTTTTTTAAAAAATTTAATTGATTTAATTAGGGGGAGAGAATAACTAACTCCTCTGCTCCACCCCTGTCTGCCGCTAGTCACGTGGCAGCGTCGGTCGCTCACGTGGCATGCATCCTTTTCTTTTTACTTTTTTTTTTCGAATTTTCTTTTTGTTCTACTTGCGTATTTTTTTTCCATTTCTCACGAAATTGGAAGATTATGTTATATAGTCCTCTGTAAGAAGAAAAAAAAAAGATCATATGGGAATCTCAAGTACCAAAATCCTATTTTCTGACTTGAGAAGTGTTGGTTGAAATAATCTACGATATAGAGATTATTATTATTATCATTTAGATATGTAAGCATATAAGAACAATATTTGAAAACTCCGTTAGCGGTGGGGACCACGCGTAATTCCGTGAATGCCGTACGAAAACATTCTCAAATAGCATGGGCTAAAAAGGCAAACAACATAATTCCCGGGGGAGATTTGCTCATTACACGGAATTAGAATATCAAGGGCAGTTTAGCAATTTAATTCCCCCATTTTCGTCAATGATCAATGTTTGGACGGAATATAAATTATATATGTCTAGTTTTATTTTATGCTTTTATGTTACGCCGGGAGTCTCGCCGCATATTATTGAAACATCAGCGTAAGAAAAATAAATATTTGATCGGGTCCATTGCTGGACTTAATTACGTGAAGAATTATTTTGCTTGCTACAAACAATTGATTACACACAGAACATAATGATAGGTAAGTGCTTTTGACAACTGTAAATAAGGTAAGGGCTGTTTTGGGGATTGACTACAGTTACTTGGTAGTTGTCGAGTGGTTAGAAATATAATCTTTGAGGAACTTAATGATGACAGTTCTTTTCTTACTAATGAGGTATTGAGGTTCATGGAATTGACTTGTTTACCCTTTTAAGTTTACCTATGAGAAAATTAGACAGTTCCCACAAATTGAATAAATATATATATATATAATTATATATATATATTAATATAATATATATATATATATATATATATATCTTGACCTTGAAGCAAGGAGGAGGCATGTGTGTGTATCATGTGCGAGTGTTACAAAAAAGTCTATAAGAAGCTTATGAGGGGTTATATTATAAGGTTCGTGGGTTGCTTTTTTTGCTTTATTTCAATTTTCACTCGATTGATATCTTTTAAACATAATGAACCTAAGTGAAAAATACGTTACGCAGTCCCATGTCAAATGTCGGGTCATAGTAGTCATACCATTTTCAGGTGGAAGTAATAGATTCAAATTCACTTGGTTTGGCTTGTTTATTGAATGATTTCACCCTAAAAGCTTATTTTTTAAGGGAGTATCTAATATTTTAAATTTATCCATTATCATGTTGAATGGTCACGCCCACCTAAGGGTGTCCACAAGGAGTATTATACCATTGTGTCATAGAGCTGATGTGTCAGTTTATATGACACATCAACCATTGTGGTGGTGTTATATCCATGAACTGTATCATGGTTATGATACTGGTCCATGGAACTTTTTCTATTTTTTTTATGCTTTATGTATGTGGGACCAAGTGCAATTAATAGTGAAAATTATGTTAAAAACAAACGTTAATAATGTTGTTCGATTAATAATTCTTTTTTAGTTTTGTTTTATTAAATATATCTGAAATTTACCTTATTCTATCACAGAATGTTTAATAAATTAAAATTAGATTATTTGTTTTCCTTGCCTATTTTTTTATTTAATATTAATTAAGCATATGAGCTGGTAAGAAATATAAATTGAACTAAATATGTATAATAGTTCTATTAATTAAGCACATGAGCGGGTAAGAAATATAATTTAATTAAATATTTATAATAGTTCAATTAATATATATAGAAATTAAATAATGTAAAAATATTATAGAATGAAATATAGATTTGTGGGTCCGTGTTATGGTAGTGTCATGATTGTGGAAAAAAATGAATGTAGAAGTGTCATAGAATAAAATATTTAAAAGTATAAAGTATGCTGAGGTGGCAGTGTTATGATGTGCTATGAATGTGGACACCCTAAGAGAGTATACGATTGAAGGAGTAGTATATTACATATAACGTCCTTAACTATCGTATGGATCTGTCACAGGGACAGAGGGTTAAAGAATGTGGTTGTATAGCCGAAACAGATTTAATTTAGTTGGAATGCTAAAGAAAAATCAGTTTTTCATATTTAATTCTAGAAGTCATCAGATATATCCAGAAAAACTACTCACGATTTTTATTTCTTTACATTATTTAAAATTCTATAATGGAAAACAAAATAACATTTTAAAACAAATAACCATTCAATATCCTCTACAAATGTATTATCTATACGCCGTCAAGTTTATCTGTCAACTTATTTACAATTTAATCATTCTATTTGTAATTTAATTAATTGAATATTTTTCAATATCCTCTACAAATGTATTATCTATACGCCGTCAAGTTTGTCTGTCAACTTATTTACAATTTAATCATTCTATTCGTAATTTAATTAATTGAATATTTTTCATATAACTACTAATTTTCTATTTATTGTACTTATACTCTTATACATTATTTTTCTACTTTTATATTTAAAATTTTGTTTCATCTTAAACACTAAAAATTAGTAATCTCACAATATAAATAAAATTATACACACGCATTAATTGTGCGAAAGTACTAGTATATTATAAAGAGGCTAGGGTGGTTAAATTTTGACAACTAAAAACTCCCTCAATTTATAATTTAATTAAAATTAACAATTCTTTTTATCTAATAATTTTGTAGTTGAATACCCGAACACATTAACTTTCATTTTATATATTTAAAAACTATATTTCATCTATTAAATATTCAATATTATCATTTTCAAAATTAAATAAATATATAATATATTTTTAAGCACACGCGTGGAGTGTGCGGACACTACTAGTTTAAATAAATAAAGCGGCTATTAAATTAATAGTTCTGTTTAACGTGAAAAGGACGGAACAGTAATTAGTCTTACAGTTACGACTTCTAATGTGCCTTAATTAGAGTTTGTTACAATGTTTATATTCGAAGTTATGCAATAGTGTTATTATATAACAAAATGCAGAAGTGCATAATAAATTTGGTAGTATGTCAGTTTGTATTTGCTAGCAGGTCAAATAAATAAATGTTTCTGACTAGTCGACGAAAATAGAGATTGGAGCCGTTATAACTAAATGACAATGAACAAACGTTATTTATTATTGCACATGTGCATTGGTGAATATTTTCGTTGTTGGGCCCTAGTGAAAACGATATTGTAAACGTATGGATAAGGTAATATACACATAGCAAAAAGGCAATTAAAATGTTATTTAAATATTCTGTTTTTGTCTTTAATCCAGCTCTATCTATTATCAATATGGCGATGTCTGAATTTTTTAATATTCGTAGAAATTAAATAAGCTCAATTATGGGCCTTAATTTATGGTCATTATAGACCCTATTGATTCCATCACATGGTTCGGTTGTTATTTTGATGGGTTTTATTACAAAGCTGATAATGGTCTTATTGAACTTATATTTTATATATATTCGTCAACTCCACCTTCATTGAATTTGCAGGTGAAAACATGATTCCTAATTTCCACCAATTAAACCACTTTTCGTGACATAGTGTTTGGTTTAACAGATTGATAGGCTGTAAAAGCATAACCACTAATAAATGTCATTTCGTCTAAAAAGCCTACTGATTTACTTTTACTCTTATTTCCTTATAACATTCGCAAGCTATGTTAATAATTACTATTATTATTTGCGAAAAAGGATAAACTATAAGGTGAGGTTACCGAATAAAATTTCTTACGTGCGGGATATAGGATGCATTGAACTAGCTGAAAAACAGAATTCCATATTTTGACATTTTTATAATACCGTACGTATCTCTATCAATGCCTCTATGGTAATATCTTTTGTTGTTTTTTTTAATTTTTAGTTTAGTTTTTTCATTTCTGGTATATGGGCTTGCGCCACAATATATTTATATAATCTGCATATCTTAATAAAATAGGGCCTATCTCGTTATTTTGCTTCATATGTTCCCATTACCAAACTACGGCCCAATGAAGAAAAGGCCTAATGATTTTCATTATTTCTATCAAGTCAGGATTATATATAGTCAACTTAATTAACACAAAGTTCTTGGTCGAACTATGTACAAAATTGCATGCTGTTAAATAATCAAGATGGATCATTACTGATGGGAGAGTCATGAGTGAGTTGGATAGTTTCCCATTTTAATTTTATTTCTGTCAAGACTTCTTATTACCTCATCGTATCACTATCAACTATATCAACACAACCTTCACTTGAAGTAAATAGAGATTATATTGAAACCCATCATCGAAAAGTCAAAGTCGAAAACTATCTACAACATTTTCAAGATTCAAAGTTCAAAAAGTTGCAAATAAAATCTCGAGCGTCAAGCTAATTAAAACAAGTCATGAAAAAGAAGCTAATGAGAGGTGGCGGTAAACATGTGATGAACATTAATGAAAAGGTGGTGAAAACTAAAAAAAAGAAAAGGTAGATAAAGATTATATTTCTTGTCTTAGTGTGAGGTGGAAATTAATTATCCACAGGCTCCTCTTCTCCACATGCATCACGCAAAAGCCTATATATAAAGTCAAAAGCCATTTGTTTACGAACTCTTCTCTTATCTCATCGTCTTATTATCTTCCATCATCTCTGTCGTCTCTATACATTTCGTTTTTGTAAGCATACGGTAATAATTTATACCTTTTTGTCATCATGTTAGAGGTCAACCCAATCATTTAGAGTACTTGGATCTCAGTGTTTCCTTGTTATTCATCACTGTTTTTTTCATTACCTTGCATTGTTTTTGCATTGGTCCCATGTTGAACAGATGGTCAAGGGTTGTCTTTACGTGGCTTGATTAGGGTTTTTGCCAGAAATCACACAGTACAAAAAGTATGGACGACGACAGAGAAGAAGAAAACTACACCACGGTAGTAAGAATTACATATCCATGCGCATCGCATAATCTTTCTTCATCAGCAGTAATTTCTTATTTATTACAGCAAAAGTTCCCCTCGGGCGTTGACTATTCGCTGGAAGTCAACAATCACCATCGTCATCATCATCATCATCAGCAAGAGCTAATGATGATGGATGCTCACGCTACGATAGGATCGACGAGCAGCAATAATCAAACGGTCGTCGATTACATGCTGAACAACCCTTCGCCGTCTCCGCTCGGTTCGAATTCTTTCGACAAGCTGAGCTTCGCAGACGTCATGCAGTTTGCAGATTTCGGACCAAAGTTGGCCTTAAACCAATCAAAATCGTCGAGGGACGACGCTGCGATCGATCCCATTTACTTCCTCAAATTCCCAGTTTTGAACGATGCCCAGAAACTGCAAGAACACGACGGCGGCAATCATCAAGATCACCTGCAGTTTCAGTTTCAAGAACGAGCAGGCGACAAAGCTGAGGATAGTACGTCGGCGGCGGTGCAGCTAAGGTTCTTAAGCGAAAACGTCGAGAAAAACCCTTCGACGACTGAAGCTACTAAGAGCAAGAGAAAGAGGCCGAGAAGCGTAAAGACGAGCGAAGAAGTAGAGAGCCAAAGAATGACTCATATTGCGGTGGAGAGGAATAGAAGGAAGCAGATGAACGAGCATCTCCGCGTCTTAAGGTCTCTCATGCCAAGCTCGTATGTCCAAAGGGTATCTGTATATATCATTTTATTACATCAAGAATCTCATTACAAAGAGATATTATATCAATAACGACATTCATTAGGGCGATCAAGCTTCTATAATCGGTGGAGCAATCGAGTTTGTCAGAGAATTAGAGCAGCTCCTTCAGTGCCTCGAATCCCAGAAAAGGAGGCGACTCTACGGGGACGGGCCAAGGCCCGCGGGCGACCCGTCGATGCCCGGGCCGCAGCAGGCTAATACTAACCAAGCGTTAATGTTTCCTCAGATGGGTAATAGCACAGTTTCAACTGATCAACCTGGGAATAATCTTGTGGAGTTGGAACATCAAATGGGCCTCAGAGAAGACGTAGCAGAAAGCAAGTCGTGCTTGGCTGATGTTGAAGTGAAGCTTTTAGGGTTCGATGCGCTGATAAAGATCCTATCGAGGAGAAGGCCTGGGCAGCTGATTAAGACCGTGGCTGCGCTTGAAGATTTGCAGCTTAACATTCTTCATACGAATATAACTACGATTGAACAAACCGTTCTGTATTCTTTCAACGTTAAGGTATGTATTTATGGTGTTTAGGGGTTTATTGTCAGTGTTCTTAATATGTCTTGAATGGTTAGCTAGTGCTTAACATGGGATACTTCTTCTTCGTGGCATTCGCAGATGTGTGGAGAAGCAAGATTTACAGCAGAAGATATAGCGAGCTCGGTTCAGCAGTTGTTCAGCTTTATCCATGCAGATAGTGGCATATAAATATATATTCTAGTAAATTGTATGTGTGTCTTAGTGTTCGTAAGTGCTTTGTTATAGCTACGTCAAACATCTCTTTTAATTTTACATGTAATATTAGTTGCTCAATTATTGTATTCGTCCCACATTACAATGATCTACTTCCATGATTTTATATACTTAAAACTCTCTCTCTCTCTCTCTCTCTCTCTCTCTCTCTCTCTCTCTCTCTCTCTCTCTCTCTCTCTCTCTCTATACATATAAATGAATCATGCGTTCTGTGGTTTTGGAGGCTGGAACTGGAGCCACAGAAAGACATTGTGTGGTATAGAGTGGACTCATATGGAGTTGACTTCAGAAAAGAACATTGCACTTGCATCATCTTGACATGTCGTTGACCTGTCAGAACTCAGATCTATATAATTTGATAGTACTACCAAATAATAATAATTGTATACTTGTTCCTTGATACAATCGATTAGACTTCCTATTATTGTTTTCTTTTACCAAACATTTGTTTGGTCTCAAGCTTTTGAAACGGCCATTGAAGGAATCAGCTTATTAGCTTGCGAGCTGCTTTTTCATGGTTTTCATGATATCGCTCTTTGGAGGAACAGCGTTAACAATGGATAAACATCTGAACTGAAACAACAAAAACTTCATTAAGGTCACATATTAGGAGATAAACTCGAAAACAAAAAAAAAAAACACACAAGGCAACTGAAAATCCAACAAGCGAGTTTCACAGAGAAAGAGAACGAAAAATGGAAAAACAAGCCTAAACTTAGTATTTCGTCTGAGCGATAATTTCTAGCTGGGCACCGAGCTTTTCTTCAGCAAGCTTCTCCGCCTTAACTCTCAGTTTAGTCAATTGCTTCTTCCTCTCATAAGCTGCTTTCGATCTCTCCTTTCTCTTCTCCTCCAATTCCTATGAAGAAACCCAACAAAAATATGATTAAAGCCAATACGGTTAAATCAGTCCAGGACAGCGAGAAAGAACTCAAACGAAGTACTTACCCTAATAGTATCGGCATAGTTCCAACCAACCTCTGATGAGAGGTTGCCCAACAAGCAGTACTTGTGGCCCGATTGGAGCCTCAAGACCCTATCATGTAAGTTAGAATGGGTTATAGTGATTCGAAAAAAAGAAGCATCGATGTATTGAAATGGGTCAATCACATTTCCAGAAAACTTACTTCAGTGCATCGGGAATCACCATCCTCTTAACCTTATCGTAAGGTGGCGGGATGCCTTCAAACACCTTCAAGCGCGCCAGAGCAGCTTCTCCGCGCTTGGTTTTGTGGGGAATCATTCTACAATCGATGAACAGCCAGAGCCAATTGATATCGAGCGTATAAATTCAACAAATTACTATAGTCCAAGGTACATTGCTCCTAAATGCTTAGCTCGTAGTTTCTTGAAGAGTTTTGGCTAGTTGCTAAAAATAAGAATACAGAACAGACTTGGACCAGAATACATAGCTCTAAGGATATACACTGACACACAAATATAGAACAAAACGAGTCCAGCAGAAAATTGCATCCAAAATATTGATAATCCATTCTAAAGAACAACCAAAAAACGCCTTTTTTTCTTGTTGAAAGAAGCTTGGAACGAGAAGCAAATAGTAACAAAGTCAATTCAACAAACTCACAATAGATCACTTCCGTGATTAACCATAACAATTCGCACACAGAAGAAAAAGTCTCCTTCCAGCTACACAGTCAATAAAAAGAAAGAAGTAGAAGAATCGAACATATACCCGCGAATCGTCCTCCATAGGATCTTCGACGGAGCCCGAAAGTGGATCGGACCGTGCGACGGCTTGGTGTTCATCCTCTTCCTCAGGAACCTAAGGTACTTCATCTTCTGTCGTACCAAACCACCCGACAAACAGATCTCCTCGCATCGCACGACGGTAACTCTCTGTCCGTTCAGTAACTCCTTCGCAATGATCGACGCCAATCGGCCCAACATGTGGTGCCTAGCGTCGACCACCACCCTCTTCACGCAGATCCCTGAGCCAGACACCATTTCTTCTTACCTCCTCTGATTTTTTCTCCAGTCGCCGCTTTCCACTTAACAAAGCTAGGGTTCCTTCTTATGAATTCGGACTTGGCATTTATATAGTGCAAGTTTGTGCTTCATTTCGAAGGCCCATTTATTGTGCCAGAAAGCCCAATTCATAATGGGCCGTCCTTATCCGGCCCATTGAAATAATTCTGAATTCGCATAGGACACTGATGGTGCGTGCATGTATGTATTTGAGGGAGATTGCTGATGGTATTATATATAGTCTTGGATTTACATACACTGATAATTTTCTCAGTTGTCTATGGAATTCTGAATTTGAGGAGATTGCTGTCTTAAGCTGAGCTATTGTCTGAAATTGAAAGCACAGATTCAGATTGAACAAAAAGAAAAATCCATTCTATGCACGAGTCAAAACACACAGCTTTGGACACATAGAAACACCTCGTAAATCATCTCACAACTATCACAACACACAGTCTTCTTCCCCAAGAAGCCAATCAATCCTCACAAAAACCACCCGGAAAAAAAAAAAAAAACAGAACAAAAAGTCAACACTCATCGTCCTTCTTGAAGATCCCCAGAAAACATGGCTGTCCTAACAGAGTTTTCGTGATCAAAGGCGCTCAAGCCAGAGTGCGGGCCCGAAGAAAACACGGAAGAACAAGTCCCGTCCGTCTCGAAGGTGGTCGAAGACTGCCTAAGATTTCCCACAACAGCATCAGCACTCGACGATGTTCCCACAGCAGCAGATTCTTGGTATTCTGCGACCCTTTGCACCATTTTGAGAGACTGCACGACTTCTCCCATTGTGGGACGATGGTGTGCTTCGGGCGCTACGCAAGCTGCTGCTATGGTGCAGACACGTATGAAGTCTTCTTTCGGAAATTTTCTCTCTAGCCTCGGATCTGCAAGTTCTTCTAGAAGATGTGTGTCTCTTAGCATTGGCCTAGCCTGTGTGTAAGAAAATGTGATGGAGTTAGTAGTTTCTTACACAGTTGTGCGATGCTTTTAGTTTCTATTGACTAGGCAAGCCGTTTATCACTATAATCTTAAGAATTGGGCTAAAGCAAGCAATGCAAGAACTAACCCATGTAACCAAATTTTCTTGCCCAGAAGGTTGAGACATATCTACAGGTTTTCTTCCAGTCAACAGCTCGAGGAGCACCACTCCATAACTGTAAACGTCGCTTTTTACCAAGAGATGGCCCGTCATTGCATACTCTGGTGCAACATACCTGCGTGCCAACTCAAAGTGTAATTTAAAGAGGGCCGTAATAAAGAATCGAAAAAAAAAACGACTGATGATTAGGAAGGGACACTAACCCGAAAGTTCCCATGACACGAGTGGAGAGGTGATTCGCGCTGCCTTCGGGTGCTTGTTTGGCCAGACCAAAGTCGGCGACTTTGGCATGAAAATCGTTCTCAAGTAATATATTCGAGGCCTTAAAATCCCTGTGAATAACGCAAGGCTGTGAGTCCTCGTGCAAATATGCAAGTCCTCGAGCTGCGTCTAGAGCAATCTTCATCCTCGTGTCCCAGTCTAGGGGACAGTTTACACCCAATGGCCCTGGATTATGAGAAAAATAGTACGCGATTTAAGCTAGAAAACTGCGCGTTATTACAAAATTCATGAATTATTACCATGGAGCCAAGATTCTAAAGTTCCATTAGGGACAAGCTCGTAGCAGAGTAGATTCGTTGACGAGCTTCGGTTGCTGTAATAACCGACGAGTTTAACGAGATTACGATGGTGAAGCCTACTAAGCATCTCGACCTCGACCAAGAATTCCTTGTCGCCTTGTTGTCCGCCATTGGTAAGCCTCTTTATAGCTACGTGCGTACCATCGCTTAAAAGACCTTTAAAGACTCTCCCGAATCCACCCTCGCCAAGAATATTTTCGGGCTGGAAGTTGTTCGTAGCTTCTTTCAGTTCTTCGAAGGTGAGAAACCTCGTATTGGTTGGATGGCGAAGTGATGCCTCAGTTGGAATAGTTTCGACATTTCTTTGCTTCGCTGGTAGATGAAACACACCCAAGATAAGATTAGAAAACGAAAGCTAGTCACAATGTTGAGTTTCAACTACAGAGCTATGCGTACATATTTCTTTGACAGCTTCAACATGATTCCCCCGGCGTGATATACAGCAACAAACGATAACCAAAGAAATATCCCAAGTATTAAGATTAGGGATCCAATCCCAACAATTAGAATCAAGCTCGGTTTTTTTGCCCCTTTCGATGTGACAAGTGTGGTAGGAGCTGAAGGTTGGTTTACGGGTGACGGTGCTGGAGGTATAACATATGCTGGAGCTGTAAAGAACCCACAAAAAAGAAAAGGAAAGTTCAATCACAATTTTATGACAACCTCAAAAAAACTGTCGCAACATAAGCAGCAAATAGAATACCTGGCGGAACTGCTGGTGGTTGAAACCATGTAAAGTTGAGAAGTTTGTAATCACCAACTAAAGAAGGATCGAAACGAATCCTGTGCATATCCAGCGAAGAGTTTATTGCAGAAGCTTCGCTGGGAGAGAAACTAATTACCGAAAGCGGAGTGATGTCCATCGATATGTTCAGTCCATTCACGCCGACCATATAGAAGTTGATGAGTTCAATCTGCGAGACACGCAGGCCTAGCTGGGAAGCAAATTGCACTAGGAAAACATTCCAATCGGGGTTTGAGGAGACATTCGAGAGGAGAATATCGAGCTTTATAGGATATACACAGTCACACTTCCTACTGTCGCGCTTTAGAACCATGTTGGGACCACAACAATCTGCCATGAAAGTGGAAAGTTAAAAAGAAATCGGGTTCGCAAAAAGATGAACTATGATGTTAAACGTAATTGTACTTACTAGCTAAGCTTGGAGATAGTGGAGGCTGAGCTAAGCCAGCGGGTAATGTGCTAGGTTCGGGTTGAGCTGGTGCAATATTCAGGAGATTTGAATAAGATGGTATTGAATTAGTCTCCTTCATCGAAGGTTTGGACAGGCGAGAACTTGTAGGTGGATTGGAGATAACAAAATGTTCTTGACGGGCTTTGTGTAGTAACGGTGAATTATCAGCGAACGGAAGCTTGGGTACAGCTTGTGCGTCCGCAAGAACCATTTCTGGAGATAGTTTGGACATTTTGATCTTCGTATTGGCATTAGTAAAGGAAGAACTCAAAAGAAGCAAATGGTAGACGAGAAAGGATTGTAAGAACCCTGCATTCACATTGCAAAGAATCAGACAAGATGAATTCAATCGTTGCAATTGGAATTTTAAGTTATGAGATAGGGAAATCTTCAACAAGTCACGGAATCGAACATTCAAGAATCGACCATTCAACGCCTCAGTTATGGAATCGAACATTCAAGGCACAAAATGAACGGCGGCAAATACAGAGAATCCCTCAATAGAGAATTTCCTAATACAGCAAAAAGCAAAAGAGAAAGATTTTACACTAAGAAGAAGCTTACCACTAGCACGAACAAAGAGGCGCAATTTATCCAGCTGAAACATCACCGACATGGCTTTTTACCAAGAATCAGATCTGAGCTACCCAAATCAACAAACCCCAGATTAAATCAAGGCTTCCCAGATTGTAATTTCCAACGATGATATCAAAAAATTCACAAAAGACCAGCAAATATCACCAGCACCAAACAACATAATTCACCCAAACTTCCCATGTACGTATGCCCACAACCATGTACGCATATGGGCCTCTTCTGCTATGAGTAGTAGTAAAAGTACTGCCATTAAATTCCAGCTTCCTTCATTTTCTTTTTGTTTTAAATTGGGAGGAGTGTAGTTTACGGTAGCTGTACTGTACACTGTAATTTTCTTTGGTAGAAGTGTTTTTAGAAGTTGACAACATTATGTAGTGACAGTCAAAGATTGACAATTCCTATGGAAGAGAATGTGAGCTCGGCCTTCTTTCACCTGCAACGCAGGCACATCCACTGGGATTTTTGGGGCCTGCAGTTAAGTATTAGCCGTTAAAAGCTACATTCAACTAGACAATGTGTTGAGTTGGGCCTGAATCTAGAATCTAATTCTATCCGTTGAAAATGGGTTCTGAATTTTTACAGAATTGGACCTGAAAACGTGGGCGAGACATGTTCCACTTAACGATGGTCAGGCAATCAGCGTCTAAAGTTTATTACCGTCGTAAAAAGTATGAATTTTTAATTTTACGTTTATTGTACTAATCAAATTTATGTCGTCTGGATTAAATCAATCGAGATTGAGATCTCGTATTCGATTACAAGTTGCAACAAGATCTGTGTCTTTCTGGGCTATTCGACGAAAAAAAAAATAGCTCAAGCTTTCCTCGTCGATTCTGGCTAAAGATCAATAGAGTAGTGTTTCTGAAGATGAATATATTTAGGTTAGCTGGGGACATGACCCACCTGGCTAGTGTCCTCGTGTTGCTGCTCAAGATTCATACCATCAAATCGTGCGCAGGTTCGGTGCATTTCGCATTCGATTAGTTGCATTTGCTCGCTTGTAATTTGGTCAATCGAACCCTGTTACTCGCTTTGGATACGCTGTTTCTTTTTGCCATTTGTTCGGTATGAATATGTGTTCTTTTCCTATTTCACATAAATTTAAGATTTTGATGGGTTTGTGATTTGAGTTACAAATCGAATTCTCTGAATATAGGTTTTGGGTCAATAGGCTAACCTCGGTTTCAGCGTTGTCAGAGAGTCAATTTCAGCTTCAATCCCTCATTAAGAGGAATGGATATGCAGTTACTGTGATGAAGTTGTAATAAGAGCTTAATCGATAATCGAGGATGGGGTTTTTAAGATAAACCGATTCGAAATAGATAGATTCAGTTTTATGACGAGATAGAATTTCTTAACAGGCGTATCGCTGAAGACGCAGGAGCTATACGCAATCGTCTTTGCAAGTCGCTACTTAGATCTCTTCACGGATTACATATCGCTCTATAACACACTGATGAAGCTCATTTTCTTGGGGAGTTCTTTCTCCATCGTATGGTATATAAGGCAGCACAAGATTGTGAGGAGATCCTACGACAGGGAACAGGACACTTTTCGCCATTATGCCCTTCTCATACCGTGCTTCGTACTAGCCTTGGTTGTGAACGAGAGGTTCACCTTCAGAGAGGTTACTTCATAACTTATTTCAAACGAATCATATGACGATCGACTGTATTTTGTATACTCACTAAGCTTGAGTGTTTTACTAGGTGATGTGGACATTTTCCTTGTACTTGGAAGCCATTGCTATACTTCCTCAGCTCGTCTTGCTTCAGAGAACGAGAAATATCGATAACTTGACGGGGCAGTATGTTTTCCTTCTGGGGTGAGGAATTATTACAATACGTTCATCTCATATTCTGGCATCTTGGATTGGATATACAAAATCATCTTTTAACGTAACTTTCATTGCAGTGCATACCGTGCCTTCTACATTTTGAATTGGATCTACCGCTACTTCACTGAACCGCACTTTGTGCATTGGATAAGTATCTCTCCCTCTCTCTCTCATATATATATCTGTCTTTAATCAAGGTAAATGACATTTCTTTTCGGTTTCTTGATTGATATGCAGCATGGATCTCAGGGCTTGTTCAGACACTCCTATACGCTGATTTCTTCTATTACTACTTCCAAAGGTCAATTTTTTTCTTTCTCTGCGCGTTTATTTATATGTACCGTTAAGGTTTTGCTTCAGTTCCTAACACAGCATCATATCCGCTTGTATCACGACAGTTGGAAGAACAACGTGAAGCTCGAATTGCCTGCGTAGATCCAATATAGCAAAATAGATAGATAGCTTATATTACGACACGTCAAGCAAGAACTGCTACGCAACATTGCAAGGCAACGAAATGTTTCTTTGTGATTTTTTTTTTTCTTTTGCCATTAGCTTCAAATCTAGAAAGATCAGTTGGTTTGTAGCAGCGCAAATTTGTTAACCGCTATGGCGACAGTTGATCTTTACTCTTTATCATCTCTTGCTTGGTTTATTTCGCTATGCGTGGGACAAAACATTTTTTTTTCTCAAACGTTATTTGAACCGTAGTGCGTAAAGGAAGAAACAAATGGCTGTGATCTGAGAATTGTAGTGCATTATAACTCTGTCGAAATCGAGAGGAAAGTGTAATTATTGCTGATAGATAGTATGCATAATTCCACATATATGGAGAGAAGAATACAACAGTGCAAGGAAGGATAGAAAACTAAGTTTCATTACAAGCGTAGATGGATAGATAGAAGATAATCGGACAAACAAATTAAATGTCAAAATTCAATGACTGCTGACGCAACAAAGCATTCAAAAGGGGAACAAACACACTCATAAAAGCTAAGTATTAGTTCGATCGACGAGGCTTATTATTATTATTAGTCCTTGTACTTCATCTCCGACATCTTAAAGCCAGGCATGTCAAAGGAAGCTGAGAACTTCTCCACATCAGCCTTGAGTTCTTCAATGTCTTTGTTGTCGACCAATCCTTTGTTGAAGTCCTTCAACAGCTTACCATGTTCTTTCTGGATCTTCAAGGTGAGCGACACCGCTCGGTGGAGGAATTCCCCGATCTTCTCAAAGTCTTTCTCCACCAAACCCCTCGATGTCATTGCAGGTGTGCCTGCAATTAGGACACTTCTTAGGACAAAACAAAAATAAATCGAGGTTTTAGTTCTGATGCGCGAAGAAGTGAAACGACTCTTACCAATGCGAACACCTCCAGGAGCCAATGCGCTGCTATCGCCAAACACAGCATTCTTGTTAACGGTAATGTTGCAAAGGTCACAGAGCTTCTCAACCTTATTTCCTGTCGAAAACAGAGTGGAGAGAATCAAATCAAGATGTAAGTAACCGAGCCATAATCAAGATTCATCGCCACAACACATCGAAGCCATAGCTCTCACCAGTCAACCCAAGGGGACGAAGATCCCATAAAACCAAGTGGTTCTCAGTCCCGCCAGTCACAAGGATGTAGCCTTGGCCCATCAGATAATTGCCAAGGGCAACAGCGTTAGCCCTGACCTGCTTAGCATATGCCTTGAATCCTGGGGACATCGCCTGCTTCAAAGCCACGGCAAGAGCACCGATCTGGTGATTGTGGGGACCGCCCTGAAGAGATGGGAACACGGCAAAGTTGATCTTGTCCTCAAAGTCATACACGGCGTCTTCGGGCTGGCCCTTCTTGGGTGGTTTCGGTCCTTTCCTGTAGAAGATCATTCCAGCTCTTGGACCCCTCAGACTTTTGTGGGTCGTCGTCGTGACTATGTCGCAGTACTCGAAAGGATCGGCAGCTTCCTAAAAATCGAAGAAACGTGCGAGTGTCAATCGGGTAAATGAGTTCCATAATGTGCATGGAAAACAGAAGAACTATATGGAGTCGTCATACAACCCGTTGCTTGATTGCTTCGTTCGAACTGATTTAAGTTCATGTAACATGACACTATTGAAGCAGATCTCCAAATGCAGTGGATGTTAAAATCGAGTTTCACAGATCGCAGGATCCAGAAATTCCAGAGATCTAGAATCATACAGCTACAAACTCCACCAATCCTCCAACTATCAAAAGCAAACACAGAAAGAACAGCAGAGAACAAGCAATCCATCCAAAAAAGGATACCTGAGCAGCCACAAGCCCACTGATATGCGCCATATCACACAGCAAAAGCGCCCCAACTTTATCCGCCACCTCTCGGAACCTCTTGTAGTCCCAGTCCCTGGGATACGCACTCCCACCGCAGATAATCAGCCTGGGCCGGAAATCCAAAGCCTTCTCCTCCAACCTGTCGTAATCGATGTAGCCAGTCTTCGGATCCACCTTGTACGGCAAGCTCTCGAAGTAGATCGAGGTCGCACTTATCTTCTTCCCGCCCGAAGTGTAGTATCCATGGGTCAAATGCCCGCCCGAAGGCAGATCCAATCCCATGATCCTGTCGTGCGGGTTCAGAACCGCCGTGTAGGCCGCGAAGTTCGCAGGAGATCCGCTGTACGGCTGGACGTTGACCCCCCACTTCGCCGGATCGAGGCGGTAGACCTGCAGTGCGCGTGAGCGCGTGAGGTTCTCGATCTCGTCGATGAACTCGTTGCCTCCGTAGTATCGATTCCCTGGCATGCCCTCCGAGTACTTGTTTGTCAGAGCGCTGCCTAGGGCTTCGATCACGGCGAAGGAGGTGAAATTCTCCGACGCGATGAGCTCGATCCCACGGCATTGGCGCCGCTTTTCCTTCTCGATCAGATCGTGGATGTCTGGATCGATCTCAGAGAGAGAAGTGTTTCCCCAAGACGAAACTGAATCCATTTTTCCTTCAAGAGTGAACTGAACTGAGATTCAGATTGCGGGCGTGAAAGAGTTAAGAGATTTATTTATAAGGAGAGAAGAGTGTGGTGGGTGGTGATCATAAGTCGGTAGATTTCTACGGCTTATAAAGAAGCGTGGCGTGGTATCTGAAATGACCATAGTAACCTTGAAATCGTTGGGGGACAAACAAGCGACTTTTCAATGTAATGGTAGGTGGTAAATAAGAACAAATAAATAATTTTCATCATTACGAACACGAAGGATTATCCATGTTAGAAAGAGTTGGTGCCTGTTTGTTGACGAGTCCAAAACTCAATTTTCTTCATAATATTCTTAGTGGAGTACCAATTAACCTTAATTTTTTATTTAGGCAGTAGCAAGTAAGGTTATACTTTGCTGTTGGCGCATTTGCAATACCAATTTTGTCCCTAACCAACTTCTCTTACCTTCTTCCTTTCCACCAAAATAACATGACCACGAATAGCATTCATATTTACTATCATTAGTACTTTTCAGATTTGAATGATTTGGGTCTTCATATGTTATTACAAGATAGAGTCGACACATCCGTGTTTGGAAAAGGTGTTGATTATGTCTTCGTTGCTCAAGAAAATAAGTCTTTCAGACTCGCATGAGAGGTACAGAACAAAATCTTTAGCCTTCTTCAAGCATTGTCTGTTAAAATCACAAATCTCCATTTAAAGGTCTGCTATTCTTTTGAGGTAATCACCAGAAGTCCCAAAGCACCTATCAGTATATACTGAAAAGCATGCAGATCAAGTCAAACGTTGTTGCTTCTAGACGAGTTTGAGCAAACGAGTTTGAAAGGAAGAAAAAATTGGGGTAATGAAACAACCAACTTATTACATGAAGCTCACCTTGATTATAGGCTTTTCAGTCATGATGATAGTCACCCATCCCACATAAGGCAAGAATCTATCAACAAACAATGTAAAGTTCGATCCATCGATGAAGTGGTAAGAATACTATCTGATTAGCAAGACGTACGCAACAAAAGAATAGGCATTTTAACTATTTACTAGCAGGGAATGATATGGGCCAGTAAATCAATGTGTGTATGAGGTATAAGACTCAGGAATCGCTTCTCATTCCTCAAGCTCTGAGCTAAATATCGATCCCACAGGGACGGTATGCAGATGACTTACCCGACTGCTCTTCCCATAATATGTTGTCTTTGAAGCCAAAGCTGTCCTCGAGCATATAGAAGTCTATCATCTCCGAAGTTGTTGTCACCTGATGTATCCACAGCAGAGTTGCATTAGCAATAAAGATTGATTGTATATTAAAGATAAAGAAAAACCCAGCTATTCTGAAAAACAGGAACACAAGAAATGAAATGGTATCTCCATCATACCCAACCACATAAAGTTGAAGAAAAAATTCATCTTCCTATTATCTTCCTCAAACAGACAAAAAGTCCAACGACAAGAATCTTGTAATGGCATAGCTTATTAGCTTATACTCGAAAACTTACCTTTAGTCAGGACATCAACCTCTCTAGTATCTTGACGCTCATGAACCTGAACAATATAATTCTTGATTTTAAAGTCGGACAGAGGAATGTGGAAAGAGACTAAGACTTAGCATTATGTTTCTCCCACTAACCCTGGGAACCAACATTCACATGTCGTGCTTTACATTAGATCCTTCTCATGAATAAATGAAAATTCTTCAAAATCCAGATAGACAAATAAAAAAAGATTAGATTTCAAACCTTGATAACTCTGTGGACGATTGGAATCTCACGCCCCTGTAGTAGAGAGAAGTTAGTGGAGAAAAGAAAAAAGAAGAAAACGAAGCAGTCCACAAAAGTGAATAAAAAGGCTTCAATAATTTAGGAGCTTAAAAGTGGCGATGAATATTTTGCAGATCCAATAGAAAAATTTTGAAAGGCAGTGATAGATAAACTAAATGCATATAAGAAAACATGCATAGAATTTGTTCCTTACTATCTTCATTTATCAAACATTGATTTTTCGATTTCACTCACACTCAAATTAAAAAACAAATATCAGGGCCTGATAAATGATATCAACATCTTTTCTTTACTCAAATATGAAACAGGAGCATAAAAGACGTTTTATGAAAAAATGACGAAGAGCAGGGCTAGCAGAAGACATGAAATGACATAAAACTGCAACGTGAAACATGCAAAACGTACATCGACATTAAACACGACAATGTCTCCAGAACGAATAGGATCATCGGTCATGCGCAAGAACAAGATGTCACCCTGAAAAGAAAAAAAAACGTTGACTACATTAGATGGAAATCACCCATCATTTTAAACATCAAACTGGCTATCAAGTAATCACATTTATATGACAAGCTTCCAACATCTTCCAAACGATTACCAAACGTCGATCAATAAATATCACTCGTAATACATCGCCACAGTTACTCATAACGTAGTAAATATCAATCTATCATGAACATGGTGTATGCTACAACTCACCCTTTTGAAACCAGGTTCCATACTTCCAGAAAGCACAACTACAACAGGCGATTCACTACCGGTGAGACACATCAATCCTTTCCATATAATAAGGGCTGATGTAACAATCATACCTGAAAGAAACAATGAGATTAAGGTGATTCATCTTGTTGCCTTCTATAAAAACGACACATAAAAGGGGTACAAAACTTCATCAATCAAATAGTAAAAACGGTGAACCCAATTTTACCGGAGGTACAAAGTGAATTGATGAGAACACCCAAAGAAAAAACTTCTACAGTTTTCTTACAATAAAAACAAGTAAATTCCAGCATTTTCCGAATGATCAAAACCATTTTCAGGAGAAACCGAAAGCCATAGAATAATTTCACAAGCATCGAGGACAGAAATTTTAACAAACCAAATCGAAACAATTCGTACGAACCAAGACTAACTGCTTGAGTTAGGAATTGTCTAACATTCAAAGACTTGATTGAGTCGATCTGATCTCCGATCAACCCCATTTCTTCAATCTCACCCTCGCAGTGTCCGTCTTCAGTCAAATAAACGCTCGAAAGACGAAAACCCTATTTATTTATTAATTTATATCCAATGCCCATTTTATATCGCTCGCAGCAGCACACCATGGCAAAATTTATTATAATATCATCATATACTGTATCCTCTTTAAGCACTTCGAATTCTATTTTGTCACCACTCAATTTATCGAGACGTCCACGCATGATCTGATATATAAATATAATATTAGTTTTGTTATTTACGATTTGAAATTATATTTCACATCATTTTTAAATATGTAATAAGAAAGAACAAAGCTATAAGAAAATGGACAAAGCTAAACTTGCGAAGAATCAACCGAAGATCATAATGAACAACTAATTTGCCTCGCGGGGGCGGGGAATGACAGGCCTTTATATAAACTGATTGATTATATTAAAATTAAAAGAAAACTACACACCACGCTACTTTTAGTTAATTATTATATTCTAATTATTTAATATATTTATTTATTATTTAGCACGCATTTTATGTGGAAAAAAAATGCTAGTATGATGTAGTTGTAGTTGAGCTAATTTTGAAACATATATATAGTCTTTATTTGGTCATAATCAAAATATATGTGCTTAATTTCAAGCAAGTATAATAATCCCAAGAGACATTGTACACATGAATCCGCTGTAGCAAACTTCTCTATTGAATTCAAGTGGTAAAGAGACACTATGTGTGTCCCGGGTTCGAGTCCCGGCAGCGGAAGTTTATTTTATAAAACTAACTATTTCATTCTATTTAGTTTAATCAATTGATATAAACGAATGTGTTAGAAAGAACTTTTGATATCTATTATTAGTTGTTAAAATCTTCCCCACTGGTGTTCGTAACCGGTTGAAATCGTCTTTCCCAACAAGTGTGTCCCAATTCCTGTCCCACTTCAATCTTAGCCGTTGGATAGGAATTGGGACACACTTGTTGGGACAGACGATTTCAACCGGTTTGTAACTGCTCTTATAACTAAGTTATAATTTCATATATAATAATTTCATTTCACTCAAACACATAAATACAGTCAATCAAACTTGCCTACAAACAAGCACGCCTACCTCAAACTCAAAACACACAAATCCAACTTGTACAAGTTAGTTATCACCTCCGCCGACGTCTTCAAGAAAAGCCCTCAAATTCCTCGCCGACGAGCCGCCGTCCTCCACCACCGCCTCCCTCGCCAGAGCCTTCCACCTCGCCGCACTCTCTCTCAGCTCAGCCCTCTCCATCACCTCCTCAATACACCTGCTAATCTCACCGCCGTCGACCAACCCTTCCTCTCCGCCGCCGGCCCTCACCCTCACCCCAGTCTTCCACAGCTTTTCTATCAGCTTAGCGTTCGTCCCTTGATCGGTCCAGTGTGGGAACGCCACCACCGGCACGCCGCACGATATGCTCTCCAGCGTCGAATTCCACCCACAGTGGGTCACGAAGCAGCCCAGCGACCCGTGCCTCAGCACCTCTATTTGGCTGCACCACGGCACGATTCTCCCCAGCCGCTCGAGCTCGTCCATGCAGCTCGCCGGCGGTGGGTCCTTTTCTTCGCCGTTCGTCTCTCTTATGACCCACAAGAATGGGCGGTTCGATTGCAGAAGTCCCCTTGCGATTTCCTCCATTTGGGGTTTTTTGTGGGCTATTATGCTGCCGAAGGAAACGTAGACGACGGAGGAAGGGGGCTTTGTGCCCAGCCATTCGATGTAGTCGTCTGATGATTTCTTGAATAGGTCGCCGCCGAGGGACGACGGCGGCTTTTCCGACGAAGGGTCGTCTAAGAAAGCTGAGGGAATCAAGGGGCCCACTCCGATTACCTCGTACCTCTCTTCCATGGCCTTCACGGCGTAGGATTCTAAGGCGTCGAAGGTATTGACGAGGACTTTGGGCTTTCCCTCTTTCCAAGAATCCAACGTGTCTAGCTGTTCTTTAAGCGTGGGAAGAATGAAGGCGTACGGATTTTCCGAGCTCGAAGGGAGGAGAAAAGAGGGCAGATCTTGTTTGGACAGCGAAAAGGGTATCCCAGGAACCTGTATTTTCCGGTCGGCGTCCTCCGAGCAACCGGCGAACTCCTCTTCATGGCCGTCGAAGTAGTGGCGGTAAATAACCATCACCGAGGCGGGCTGTATCCACAGTAGGACGCTGGGCACGTGCAGCTCACGTGCCACCACAGAGACCCAAGGAAGCAAGATGGTGTACGCCACGCAGGCGACTGGCCGGCCGTGGCTCGAGGAGCCGACGATGAGCTCCCTAAGGGTTTTGGAGCCTTGGGTTCGTACCTCCGACATGAACCTGTTGGCGTCGACGTCGGCGTCCTTGAATCCGTCGTCGTAGCCGTCGGAGAAGGAGGCGAAGGAGAGGCCCGCCGGGACGGGGCTGGGCTTCGACATTCGCTTGTGGGCGGAGACCGACGTGGCGAAGGTGACGTCGATGCCGATGTCGAGGAGTTTACTGGTGAAGTTCAGCGCAGGGTTTATGTGTCCCTGCGCGGGGAAGGTGACGACGATGACGTGGCGGCGCGTCATTGGTGGTGCTCTGTGTTGCAAGAGATTGGGAAAGGAAAGATATGTGAGTGGTCAGTGAATGACGTGCTATTTGTATATATTTATACTAATTTATTTATAGGAAGAATGAAATGAAGACGTAAGGGACCTTCCTTTCTCTTACTAGAATTTATATTATCCATGCTGTATATATATGGCTGTTGACAAGGTACGAAATTTATGGTTCATATAGAACAGAGCCATAGCATTTGAGTTGCGTACTTAAATTGGTAAAATCAAGGCAGCGGTATTTTGTGATGATATAAAATTACGATTATAATAAGTGACATATGTTTGAAAAGTAATAATAATAACAATAAGTGACATATGCAATTACGTCAAATAATAAAAGAGACAAATTCAATGAAGTATGGTCGTCTGTTACGCGTCGGGTCGTGTCTTTCGGATCATTCATTAGTCGTGGTTATAATAAATAATTTCGTGGTATTAACGGCACGTGGTGTGCATAAAATTACGTTTACTGGTTAAATAATGTGTTTGAGTTTAATTTATTGTGACGCACTTAGATTACTACGATAATGACATCATTTATGATTATACCATTTAAATACAATAATTTGACACTTTCTTGCATGGATAGAAACGCAAGTTACGTAATGAAAGATCTGCTTGCAACTAGGGGTCTTCACCGGTCGGTTCGGTTCGGTTTTTCAAATTCGGTTCGTTTTTCAGTTTTCGGTTATACGTATGCCTAATCCGATATCCGAACTAATTTGGTTCGGTTCGGTTTTTTTATAATTCTGTTCGGTTTTTTTCGGTTCGATTTTTCGGTAGGAATTTAATATCAACAAAAAAAATTATAAGCTGAAAATACATAAAACAATTTATGGTTATTAAAAAACAAAGAAGATCTATGGAACATGACATGTAGCAAAATAATTCAAAGGTCCGAGAAAAAAAAAGGACATGAAAATGGAACAAATCTAACCAAAATATAAAAATGCATCTGAAGATACTATAAATTATTTGGGAGAAAAATAGTATTTGATTCGTGAAGAAAAAATTCACCTAAAAATGAAAAAAAAGATATACCAATGAAATTATATTTACTGTGTTGTTTACGTTATGGGAGAAAAACAAATAATTTTGATAATTTTCTATTTTTAATGTAGTATGATAATTTCAGTTCGGTTTTTCGGTTTTTTCGGTTTTACGTATGCTTAATCCAATATCCGAACCATTTTAATTTGGTTCGGTTCGGTTTTTTACAATTCGGTTCGGTTTTTTCGGCTCCGGTCTTTTCGGTTCGGTTCTTTACGGTTCTGTCGGTTTTTCCGATTCGGTTAATTTGAACACCCCTACTTGCAACAAGTAATTTAATATTTTTTCCGACGTAAAGTCAGTGCTGCTGACTGCCATGCTAACTTCTAATGGCTACTCAATATGTGCTCTAAATGGTAATATAGAAAGTTAGTATATATATATTAAAGAAAAATAATTGATTTCTGGAAGAAATAGAATTATAATAAATAAAAATTCAGGAATAAAGTAATAATTACTCAAATCAATATAAATAAAAATAAGTGAATCTACATAAAAATACCCGTTTGTATAAAATTTTGCAAGTCAATACCCTGTCAGTGTTATTTATATGTAGGTAGTAATAAATTTTTGGCACATTCTTACCTAATACAGTGGGAAAATGGTACATTATATAACACAGTAATGTACTAAATAGATACGCATATGTGTAGTATATAAATGCGTGACGTGATACATAATACATATAAACAGGTACTTCAAGACTGGAAAAATGGACAGTCAAACAGGTACTTATATAAAAAAATTCTGACAGATGTACTGGCTTACAAATTTTTTATCAAATGAGTATTTTTATGTAGTTTTACCATAAGGATACAAACAATAATGTCATTTGACATATCGAATTAACTTGAACTACAGCTCTACACAACGTTTATAAATTAATAATATAGTATTAAGTGATCAATCTTTTCTTCTTACGACCAAATTTCCTTGTCAATCACGAAAAGTTTACGTATTTATTTTATTATGCAAGTCCTCCAGTTTTTCTTCTTGGCCCATTTTCTTGTAATGTCTAAGTACGAGACTAAGGCCGGCGACAGAACCAAATTTCCTTGTCAATCACGAAATTTTACATAATTTATTTTCCATTATTATACTGTACTATATATGGTCAACACCTGGTCAATTCTTGTCTGAAAAAAATAGAAATTGAAAGAGAAATCCAAATTCAAAGGAAGCATGAAAACAAGTTTTATTTATTAAACTCTTAATTTTGTACAAAAGTAAAGAAAGCAGATGACCGAACTTTCACTTCACACAAATGAAAACCAAAACATTCTTCTAAAATAATCAGTGTCCGCACTCAGGCGGCAACCCCTGAGGAAACCTCTTAAAGTCCGTGCAATAGTTATAAATCATGAAATTCTTCTGAACCCATCTGAGCCTTCTCCGGCCATTCGCGTCGAGCTCTTGGCCGGCCTGCCAAGCTCCACTGCCGTACCTCGAACCGCACGCGCCGCCGCACGCCTCGGCGTTGAAGCTGCGGTAGTACGCCGTGAAAGGCGCCTTCGACCAGTCGGTCTTCACCAGCCCGCCCCTCGTCGCCCAGTCGTCGGCGTTCCAAAGGCTGGAGTAGATTCTCATGGGCTGGCTCTTGGGAAAGGGGAGGCCGAGAGATTCAGCGTTGTTGAAGACTCTGATAGGCGTATTATCCACCAAGAACCTGAGAAACACGAAAAAATCGAATTAATACCGCACAAAGAACGGATTTTTATCAGTTGGGCTTGCGCGAATCGTTCTTACACGATGTGTTGAGGCTTCCAAATGATGGAATAAGTGTGGAAATTCTTGGTGGGATCGAACCATAGGTAGAACTGCTGCTCTCTGCCTCCTTTGCCTTGAGTGAAGACGTTTGTGTGGAGAATGTAAGGCTGGCCAGAGACGTTGCCCAAGAATTCGAAGTCAATCTCATCGTGCGTCGGGCCTTGTGAAGACAGCTGCAAATAGAAGCAAATTTTCGGACAAAGTCAGCAGCTTTTTTCTCATTACAGTACGTCGATTGATTATATGATATTGAGAGTGTAGTTTATTACGTAGTATGCAGTGACGGTGCCGGCGGAATTCCCAGCAACAAGCTTGAGCTGAGTGTCTATCCTACCAAATAAGTACTCTTTCTTGGACTGAAAGCCCGAGCCCGAAATCTTGTCCAAAGAGAGGGAAAGAAGCTGCCCTCCATTGAAGACCTTGGCTCGTTCGCCTCCCCATGTTATGTCGAAATCTTGGTAGAAATTGCCAGCGTTTGCTATTACGAGAACAAGAAAGAACGTAGATAGTGCTGATAAACCCTTAGCATTATTATTACATGAGTTTGCCATCTCAAATGTTTCTAGGTAATTTGAATGCGTGAAGGTATGTATGACTGTGCGTGTATATATATAGTAGGGAGAGAGAGGAGATAAAAAGGGTTGGTATTTGCCATTAAGGAAGAAGTGAAAGGACTTGTGATTTTTAAATTTTGAGGGACCAAGTGGAGTGGGATCAAGTGTTGTGTAAGCTGGTGCCAGCTTTGATTCTTAGTTTTTTTTTTTTTTTTTGAAATTTTATTGCATTTGTTTTGTATCTTTTTGTATTATTTCGGAGCATATAATAGACAAAGGTGGAGAGAATATTAACTATATTATTTGCTTTATATTCGTTTTTGAAACTGTTTGGGTAATATCTTTGAAGGTTTAAAAGTGTTGCAGGTTTACAGCTTGATTCTGTCCTTTCTATGGAAGGCATTGGTCTCTTAATAAGGACCATTCAGTGGATGACAACCGGGCAATAATTGTATGAAATGATGTTAAAAAAACAATATATTAAATATTTTAGTACTTTCTGCGCTCACTTCATTAATTGGAGTGGAGCGATAATGCCCGTGTTTATCTACTTGTATGACTAGTCATTTATTTAAACTCACGAACATATATTTAGTAGTACTTACAATACTTATATTAGGTCAAATTATTTTGGATTGCAACTGGTTAGGTCAAGTTTATTTAGGTCTTTTTATTAATTTGCATATTCACTTACCATATATTAGACTATATAATTCAAGAAACGGACACATATGTGTGTATTTATATACCGTACCAAACAATGCCAGTTCATAGAACTAGATAAAGGGGGAAAAGGAAAAGTACGAACCATGGCTTGTCTTTATTATTTCTTAGTTGTCGAGAAGTTGACATTTGTAAATGAAAAACTCGCTTTTTAACTTAAAAGGTTGCCTCAAAAGTTATGGAGGCAAATAATCAGCCCATGCCGATCCCCTACCTATATTATCCCGATATATAATTTGATTAGGCCATCTCCAACGACCTTAGTTAGCCATTACAATGATTCAAAATGTGTCTGTATGAAAAAATAATTTTACATGGTTAGAATACATACGATTTCGGGTTATTATACGCATATCTAATGATTAGAAGATACGATTACATATGATTTTCGGTAGGTGCCATGATTGTGAAATATAATCATAGAGGCCACGCCACCATATGAGTATGAGTAATATATGTAATCCTATGTATATTTTTTGGCACGACACATTTGCCAAATATCATATGTTTTCGTATTTGGTAATGTACCAAACTTCAGTGGAAAGTTGTTCTTGGACATTTGGATAAATAATTACTTTTAAGTAAAATAATGTGATGTGGGAAGGTGGACCGCTCTCTATCTTTATAAAGGAAACGAGATCATTATTGTTAATATTTTTTTTCAAGGCTTAAGCATCAAAATCACCATTGGTGGGTTATGTGTTCCCGGATTTATTTATGTCTTTCGAAACAATCGATATTTGACATTTTTCTCAAATTTATATATATATATATATATATATATACATACAGTAAAAACTCTATAAATTGATACTCGAAAAATTTATAACCTGCTAAAATAATAAAATCTTCTGGTCCCGACTGGGCCTTTGAAAAAATTAAAATTCGATAAGATATAGGATAATAATTATTCTGAAAATTCCTTTATAAATATTAAGTCCCACTAAAACTATAAATTAATAATCCATATATTACAGTTATAAATATTATGGCATTTGCTAAATATGAATCTTTTGTCACTTGTGTTTTTTTCTTAAAACATAAATCTAATTGAATTTCATCATTAACTTTTTTAATTGCAGCCAAAAGTTCCGTGTCGAGTTCTATAGCTGCAACAGAAAATGTATATATACATGAATATATTTAATTAGTGACAAAGAATTGGTTTATTCATGAATATAATCAATTAAGCATATTTAAATACTAAATCATTATGAATTTAATTTTTTTTTTTTTATTAATATTATTATTTATCGATATATTAATATCTCTTTAAATTAATAAATTTAGTGGTTCCAAGGTTATTAATTAAAAGAGGTTTTACTGTATATCTATATTTCCGTATTTTTAGACCATCGACTCCTTGACAAATTTCTCAATATTCATCCGATGTAGTCAATTTTTATTTTTATCTTTAAATTCCACCGAAGTAGGGTATGTTTATCAATGACCTTCGCAACCGGTCATGAGAATAAAATATTAATTTCTCTCTCCTCCACATACACAACCTATACTTCAACAATTTTCATACTTTATCAACAACCCAACACAACCCAACCAACACAACCCATAATTTTTATATTTTATAATTATTTTAAGTCGTATTTGAATGTTTGGAAAATAGATTACATTATATGATATAAAATTTAGATACTTTGGTCATTGGAGAAAAAAATAATATAAATTATGATATATTATAGAATGTGATAGAGAAATAAATAATTTGAAATTGTGGTTCAAAATATATCAATATTAGTCTCTATTGTAGAGAAAAATATCATATATTTTGGTAAAAAAATAAAAATTAAATTTTAACAGATAATTAAATATCATAAAAATGCATAAAAAGCATACAGAACAATTTATAGAAAACTCTGCACAGCCGGTTGTGACTCAGGTTGGTCCACCAACCAGTTGTGGGTTGGGTCACAACCGGTTTTGTTTATTATTTTTTTGGTTTAATTTAAATACTTTTAATCAACAACCGGTCATGCACGTCACCGATAAAGATAGTCTTATGGATAATGGTAGCCGTCGAATATTTTTATACAGTGAAAGTGCCAATATAAAAGCCACGCCATAAATTTAAATAGTTTGACTAGTTTTCTCATTATGGTTTGGGCCGAAGAACCAAAATCCACGAAATTGAAGTGATGAAATTAACATAGGATCCCTTAAAAGGGAGGTGAGGACAGAGGGTACACCGTATACTATCCTGCAGCTTAGCACATAGGATCCTAAATCTTTAGTCGGCCCAAATCTATGCTTTGAGAAAAGCTTAATGCGCACATGTGAAATGGTATTCAGTATTCACTCTCTCAGTCCGAGTCTCTACCCATCGCACTTGACTTTTGCTTTTTTTCCTATTTCTATATTCCACATTTCACTCTCTCTCAGCTGCCATTGTTGATTTTCTTACTCATCGGAAACAGAGACGGTACATTTCGAGAGAACATGGAGAATCACGATCACAAGACCGCCGCCGCAGCTTCCGCAGGTTTGTTTCTGGCCTCTCTTTTTCTGTGAGTGCACAATTTCGTGCTCATCGTTATCTACGGTGATCGTGTTTCCTCAGTTTGAGTGTGAAGTAGGGTTTCCGTTTCCGAGCTGGTGGATTCTCTCGTGTGTTGATTGATTTCTCGGTATAACGCTTCAGCACGCACTCGTTGTGCCAATCTAAGCGTAGAATAATCGGTTCACTGTGTGCGGAAAGCTCAATGGATGCCTGTGTTGTGAAGTCTAATGATGATCCGTGTCGCGCGTTTAAAACTGTTGTGTACCTGTGTTTTTATGTAATTAACTGAGAGTTTTATGTGCTCATTTTAAGTGTGGGTTGAGCTTCCCTAACTGGCGTGAATGTCTGTTTATATAGTCATTTTTTTTGCTAATTTTGAGAATGTTGAAGTCCTCTGCGTTTCGATTCATGATATTGTTGCATTGTATTATTCAAGGGCATGAAGGTCAAGGAGTCCACACCTGTCATAGATGTGGATGGCCATTTCCAAATCCACATCCTAGTGCTAAACATAGAAGGTCGCACAAGAAGGTTTGTGGAACTATCGAAGGTTATAAAATCATCATATCAGAAGAGGAGGATAGCCACTTGGCTGTCTCGGTTGAAGGGCACGCCTCGGACGGAGCTGCACATAGCCCGAGTGAGAATTTCGGCTTAATCTAAATAGAATTTTTTTTTGTCTAATCTTGAGTATATATAATATATATATATATATTTATTATTTCTAACTTATTCTCTTTTTAAGGTCCTGCTTCTACACCTGTGAAGCAAAGATCATCAGATTTAAGTGGGAGTATTGGTGTTGGTGAAAATTCTAATAAATCGGAAGATGATGTGTTTTGTGATGCCCCAACAGAATTTTCAGATGGTGGGAAGAGTAAACAATTTGATGCACAGTTTGATAGCATGACAGGGAAAGAAGTGAACGCCGAACAAAAAGGTGTGGAGGTTCCAACATATATTGGCGAAATACCTAATCATGGAGATCCAGGGAATGCTAATGCAAAGAATGTCATGTTTCATATTGGTAAGGCTGATACTGTCAATGAAGAAACTCTACTCGGATTCAGAGATTTTGTGCGGCCTAATCCAATAAATGAAGATATGTTGCCTTTTAAAGATGCTGAATCTGAAAATAGAACTTCAGATATCTCATTTACGGCAGTGGAAGGTAATACAGATATCTCTGATAAATTGACCTTTCATATGGTAGAACATGCTGTGTCTCCTGAAGCTGATACTCATGAAGACATGGATACGTCTGCAAAGAAACAGAATCTTGCTAATTTTTCCGGACTAACTGATTCTGCTGAATTCCTTCTGGAAATATTCTCTCCAAGGGTAGTAATCAGATCGATGATGCTTCTATGGTAAAAGAAGTATCTGATTCTGCTGTTGTTGGAAATAATTCTGTCAAACATTCTGAAGAGGAGTCTATTGTTTCTCCTCATGCCAAGGACGACATGGGGAAAATGCACTTGAATAAAGGTGATAATGTTTACATCTCGGATTCGAGTGTTGTGGATAAGCATGATACCGATAAAAATGAAAATGGGAATCTGGAATTTGTTGATAAGCTTCCTAACGAAACCATTTTAGCTGCTGAGCTCAGAGGTGATTCGTTTTCGACCAAAAATGATCAAGCTGTGGAGAAAAGTTCGAATGGCGGTGGGAAGTCTGCAGATATTGAGCTTTCGGAAGCTGGGAATGAAGTAGGAAGCGATTCTGCTGTAGAAGTTCAAAAGGAAGTTGACTACTCAGTGCCATCTTTGAGTTCAAATCCTTGGCCAAGCTCACCCGAAACAGGTATCAATGCAATAATCTTGGACGAGGAAACTAAAACTGATTCGAATTGTCTAGAGCCAAAGGACAATGTTCTGGAACATGATGCAGTCAACACTGTATACAAAAGTCCCCAAAGTGCCACCTCAGAATATTCTGTGTTACCTGCGATCTCCGAGCTGACAAAAAGTAATTTTACGTCAAGCGATGTTAGGGTAGCATCCGTTAGTGATGTGGTCTGTGAATCAGGGAAGGTTGTAATATCTGATGACTCTCCAGAAGACCCAGGTTCATTAGATGCTGCTGAAGCTAGGAATGAAGCAAACCTTGACAAAAACATTGTGGCAGAGATTGTGAAGTCAGACTCCACAGTGAATGAGAATGAAACAGTGACTGATACAAACGGGCATAAATCTGAAGTGGTCAATGCTGAAATATTAGTTGTACCCGCCGGAAACATAAGTTCAGAGGTCAGGGCACCAACACCTTCAACTTTTCAAGATTCTCAAGAAACACCTGCGAAAAGTGAAGGTGAAGGTACCAATGACAGTGAACATGATGGTGGAGTCATGTCCAAGCCATTGCAAGACAAAAACGACAAGTTTGCGACTCAACAGAAAAATGGTGCCTCTGCGAAAGAACTATCGGGTGCTCTGAGTAGCAGATGTGATAGTCTGGAAGCAAACTACGGATCAATATCAGGTGAGTGATCTTAATCTTTTTACAGAATAATCACCAGTTTTCCGTTTTATCTACACTCGTCTGTTCTTGGCTTCCATAGTTATACGCCCGTTGATATGTGCCATGCCTTTATATGATATATCCTCACGTGAGCCGTATGATCTTTTTTTGGACAGCTATATCACAATCATCTGATACGCTAGAAGCAAGCAATGAAAAGCAAAAGGAGACAGTCACAGAAACCCAAACCAACAAATCAGAAGTCTTCGAGCCACCATCTTTCATGACTTTGGTCCAACCCGACCCTAAACCCAATCAAGAAACTGATAAAATATCAGAAATCGGAACTGCACAGCAAAATCAATCCAATCCTCTCCAAGCTGGTTGGTTCCCTTCGCTGACCAACATAGTGAACGAATCAGAAGGCAGAAAGAAGAACGAGGAGATGATAGCCAAAGTAACTAACTGGAGCCCGTGAAGCAGAAGCACAGTCCTTTGAAAACGCTTCTCAGTGAAGTCAAGTCTCCGAACGCTAAACAAGTTCCTTCGTCCAATGAGAAGCAAGAGACCGAAGTTCGAGATAAGGGGCGGATTCGACCACTAAAGCTAAAAACATGGAAGAATGGAATTCCCCGGCGAGGTATCCTATCGAGGCTAAGAAGGAGAAAAAGAAGAAGAGGCCTTATTGGGTTCCATTTGTATGCTGCTCCTCAGTCAACGGCGACCTTTGATGGCTTTGCCGGTTTTTTTTTTTCTCTCTTGGTTTGATTTGTTGCTTGTAAGTGCCTTGCACTGTTAATTGGAGGTTCTTTGGAATAGTATATGTACGTATTTTAATTCTTTTGAGATGGTGCCATGTTCGAAAACATTTCGTGCTATAAGACTAGTTAGAATAGAAGGTTTCTATGACGATTAAAACCTAGAAGATATGAAATTTGGTATGTACATGTTTTTGTTTTCTTCATTGCAATTCTTCTTACATTAGATCTCATTTTGGACTACTTGAACCTTTTGGACGGTACACATAGACCGGTGAATTAGTCATGCAGAAATTGGAGGTGTCTCCATAAACAATTTTTTGTTCACATAGTCATTTAGCTTAGTCGAATAACACTTCCCAAATGCAAATCAGAATAAGAAAAAAGAAAAACTAAAGCCCAAAATCCAACAAGGCCAAGGAAAGTTCCCCGGGAGGCCGTAATCCTTTCTAGAAGGTCAATATTCTTTCGTTTATTATTTTTAAGTCATACCCATGAAACAAGAAATTCTCTAGTCCAAAGTGTGAAGGCGGCTCCAACGTGTCTATATATTAAAATTTCCAATTGGATAACTTCACTATTCAACTCCCACTTGCAAGGAGAAAGACGAACGACCAACCAATTTATTTATAAATATGGTAATCGGAAAAGAGACTTCCTCCTCCCAGTCATGGTTTCACTTCACTCGGTGAATTCAAAGTAAGCATACAGCAAAACGATGGCCGTGCCCTATAAATATTATACATTTTTTTTCCTCTCAATCCTCACTTGCGTGCTCATAACTACAAAAATCACTCCATCACAACAAGTTAAAGAGAACACACCAAGAGAAATGGAAGAGACGATCAAGAACACCTTCGTAGCGGTAAGAAACTACGTCAACGGCGCACCCAAAGCCTCCGACATGATCCTTAAAACCTCGACCATAACTACTAAGATACCAAACAACCGTAAAAATGCCATCTTGGTCAAGAATCTTTACCTCTCCTGCGACCCTTTTCAGGGCATTTTCTTACCAGCATCACCACCTGGCTCCGTGAGTCCATCAATTGCTATTATTTTTCAGTGAATTTTATTGCTCCCTGCTTATTTTTGTCTTCTTGTGTGTTAACGATAGATAATAAGGGGAAATGGGGTATCGAAAGTGGTTGATTCTTCTCATCCGAAGTTCAAAAAGGGCGACCTCGTTTGGGGATTCACTAGCTGGGAAGAGTACAGCCTTATTACATCCCCCGATGGTCTCTTCAAGATCGAACACACTGATGTCCCTCTCTCCTACTACGCAGGAATTCTTGGTAATGATAAGATTTCTTACTTTGATCCTCAAAACAGAGTAACTCAATGGTTTTCCCTTCCCCGCCTTTCAGGCACAGTTGGGATCACAGCTTACACTGGTTTTTACGAGATCTGCTCTCCCAAGAAAGGCGAGACCGTCTTTATTACAGCAGCTGCTGGCGCCGTAGGCCAAATTGTTGGCCAATTAGCCAAGCAGATGGGCTGCTATGTGGTCGGAAGTGCAGGGAGCAAAGAAAAGGTTCGTCCTTTTTCCTACAAATCCATCCCGAAAACCTCCGTGTTAACTAAAAAATCTTGAATCTGCTTCTCATATTCGCAGGTTGAGCTCTTGAAGAACAAACTAGGCTTTGACGACGCATTCAACTACAAAGAAGAGCGTGACTTAGACGCAGCCCTGAGAAGGTATCAGTTTCTGGGCTTATCACACTTTCATCATAATTCACAAGACAATCAAATCCCACGGATGATTTCTTTTCTGAAATTCGAATTACTTACTACTCATATTCTATCATAATGTCAGGCGATTTCCTCATGGGATAGACATATTCTTCGACAGCGTCGGCGGCAAAATGCTGGACGCCGTCCTCCCCAACATGAGAGACCACGGCCGCATCGCCACGTGTGGGATGATCTCTCAGTACCACCTCGCTCAGAAGGACCCCATACACAACATGCTTCAAATCCTCGTCAAGAGGCTCCGCGTCCAAGGATTTAGTACGGACGAGAATTACCACCGCTACCCTAAATACTTCGAGATGGTCTATCCTCTCATCAAGCAGGGAAGGATCACTTACATCGAAGACGTAATCGAGGGATTGGAGAACGCGCCGGCGGGCCTCGAGGCGATCTTCACCGGCCGTAACGTCGGGAAACAGATCGTCGCCGTCGCCCGCGATTGAAGTGTTGTTTTTCGTCGCGTTTTGCATCTACTTTAATTCGTGTTTATTTGTGTGGTGTTACTTTTTAATTTCGATTTTTGTAATTGGGCCTTATTAGCCCAATTTGTCATATTTACACAACACGCAATAATGAAATTACATTTGCAGTTGCGTCTTTTTTTCTCGAATATAGAAATGCGTTTGCGTGCCGTGATTTCCTCGAGTAACACCTAATTTAATTTGTCTTTAATTAACTAAACTATACTCATTTTTTTTGCATGTTACTCTCCTACCTATCGCGATTTATATAAAAAGAAGCGAAAATGGCTTAAAGGAAATTATTAAGAGCTAGCTATCTATGGTTTATATTATCTAGACGCTGATATCAAATTATTCGATGAATTGTCATTTCTCTGTTACAAGGATTATCACACTACAACAATAAATATTCGTTGTTTAAGGATCTTGTTCATGGAATTATTGCACGCTATATTTTACGCAAGGACGAGATACAGAATTCAATCAACCGTCTCGTTATTACTTGGAGACTTCTATTGGGAGACCGCACGAGGAAATGAACTACTAATACATACTCTATTGCTTTTGTCGTTACCTTCTTGTACGAATGTCATGTGAAAAACTCTATAAATTTACACTCACGCAAACTTTTTTCCTCAACAACACACATCCCAATATCCATCTTTAACAGTCAGAGTATTACATGAGAAGATGGCCGCTGTTAGAATTGCCTTCTTATTTGCCCTTCTCCTCCTCACAGTCTCTCTCTCTCTCTCTCTCTCTCTCTCTCTCTCTCTCTCTCTCTCTCTCTCTCTCTCTCTCTCTCTCTCTCTCTCTCTCCTGATAGATATATATATATATATACGCTTATTACATATGTACTGATACTGTCTGTACTTTTGTGTTACTGTGGTGCATTTCAGTTGGGCCGTGGGCACATCATTGCATGGCGGGGAAGACGAGTACTGTAGAAGAAATAAGGCCATCATCAGTTAATAATAATAATAATAATAATAATAATAATAATAAAAATGAGTTGGGACGAACGTCAAGAAAACTGTTGCAATATTACGGAGTTCACGATTACGACGGTGGCGGGGGGGGAGGAGGAGGCGGCGGAGGAGGAGGAGGGGGCGGCGGCGGAGGAGGAGGAGGAGGAGGCGGCGGCGGAGGAGGCGGAGGCGGAGGTGGCGGAGGAGGAGGAGGTGGCGGAGGAGGAGGCGGCGGTGATTGTGAGTGACGGAGCATCATATATAACCTAACCGTACGTATAATAAGTGATGACGATTTTAATTGGCCGTTTTAATTACCCGATACATATATAATTAATAATATGATTAAATAAGTAATAAACGTCCTGGCTGTCGTGCGAAACACAGTCGTCTGGCTTTTCGTCTTCTTCTTCTCTTGTATATATGAAATCTGTACTTTTTGTACGGTTTGGTTTGTGTGTATGATATAATAAAACTGTTGTCTCTTTTTCAACCTTTGTAACAGCTGCTGTAATTTCTTGAATATCTGAATGTGGACCCAAAGAAAGGAACTTATTTGTTACTCCATAGCGATCACATGGATATCCATGATCACCATGGTAACTAATTATTGGTACGTATAGCATTCAAATTTTTAGAAAATATTCACCAAAACTGTTCGTATCAAGACATAGCAAAGAGTTCATTCCCTAACAAAATGACACCAAGCTACTGCGAAGAAGACACGATCTGAGGTCGTTTGTATATATAAATTCAAACCCTCTTAACCCTCTCGTGCTTACAAATATACCTCAGGTAATATTTATATATAAATATATATACCTCAGGTAAGTCATCATCATTATCACATATTATATGTGCAGAAGAAGCCAATAAGTATTATATTACTACTAGTAGCAATAATAATAACTACTACATATGCACATCCTATGCATAATATAAATATACTATTTTATATTTTAAGTTTATATTAAATTATAAGTGTAATTTTATTGCTTTTATTATGCATAAGAAAATTAATCTGAGGACATAATAGTAGTATCTACAAATGGTAAATTTATAATTATGAATGACACACCAAATTAATTAGAATCTAGTTACTATAAGCCTCTCCCAATTAATAAAATAGAAGGATAAGATTCGAGAAAATTGCTGCAGTGCCGAACTGACTTGAGCGATTTGGATTGTGGGGTTAAAAACTGTAATAAATGGCTTGTGTTGATGATTACTGTACAGTTGAAGTCCGATCATATCAAATGATCATATATCATGTAATAATGTAATAACGGCGCAGTTGAATATATGTGTAATAATATTGGTCATTTTGCATTTGGTCGTTTCCGTAGCGACGACAAAGAGAATTATTTTGTCGTTCCAAAACCTCGTTATTAACATAGACAGCACCCACCGCATAAGGGAAAGACTTTTCACTCCTTTGTCAATTACCTTCTCGGACGCATATATATGTGATATGCAAATAAAGCTCTCATAGTACTCTATTACCAACTTGGCTTTTAAATAAATGCAATAATATGACATTCCAAAATTATATAGGTTTGACCAGCCATATATCGCCGTTGCTAGGAACCATGACGTTAAGTCTTTTTGGTTTTCTTTGCATAATATTCTCCTGCCTATCGCTATTTGTATAGAAAGAAGCGAAAATTGGCTTATAGGAAAATTTAACGAGTTATTATAGCTTATTATCTTGAACGCGGATATCAAATAATTCGTTTAATTGTCATTTTTCTATTAGAAGGATTATCACACTAAAACAAATATGCTGTGTGTTTAAGGATCTTGTTTATGGAATTATTGCACACTATATTTACCGTAACGACGAGATACGGAATTCAATCAAACCCCGTTATTAGCTTAGGGACTTGGGATTCTAATGCTTTTGTCATTAGCTTCTTGTACGAACATCATGAGAAAAACTCTATAAATTACACTAACGCACACTTTTTCCTCAACAAACACATCCAATATCCATCTTTAACAGAGCATTACCGTGAGAAGATGGCCCCTGTTAGAATTGCCTTCTTATATGCCCTTCTCCTCCTCACAGCTTCAGGTCTCTCTCTCTCTCTCTCTCTCTCTCTCTCTCTCTCTCTCTCTCTCTCTCTCTCTCTCTCTCTCTCTCTCTCTCTTGTTCTGAGCATATATATATATTGTGTTTATATATTTTTGGTGTTATTGGTGCATTTCAGTTGGGCCGTGGGCACATTATTGCATGGCGGCGGAGACGAGTGAAGAAGAAATAAGGCCATCATCAATCAGTAATAATGTTAATAATAATGAGTTGGGACGTTCATCTAGTAAACTGTTGCAATACTATTACGGAGGAGGCGGCGGCGGTGGAGGCGGAGGCGGCGGAGGCGGCAGAGGTGGAGGAGGAGGAGGCGGAGGCGGCGGCTGCCCGACTCGGTGTAGTAATAAGCTACAGTGCAATGATATCCTCGGCGGCTGTACTCTCGGCATTTGCGTCAACGGCGCTTGTTATTACGGAGCAGCATAACACGTAGATTTTAATTCGCTGTCCGTGAATTATATTATATACCCGATGCATGCAATTAATAATATGATTAATAAAATAATAACGTCCTGTGATACACACACACACACTGTCTTCTCGTCTTTTGGTGCAATAACGTGTGGCTCTCTTGTACGTATAAATCTGTATTTATTGGCCTTTGCTTTGCCCGATAATAAAACGGTACTTGTGTCGTGTTGAATACTTGTTCGTGTTATCGTATTTGAATGGGGACCCAAAAAATAGTGATGTTTTTTTCTGTTGAAATTATTGCATAGCGTTCACATGGACCGATGATAAAAAATGGTATAGCATTCAAAATTTAGAAAGGGTTCCACCGAAACGGTTCATTATCAAGACATAGCAAAATAGTTCATTTCCTAACAAAAAAAAAAACACTATTGCAAAACGATCCAGAATTGGTGTCTGGCCTCTATATAGTTGTTACTGCTTGGTTCGTGTCTATATAAATTGAAAACTGTCTTTTTTCATGAAGTGACAAACACCATAAGTAATAAACTGAAGCTCGATTTTATATCAACATGATGCTCATCCCTGTAATGAAAACAGCCCTGATCTTAACCCTTCTCGTGCTTACAAGTACCTCAGGTAATACATTATATACTATATCTCCATTATATATATCTATCTATGTGTGTGTGTTATTTGATTTCTTTACAGATTTTTCCACAGTGAAGCCACTACTGCGCGTGGCCAAGGCAACTGTAGTAGCCAAGTCATCATCACTATCATATGTTGATGATGATGATGGGCAGCAGTCAATAAGTACTGGGAATAATAAGGTGAGCTTTGGTTCGAGAAAATTGCTGCAGTGTCGAACTGACTGCATGAGCGATTTGGATTGTGGTGTTAACAATTGTAATGGCTTATGTGTTGATGATTACTGTACTTATCAAAACAGTTGAAGTTCCTCATTAATTATATTCGCATCGATTCATCTACTGATATATATTATTTTAATGTAATGAGGGCGGCGCCTATCGTATGCTGATGTATGAGATTATTCATATGCGAGTAGTATTAAATAAAAATTCTGTCTTTGCTAATATTATTTGATGGCTCGTTCATGCGCAGAAAGATGGGAACTGTTGGTTTTTTTTTTATGAAGCAACCGAGACCTTTAAGAGAGATGAAGAAGGAACTGATGATTTATTCAATATAAAAACCATAATCGTACCACTCTTAAACTATATATAGGAGAGAATACTTAGACTAATTCAAATACTTAGACTAATTTAAATATTAAGCCACTAAAAATAATCATAAATAAGTGGCCCTAATTTAGGAGAATAAGTCCTAAAACACTTTCCTAACAGGAACAAATAAAGCTATGAACTTTGAGTTAAAGATCCTCAGATAAATGTAATATGAGAACAAGAAGTAAAAAATCATCTCTGTGAAGGCTGGATTACCACATGATAAAAGATCTGAGACTTTTTTGTATCATCACATCTCACGATGACTACTAATCAAGAAAAGGTAATATAATTAAAAAAGCTCCCAAAAACCTTTCCTTCTTTACGAAAGGTAAAAGCCATCAAATTTCTTGAGTCGTCATTTTCTGAATGGATTACTTATCCATCCTACAATATGGATGTGCTTGATGAGGATAATCTACTGTATGGCCATTTTGCATATGGGTCGTTTCCAATTTCCGTAACGACGAGATACAGAATAATCAACCATCGTTATTCCGTAGGATTTTGAGACAGAATAAAAGAAAAGACTCGCTCGTTTTGTCCATACCTTCTCGGAAGCATGTGATATCAATAGCTCTATAAATAAATTCACACATTTCTCAGCAAGCTTAATCAAACATGGAGATGGTCAATGTTAGAATTGCTTTTTTAGCCCTTCTCTTGCTAGCCTTCCTCAGTCCCTCTCTCTCTCTCTCTCTCTCTCTCTCTCTCTCTCTCTCTCTCTCTCTCTCGTCCTCTCTCTCCTCTCTCTCTCTCTCTCTCTATGTGTGTGTGTGTGGTACAGTGGCAGGTACAATAACTTTTAATCTGTCTATATGTGTGTGTTGTATGTATTTTTTGCAGTTGGGCCATTGCATTGCTTGGCCACGAATGAGAACGAACACACAAAGCAGTTGTTTATTTGTTGGTTCGAGAAAATTGCTGCAGATCATAAGCAGCTCAGTTGGGTGTTGTATAATCAAGATTGCAATAACATCCTCGCCGGCTGTTTGGGCTTCTGTATCGACGGTGTTTGTTCCTTGGCATGCTACTGATTAATTTATTATTGAGGGACTATTTATTATTAGGGACTTTTCATTTCAGACCAGTCAGAAGTTTCATTTTGGATTCAGGTCCTGTCACAAAAAAAATTAGTTAAGGATTTAATTTCAGCAGTATCACGTCATTATTCTGAAATAACAATATGTTGAAATTTTGTAACACAGGATTCATTCGGTACCCGTTAATGATCATCCGTACCAGTTCATTTTTACAGTACCACTTTATTGTTCTGCAATAACATACGTTAAAGTTGTAACACAAAACAATCATCATATACCGGTTCATTTAACTTTTATACCACTTTTAAGTTAGATCCTTATCTCTAAATATTACAAAATTAGATCCTTTAAACTAAAAATTTTTCTGTCAATGCCTCAATCTTAATTATACTTCTGCCCGAGCGCTGATTCAAAATATACCCATATTATTATACATGGATCCACAATCATGAGTAATTAATAGTTATGCATGCATATGCATGTATATAATAAAAATATTTAGTGTAACATAGACATATACAACACTGTCTTATTCGTCTTGTGCATGATGTTCGTTGATACCGGGGTGGTTTCGATGTTCTAATCCTCTGGTCCGTCCGAACCCACCAGATGGTCCCTGTTGTAGGTCACGGGAGAAACGTGGTCACGTCCTTGTGAGACAATGGGAACGAGATTTCAGGATCGAGCTTCGTAAGAGTGGGACCTAGCTCGAGTGATTGTACCATGCATAATACTTGTCCCACTTGGGGTATTTTATAGGCAGAATCTCGGGCCAGTAGGTGGGCCATTGGGATTTAGTATTAAGGGTTGGTGTCTTGGGGTTTATTATTAAGGGTTGGCGTCTTGGGCTTATCATTGGGCCAAAAAAATTAATTAAAATGTGTCATGATCCATCACTAGTTTCCCACTTTCTTTGTATCGATTACCGAGGCGAAGAAAGTAATTGCTGGGAATAACCTTTATTTTTATTTTTTATTTTTGTTAATTATTTATTATTATTATTATTATTATTATTATTTTTTTTAATCTACACATGTGGGTTGTGGGGGTCGGGCCCCACACATGTCGGCTATTTTACGTCCTTTTAAGATATTATAAATGGATCAATCTAGTCATGGGCTTAGTCCTATGATTCTTTCTCTTTTTTGTTCTTTAGCCCATTAGGTTATTATAAATACGGACTTTTCTCCTCTTTTCTTCCCTAGCCGTCGTCGTTTTCACACTCTCTCCTTCTACCACACGCGACCTCACCTCCTTCGCAGCTCCTCATGTGGCAGGCGGGCTGCATTCTCACGCCCACAATCTACTCTATAAGGATTAATATTCATATATCTATCAAGCATATCTCAATCACAAAGAAGGAAGGCTCGCCTTAACAAAGATGTCCGAAAAGGAAACAAAAAAAGAAACGTTGTAAGTTTTCTAATAATAGCCCTCCACAATAACTTCCGCAAGGACGGACGTGCTGAACCATGAAATCAAAGGATAAGGCCTCGAGGGGTGCGTTGCGTGCTCACTTCTTGGGCCGTTGCATTCTCAGCTTTCTTGGACCTCCAATTGCGACATTGAAACCCCAAACATTTCATTATCGCAAATGGAGGCCTTCTTCTTTTTGCAACGTCTGAGAAAGTGTATTCACCTCCATTTGCGACATTGAAACCTCAAACATTTCATTATCGCAAATGGAGGTCTTCTTTTTTGCACGTCTGAGAAAGTGTATTCTTACCACATGAAAGCTGAGAATGCAACGGTTCGAGAAGTGAGCACTCAAGCACACCCTCGAGGCCGTATCTCTTTGATTCCATGGTTCGGCACGCTCAGGGACGGAGCTATAGAGGGCACGGGGGGTCCATTGACCCCACGGCCCGCCGGATTACCCCTTAGTACTATACCAACCGAAACTTCGC